>VXBL01009559.1:608517-622790 GCA_013400195.1 Aramus guarauna
TCTCTCTCTCTTTTTTTTTTCCCCTTTCTCTAACAGTTATCTTTGCTCCAGAAACATGTAGGACTGTGTATCTTGGTGCATTGGCACCCAAGTCTCTGAAGGACTGGATCTGAGAGCCCTGCTTAGAGTGAGGTGTATCAGCAGGATAAACTTTGTGAGTAATTTATAACAAAAAGATGCTCGTTCCGGTAAAGGGAAGATCTGGTTTGAATCTCCCTTTCTAGTCTGAGGGGTATGAACTTCTCTCTTGCTGTTTTAGAAGAGCATTGAATTCTTAGGCTATAGAGGATGCTGGTACAGAGATAGGGAGGTTCTCTGTGGAGCTGGTGCTGAAACTGCACCGTGTCTGGGAGCTGAGGAGATCAGGAGGAGGTGGGTGAGCGGGAGAGCCTGATTTCATAATCTAGTAGTTACGGACAGAGCACGCAGCTGGCTGGGGAAGTCAAGGGTTTCACAGTTGCCTGCGGTACACCAGTGTATTTTTTAGTGGCTTGATACGTCTAGATAATCTAGATTTATATTTTCACGTGGTTGATGTGATTGCCAAATAGGTACCTGCCAGCCAGGAGCCTCGATGAACTTTCTTTAAGCTCTTGTCATACAAAAAGTTCGGAGCAGAAAGAACATTGCACATCTCTGCCTGCCAAACGTATCCTTGGCAAGCTGTCCCTTGAACAATTCTGATTTGTCTCCATTTAATTAATGAACACTTTCCTGCTTTGTGATTATTGTCCTTGCCTGAAGTTGTTCCCATTATAGAGATGAATAAATAGTTCTCGACATTAGTTTCTACCTGCTTTGTAATTTGTTACACCGTCAGGGACCTGTAACTTGTCCTTGCTTTTCGTCCCTACTAATTCTGCCTCATCTTGTTTCTTTATTTTTCTCTCTTATATGATTTCTGTTTTGTCCTTCACAGTTAAAAAAAGTAAAAATCCCATCACTGCTCTTCTTTTCTTGCTATTACAAATATCCTTCGTCTCTCTTCTTTGTCGTGGAATGTATTTCCTTGGCCGAGGCAGGAGGCCTCTTCTCTCCTCATTCCAGTGCCTTGGTCAGGAGCTGCTTGTGCCTCGTAGACACGTGAAAGGGCAAACAAATTATCGCAGACGTTTCCTGAGGAAACGAAAGGAATCATCTTCTCATTCTCCCATTTTGCTGAGAATTTTATACCTGTTTGCACCCCCGTTACTTTGCTTTGAATGTTTCCGGTGAAGTCACGCTCTAAAGCCTTTGGCAATGGAGGTCTCGAGCATGGTGGCAGCAGGCTTTATGTCTTTGAGATGTACTAGAAGAAATAGCAAAACCAGCGTGTGATTTACGTGACTCTTCAGCACGAGGAATAACAGAGAAAGTGGGAGGACTTCTGCACTGGCTGGAGCGCGTTCCTGGGGATCCTTCAGTGAGCAGTTGCCAACAGCAGCAAGCAGAACTGTGCGGTATTTTCCATTGGTAGATCATCAATAGACGACTGCTGTATTCAATAGATAAATTATTCACAAAGAAAACAGCAGGTTCTAATCATCTCCCAATTAATGCCTTCCTGGCATTCGATGTACTGGCTAACACAGAATAATTGCTTTGGCACATGCCACCCAGTCCTAGGAATTTCACAAGTACAAGGCTATCCTATAATAGCTGTTACCCACCAGGGAATACAAATTCCCCGCCTTTTTGGGAACCGGTGCTTTACACTGTACATCGCCATGACTTACTAGCAAAAGGGATAGCGCTCTGTCTGCATGGGTTATTGTAGGGGTAACGTATCCTGGGTTTGCCTCTCCAGTCGCACTCCATCCTCCTCGGCAAATCGTCCGCCTGGCATTCACAGCTGCTCGCAGCGTGTTGCCATAAATGATAGATGAGTACCACATTCTCCGGTTTTGAGTGCGATGCAAGTTCAGTACTTCTGGGCTTGTTTACACGTCCCTTTGAAAACTATCAAGATATTACTGAAGTGGGTGAATTGGTTGAAATAGCAAAAAAATAAAAAATAAAAAATTATTCCCAGCAGGAGCTTTCTTTCGCACTCGATTTGAATGTTTGAATATGGATACGTTGGTATGTTTGTTTTTGTTTATTCCGTGCACATAATTCATTCCTCTTTAGTCTGAATACATTATTTTAGACTAGCAGGGACAGTAGAAGTAAAACTTGTTGGACATTTAAAGCTTCAGTGAGACAAAAAGAGATCACGTTAAATAAATATGTGTACTGTGCGCCCTTTCTCTGCAGGGCTGGCTGAATTTTTCATAATACTGAAATACTGTGAATAACAGGAAAACGTAGCTGTGAGTTATCTGAAATTAGAACAACTTTTGTCTGAACATCTTCAAATTGTCTGACTGAGCTGAGATTTGATACAAAATCTTCAGATGACCTCTCTTCTTATAATGGAGTTTAAGCCCACACTGGGTCTGGAAAATTGGACATCGAGGTCTGAATTTTCCATTTTGAGCCTGGCTCCTTTTGGGAACAGGCTTGTAGGTCCTAGTATGCACTAACAGATTGCAGTGCTACGGTGGCTGTTTGAAGTATGATTTATCTTTTTTGAATAAAAATGTCTTTAGAAGAGAGAGACTAGCTGTTCCTTTCTCCTCTGGATACAACAGTTTTGCCAGTGCAAACACTTTCTGTTCACTCAAATGTTAAGGAAATAGTGATTAAACAAAGTAAAAATTCCAGTTGTTTTGACAGAGACAAAAAAAAATATACTTTAAAAAAAGACTTGATTGTAAGAGGGTAATAGAATAAGATTATTAATTCAGCAGTTTCTTTGAGGAAATTGTTTTTTTTGGGGGGGCCTTCATGAGAGGTTGGTCTAATCTTCTCCAAGTTTTTTCTGGTGTCAAAAATTAGAGGTGAAGATCCAGAGATTGCTCTGTCACTGTATACCAGCTTGAATTTCTCCATTGCTTTATGGAATCCATTTTGCCATGAAATACTACATGGTTTTTAATGTCTAAAATTATATTTCTGGTGTTGATGGTCAGAGATTCCCAAACAGAGGAATGCAATGTTCTTTTGAAGATGGAAATATATTTAGGTTTTTGTTAGGGAAACTTTGGTACAGCTTCAAAAGGTATGGATAGTAGTTGTTAAAATCTTCAAAACACATAGACAAGACCCTGTGCCTCTTAATAAAGTCTAGTATACAAAGAGAGCAAAGGATGGAAAGTATGCTGGTCCTAGTCTAAGGCATAGTTTGGTTTGCAAAAATGGTAATGTCTTAAGTGTGGAATTGCATATTCAGTACAATTTCTTTTTAATGTATTTTATTTATAAAATAAGGTAATGGATTTTGAGTACAGAGGTTTTAATATAATTTATTGCTTTGATTTCATATTTGTTAGAACTGTCTCATTTTTTTCATTCCTAATTTTAATTACTAATTTTAGTTAGTTAATCCTCACTTTAGTAATTACCTGTGTAGAATTTGAATCCATCTTCTTAAGTGTTGCTGTGATATTTTTGACAATATATGGCATTAAAACATTTGCATAGTCACCTCAGGTGATGTCATGAAATACTGCGATTTGAAATGAAACTGTGACAAGAGAACAAAAACTTTAAGGAAACTGTTCTGTCACTTTTATGTTATTCCTTAGCGTTTTTGTTGCAGAGCCGTAGGTAAAACTCCAAGCTTGTACATGGAAGAAAAGTGTCATTTGATCTGAACTTTGTGATGTCCTCTCAGCCTGTGTTTTTAATAAATTCTTTCCATGTTATTTTGGTTTATTTCTTATGAACCATCACATTATTTTATTTTTTATTTTTTGGAAGCTCAGGATTTTTTTTTTTTTCTTTTTTAAGAGAGAGAAGCAGCAAACTGCTGTTTATGTGGAAACTATGCAGAGTGAACAGCAGACAGCTGAACGCTCCATTAGTCTCTGCTCTTCTTTTAAATGTATTACTCCTCCCAAAATCAGTGGACTGAGGTCTTTTACCCAGCGTAGGGATCGTTGCATAAATCTAAGCACGATGAGACCTGAAGTTTGGTTTCATGCTACTTTTATAGTCGGAGCTAAAGTCAACTTTTGTTCTGAGAGAGTTCCTGGTCCATAGCGGGGTAAGTGAGAAGACAGGAGCAGTAGATTAAAAAAGTTAAGCTTTTTACAGATCCGCTGGCTTGATAGTTCATTGCAAACTAAATGGAGCCTACCAGGCTTTACTGAGTGCTTCCTACATCAATTCTGTATCTCACAGATGAACTGGAACCTCAGAAAGATATCTAATAATAGTTTAAGGATTTCAAAGTGAGAGACAGTCTGCAGCAGCCTTCGCTATTAGTTACCCTTACTATCAAAAATATATAGTTTGGCTCACATTTATGTAGATACAAGTTTTGCTCTATAAGGTTTTCCATTCCTTTTTTTTGTTAGCTTTAAGCAATCCGCAGTCAGAAATCTTAACCTTCATGGAATATGAACTTGTGTGGTTTGTTAGAAATAAAATAAGGTGCCGATGATTTCTCTTAGTAGCTGTTTTTATTGTAGTCAAAGTTTTAAACCTCCAAAATAGGCACTGGCAGGAGAGAAATTTTAAGAGTTATACTAATGGCTTATTTGGAGTTTGATGTGACTTGATTGCTTGTCACATGAAAAAACTATTAATTGTCATTACCATCATCACAGGTCTTCAGATTTTGCAGCAAATAAAATACTGTCTGACAGACACAAAGCAGAGCTGAATTTCAACAGACTTTGGAACATTTTAGTGTATTCATGTATAATGAATACAGGCCAGTTTTGTCTCTGCTGAATTTGATGTGTGGAGTCCCGCTGACCCCCCAGTGAAGGAAAATGAGTTGAGCATTAGCGTTGTACCCTTGAACACACGGGGGAATTCATCTGCTGTTTATAATGTAACATGGACCAAATCATTTACAGGTGATGGGTATTCAGAGAGAGAGACAAGTGTGATCTGGAGACATGTTGCTTTTCTTCTAAGATTTATTTTTTTTATGCATTGGGGAAAAACGACTGAAATGAGCAATAATATTAATTAGAATTAATCACAAAGACTTGCAATTCAAGTTGTGCCATTGGTGTTTGAATCTTGCTGTGCCACTGCGTGAATTCAGCCAGGCTGTTTCATCACGTGGTGAATTTGGCATGTAATTCAGCGGAAGGAAAAGTCACCCGCGTGGGGCAGTTCATGCATGCGTTTTTTTTTCCTGGAAACTGCCTCTTGATCAGAATTTAAATTTAGAGAACACAAATAATCTGAAGAGGCAGATTAAGAAGGGACGCTGAATGAGACCCGCTTCCCTTTGTCCGAGGTGAAGGTAAAAAGGGTCTCTCCCACTCTCCACTGGTGGAACGTGTTGAGGAGCGGTGGGAGCCGAAGCCGGGGTTTGCTGTACCCGGTTCGGGAGATGTGATAAGTGTCGGAGAACCGAGGGAGTTGGGGGAGAAGACTGCTCAACGCCCCAGTGCATCCGTGCTTCTTAGGGCAGAGTTAGTCTGGTTTGGAGTACTTTATCGTGAGTGTCCAAATAACACTGCAGTTTTCTGAAGTCACCTGTTTTTAATCAGTGGATATTCTTTAAAAACAATTGTGAAAATGACGGTTAAAAAGAAGCCAGTCAAATTCTCTGCCATGACTGATTTTACTAAAGCCTAGAACCAACCAGAGCTTTACAGCCTCTCTTATCAGTGAATAATTCATGTCCTATGAGTGAAAAACCCAACAAAACTAAACCAAGATATGCAAATATCTGTCTTAAGACTTTAACAGCTCATCTTTTGGATACAACTATTATCAAGTCATTGGGAGGAAGAAGCTCATACATAAAAATGAATGTTGCCATGCAACAAGTGCTAAAGAAAGAACCACAAGATTTAAGCCTTAATTAATTTTCCGTAGCAGCTGGGAATGTTCAGGAATAAGGAAGTTCAGGAGCACCAGTGTTAATTAAGCCTCATTTGCTACAAATCTGTGGCTTGAGGTTGATGACTTTGATGTCTGAGGTGGTGTAAAGTCCAACTGATGCTTTTTCATGATGGTAACATGTAAGGGCATGCCCTCCCATGAAACTTCCTTAGCATCTGATAAAACGTGTACGTAGGCTACAGGCTCTAAGTTGAACGCATGCACTCTCCACTGCATAAGTGTTTAAGTTTGTAGGAGCTTAGTCCTCTCTGAGGTCTCCATCACCCCTGCTCGGGTCTGAGAGACCCACAAAAGCAGATGACCTGAGGTCCTGTGCAGACTTTGGGCTCCATATGGATAAAACACACCAGCATAAGGGCTGGTGTTCGTCAGAGGGCAGAGCTGAATGGAGATTTGTAAATGCTGATGTCATAGCAGCTATAAATAATACCTGTGATGTTTACTATTTAGGCAACAGAATCCTCTGCTTCTCTGACTTGTGAGAACTAATTTGCCAGGTTGCGGTGCATTAGGCAGAGATTGGCACAGTAGCAAAGGAAAAGATTTCGAAAGACACAAATTAAACCTGTTACATCATATTTCTGTGATTCAGTTCCCTGTAGATAAAACTCGATGTATCCATTGGGCGAAAGGAAAGCAAAACAGAGCCTGTTGGTGGAAGTCTCAGATACTGCGGTGAGTTGCTGGCCAGGAAAGATGTAAGTATAAACATGAATACCTTTCGTTCAGCTATATGTCCTCAGCTTCTTAAACTCCTACAGTGAGAAGCTGAAGCGTGCGTGACCAGCACGGTCCTATTGTTTCCCCATAAAATTGGATTAGTATATATAAACGGAGATTCTGGCTATTGGTGGCATTCTTATTATTGCAATTAGATCACACCTTCCTGTGGCATGTTGTTTTTCTCATTGGAGGAATTAATCTTTGCCTCGCAGAATACAAATGATTAAGAAGAGCTGAGTTCTCTGCGAGCTGCTGACGTGATTGCTAATTTTTGAGTGCTTTTCAAATGATCCGTGGAAAAGATGAACATAAAGGTTAGCAAAGACATGCTCCATGGCTGCCGTGCAAAGGGCAGGTTTCTAGTCTAGCAGATGCTGAAGCAAGTAGAAACATCCCATTTCGGAACCTGACACAATTATGGATTAGGTAGGATTAGAGAGCATTCAGTTCATTTCTCTCTTTCTCTCTCCTTTGCCAGCTGTTACAAAACCTCACTGGTTTCGGGTGACTGGGGGAAGTATCTCTGAACTCAGATGGCAGTGGGCAGAGCGCGGCTCAGACACTGTCGCTTTTGACCTTCACTACGACTTTAAGCCCTGGACGTCGTCTATATCTCTAAAGGATTTTTGTGCTTGCTCTCACCAAACATGGTGCTTGCTTGCTGAAAAAGGATAGAAACTGTGCTTCCTTATCTTACACAACAGGAAACAATATGAGCCCTGATAACGCACCCACTTACACTGCTATCTTTTTCAGTATCAAATTTTGCCCGTGGAATTTACAGTAACAAAATGTATTACATGCTGCTGTGTTGACTGTGACTTTAGAGGAAGTTTGAACAGTAATCGCCAGGGGTACAATTCACTTGGATACGATTCAAAACGTACGGTTCAGAGATTAATAGATAACATAAAATAAAATTACAGATCAATGTGGCAAAGGATCATTCTAATGTGTTTGTAATCATTTTCTCATCCATTGGCTGTGCTATCTCTCTTACGTATTGGCAGGGCTGCTTATCTAGAGGTACTGCAGCAACTCTGAACGTTTTATCACCTCCTCTAAAAGTGGAGTCAATTACAACTCCAGATTAAAATAGTGATGTACCTCAGGGAGCAGAAATGATATCCTGTTATGTGTTTTCTGAAATTGCTGGTAGGGCCTAGCTGATGAGTCATAACTCAAAACTTAATGAAATTAATAGAATGGCTTCGCAGTAGATCTCATCTTGGGGCGGGGGAGGACTGAGAACCTGTGGCAGCAGAATCAGTAACTTCACCTGCAAGAGGAGGAGGCTGTGGCGTGTGCGTAAGTGTGTACATATATGTGTGTGAGGGAGACCGAGCTACCTGTGTAATAACACAAAAAACAAGGAATCACAATGAGAGAGGGGGCAGTTACATATATTTTTTCCCCGCTTTGTAGAGACAGAGACGGCCAGTGGGCACCTCTTGCAGTTTAGGTTCGTTCTTTCTGACTTTTGCAGGTCCCTCTCTGCTGCTTTGCTAGTTTAGCGAGAGGAGCTGCAACTAGTCTTGTGGGGGTTGTGGGCAAAAAGCCCTCAGGTAAGTGTGAACACTGATGATATGGACAGGGCCTAAATTCAAGAACCGCAAGAAGGACGGTGAATCAATCTGCTGAACGTCATAGATGTTCAACCTGTAAATTAAACAAAAATTATGGGAAAAATGAGAAGAGCTGTACATCTTACTCTGCAAGCCAGTTACTCTCATTAAAACAGAATATTTTATTGCCTACTGCACAAATATAATTGCTCTACAAAGGGAAGACATAAGGAAAATGTGTTGATGACCTTCAAACATGTAGAAGGTTGTTACAGAGGGGAGGGGAAATCTGGTTTTTCATTTCAAGGTATACTGGGCAAGAGGCACTGAACTCTAACTGCTGTAGAGACATTTTAGATAGATGTTAGGACGACTTTTCTAGTGGTCAAAGAACATATCTAGAGGCATAGTTTGCCTTGGAAATGTGACACTTTTATTCTTTTTTAATTTGCTGTATGTCCTTTTGCATAGCACTGTGATATGCTAAGTAGTCATCCTAGAAATAGGTCCTTCAGCTATTTCACACAACCCTCTGTATTTAAGGATGGATGTGCTCAGACATCTTTATGTCCCGGTGCAAGCAGATTAGAAAAGATCCTTAACATCAGGTAATGTGTGAAAGGGGGAAAATGGCTGTTGGTTAGGGTCTTTTCGAAATACAGGATTCTGAATGTTTTGTTTTAAATTTCAGGCTTCTCAATACTTTACTGCAAAGTTCTTGATAGACTCTTATCCTTCCTGCCCCTACACAAGGAAGAAAGACATCTGTGCTCGTTTAAATATACAAAGGATCATATGCTTTTTTCTCCCTCTGAATCTTGGTTCTTACTCCGTTAGTTTTTTTTCTCCAGGAGTGATTCCAATTCAATCCACATTCAAGTTACATGGTGGCGAGTGAAGTTATTGGCCATATCTTAACATAAAGATAAAAAAGTGTTTTCTTGCAAAGGAGGTCAGAGATAATAAAAGGCAAAATTGAACGGTAAATGCTATTGACTTTAGTAAGAGGAGCACAGTGTGGGATGAGATGGGAAAGTGAAGGATCGATGGAAAATGTAGTTTCACAGCCCCTAAAAATGCAGTCTGAGGTTAGAGGTTGGAGGTGTAACTCGTATTTGAAAGTCTGTTACCGTGACAAGAGTTACATAAAATGATAGATTCTGAGGCTTTTCAATGAAGTGCAAGTTCATTTTTAGATCTTGCCAGATTATTCAGATTTCACTTAGCATGACAGTCTCTGAACTAAGATTACCTTCACTTGATCTGTATGACTCAGAAAGAAGACACATAAAAATAGGATTCTAAATTTTGAGAGCCAAGCTAAATTCTGATGAAATTAGGTGGAGGAACACTGCCTGAAGACCTCAATCTGGAGTAACAAGAGTGAAGCAGTTTTGCAGAGGCTATGAGATTATAGATTTAAGTAGTTAGCAATGTACAGTTTGTGTTATGTTTTTTTTTAAATAAGATTATAAAAATCTTTTATATCTCTCTATTTTATATATATTTAACACTAAGTGTAGTGTAGGTATCTAAGTTGCACTTAAGTCAAAATGCAAAGCAAGAGAAAGAAAANTAAATAAGATTATAAAAATCTTTTATATCTCTCTATTTTATATATATTTAACACTAAGTGTAGTGTAGGTATCTAAGTTGCACTTAAGTCAAAATGCAAAGCAAGAGAAAGAAAAAAGAAAAAAAAATTGGTTATGAATCTTCTTGGTAAACAGTGTACCAACTACATCAGGAGAAATATATATATCCAGGGATGTGTGATTTCTTTAGGTGAAAAAGTGTTGCCCTGAATTGTTAATTTCTGATGTTTCCATTTTCTCCTTTATGAATTTATTATAAAGGAGAGGTCGTCTTCTTTGGGATAAGGTTTGGGAAAATATAAACAGAAACTATCTGTATCTTTTCCAGAATGGGTTTAAGAACAGAATTAATCATTATGGTCATCACAAAACTTAAATAAACATAAATAAATATAAAAACAATTTTGTTGGTAGTTCTATCAAAATATTGGTAAAAAACGTTGTACCCTGGAACTGGGGAGAACATTTGGCTATATTTGTATTTAGGAATATTAAATCTCAATCAGCTGGAGTCCCTGAAAAATCCATCTAAGGTGAGAAGGTCCCAGTGAGGTGGGTAAGAGGCTCAGCAGAGCTTTGCCTGTGAACGTGATGTCCAGAGGAGGGAAGGCCATTAGACTGTCAGGGAAGGAGAGCGGCAAACCCAACTTCTGGGTTAAATTTGCCACCTCTGGTCAGTCTGTCGGCTCCTGGGAGCTGCTGAACTCAAACAGAGGAAGGCATGAAGGGTGGAGTCGGTCAAGGCATGAGATGGGAATTGGAGTTGGATGAAAGGGACTGAGCTGAACAGGGAGATCCGAACTAGAGACTGGCCTGGGCGGGCAGAATGTTGAGATGAGATAAAGAATTGGGAAGGGCAGGGAAGGAGAGAAGAGAACTGGCCTGGCCTCACTCAAAGTTCAATAGTTTAAAGTTACATGACAGAGACATGCCCGTTTTGAGCTGATTCACTGCCCTGCAAAAGTACTAAGTCAGTTCTGAAAGCAGTGCATATTTTGGGCAAAGTACACAGATTGAATACTTTAGTCCTGGGGCTCTTTCCTGTTTTTTAGATCTGGCAGGTTTTGCTGGCCTGAGCACTTGCTGTTGTGTTTTATTGAGCAGTATAGATATATCATTTAGTTGCATCTCTTGTGTGTTAAGTGACCCTGTGCTTTTTTTTTTTTTTTCCCTCTTTGGTTTTTTGTTTGTTTGTTTTCCCCCAGGAAATAATGCAGATCAATTTTTGGCATTTGGCTTTCATCAGTATTTCAGCGTCATGAGTATTTCAGTGGAGCTTGAAAAACCAATGGGATCATATATGGTGCAGGGAAATGAGCTGGCAGACTCTCAAGGTAATTAGGCAGCAATGCAGAGACCAGTTTTTCCTTCTAAACTGTTGACTGGTATGGATCTGAGAAAGAGGACTGTTATCTTTGCAATTTATCAAAGAAGCTTTGGCAAACTAATTATTATCAGACAGCCATTGGCCGCTGCTCATGCCATAGCAGGTGTAGGGTAGACAATAAGACTAAATGGGCTACAGAGCTTGGGCTTCATTCTAGGCTTAGCTTTGCTCCCACAAAATTCAGCAAGAGCTTTGCCATTGGCGTGGAAGGAAGACAAGGACCTTTTATTCTCAGGGGCCTCAGTAGAAGACGTGGAGTACCATTACCTTCTATTGTTGACATTTGTGCTGCATCCACTGCGTGGACTCATATTCACACCTTTGGAGGAGGATCAGGAATCAAGCTTCTTTCTGTGGGAGATGAAGAGGTACTATGCAGTCGTTAGGAATTAATTTTAGAAGTTTGACTTTTCAGTATCACCTACCTTCCAACACTCAATTACTCGTTTTCCTGTTTTATTATAAGGTCCCTTTTGCTTTCATTGCAATGAAATTAACACTTATCAGCCCAGAACTTCGTTGTACTTGTACAATTTCTGTCTTCCAGTCTATGTCAGAAGTCATTGCTGACTGCTGCAGTCTTAGACATCTGAATGCCATTGGGTTGTAGGATCTCACATCCCGTTGCCTTTTTAAGCTGAGTTCTGGCTTTTAAATTGTACTGATAAAATAGAATGAGCATAAGTCTTACGGTAGTTGAGTAAATGGACTGTTTGAGTATACTTTTATGGAGTTATTCTAACTGCACTCTCTTGTTGGCAAATCTTGACACTTAGGTTTGATGTGTGGCACTAGGATGAACTTCTAGTACATTGCTAGGATCTTATCCTTTAGGCTTGTTTGTAGGAAAAAACATCTTGCTGCTATTTCTTGTGATAAGTTTGAAATCTTTAGTGTCAGACTGCATTTTCAGAACTTTTCTACTCTATTATATCTCTGATGGAGAAAAGAAAAATTGGCATCTGCCATGCCAGTCTAAGGGAATATGAACCCAAACCCCACCTGAGCTTTGATTTGAATCTTTATACATAGGAAAAGCACCTTGCACCATTTTTTCCCCTTTCTATTACTTACAATTATTAGTATTTCTCAAACAATGATTTACTGTTTGTGTTTCTCAAAGTTCAGGAAAATAAATTCAGGAACATTTTGTTCCAGAGGATTTTAAAACTGCTTGAGACAGTCTTAAGATGATGCAAGTATCAAGTTAGCATTTTTGGTGGGAATAAGAGCTATGTAATCTGCCCAGCTCAACACGTTAGGGAACTTGAGCCAGTCTTTATGTGCCCTGCTTTCTCCTAGGGAATATAAAAAAGAACCTATGAAGATCTGAGCACAGCTGTTGCTTTTACCTTGTAGTCTGTGCATGGATGATGTCTCTGAGGGTACTAACAAGAGACAAATACAGATGAATAACTCCAATGTACGAGATCGTGCTATTTTTTTTTTTCCCCAAAGTAATTTAACTCATTCCATTTGGAGAATCTCTGCATGATGTCAGAGAAAGTGGAAAGTCTATTGCATATGACCGAGCTGCTGCTCTTTCTTTTCTTTTTCATAAAATGAATAAACTATTCCCATGAGTTTCATTTAACATTATAATTTATTTTCTTCTTGAAAAGCTTTTGATAAGTAGCTTAATAGAAAAACACTGTGGAGTTAGGTTTGGTGTTTTCTTTTTCTTTACAGTTTTTTTTGAACAGAAGCCTCTCTCCCAAAGGAATTTGTAAAGCCCGGTAATTCACTTTAGTCTGATGTTTAATTAATTTTTATTTCATTTGCTCAATTTCAGAGAATCTAAAGTGTTTTGCAGGAAGAAGTAGATGGAGAAATGAAAACTATTCAGCTTGCTTGTGGTTTTGTTATTCTGATAAATTGGTAGTTTGAATGCTTTGCAGGACTAGTGACCTCACAGGACAAGTTAGCACAGAGTCAGTGCACTTTGGCTGCAGTGAGCTGAAACCTGCATTTTTTTCAACGGTGAATGTCATTATTCGCTGCCTTTGCCTGAACCAGAGGAGCAGAAGACAAAATCAAACTAGCAAAACCCCGGTTCTTTCCAGAGAAATACTTACCCTGGCCCCAGACATTTCCTTTGTAGATCATAGTTGCTGAGCAGGAAGAAAGCAGTCATCAGTTGTCATTTCCAAGTGACTGCAACAGCCGCCATCTGATGGCTGGCGGAGTGACGGGAAGAGGAAAGAGCCTCGGTCTCTCCCTGACCAGCTCCGGTGTCTGAGAGGCACATGGAAAGTGGAAGCCTTAGAAAATGTCTGAACAAAACAGAAGAAGGCTCTCTACCTTCTGAGCGGCCAGCTGTACGCAGAGGCCGAAAGAGATGAATTTTTATGCTGTCTCTCTTCTTCCCTTCAACTGTTTAGCCTTTCAGTGCCGTGATACGTACAGGCTTCGCCGGCATGAGCAACGTTCTGCAGGACTTAGCGTTAACTGCGATCTGAGCCTGGAACAGGGACCCTGCACCTCACTAAGGGTAAATTGAATTTGTTCCTGTTCCTACGGCTTTGTATGTCAACAAGTGTCTCAGATGATAAACTTCAATGATGAGGATAAAAAGCAGATGCTCTTTTGCCGATGCCTCCTTTTAATCTTTTGGGAATGCAGTTTAGTACAGGTTGTGAAGATAATGAATTTATCTATGCTGAACACATGTCATCAAAATAGAAAATCTCTAGTTATAATTTGTCTTTAAGCAACAGCAATGAGACGACCCTTCATTTACCTTGACTGTTGCTGTGCTGCTATAAGGTCTGGTAACCTGTGGAGAGTTCCACGTCAGAGCAAACCGATGAAAAAGGCTGCAAAAACAATTTAAGACATTTAAAAATGTAATTTTACTATCATTTTCAAGACCTTCTGGAATATGTTAAATCCATTGATGAACACTACCAAATACTTACCCGCATATCAGAAAAATACGCTTTTAAACAGACCAAAAATTGATAATTCTTCCTGTGTTTTGTATGTCAGAGTATCAGGAACTAAAACATAGTGCTCAGAGGAAATATCTCACTGGCTGAGCAACAAACTCAAAACAAAACTACCTGCAGAAGTGTTAGTTTCACAGTTTTCCCCCCTTTTCCCCCCTTT
>VXBL01009560.1:0-45907 GCA_013400195.1 Aramus guarauna
CGGGGGGTTCCATCTAGCCGGGGTTCCTGAACCCGTGGTGGGAAAGCGCGGCCTGGCTGCCAGGGCTGCTGGCGGGGACGGCGCTCCGCAGGCTGCTGTAGTCACCGCTGCCGCTTTTAGCGGCTGGGCGCAAAACGGGCTGCGCTGCGGAGGTGTTAGGAACCGCCAGCTGGTCCGTTTCCTTGCTGAAAAGTGGGATCGAACGTGTCTATGTAGTTTTTAAGAAGCGCACGCCAAGCCTGTCATTAAAAGCCTTCAGGGATGGAGGTTTAAGCTGAAACACCAAGCTGTTTTAGCACCTCAGCTTTATGAGATGTTCCTGTTTACGTCGGGCATATCTGACCTCTTTAATTCAAGACCTTTAGCTTATTTTTACATCACTAAAGACATATAGAAGTAGTGAGTTGCTCTTACTGAATCAAGATCTAGGAGAAAAAAAAAATGACACTTATTCCTTGGGAAACTAAATGCACAGCTCACTAACTTTTAGTCACATTCTTTGTGGTCAGAAAGTGCTCCCAAGCCCCCCTGGTTGTGCTTAACTGAATTGAAATAAGAAGAAATATGTATATCTTTAACATTGAGTGCATCAGGATGCTGTTGAGCATAAGCTGTTGGGTTTTTTTCTAAATGGAAACTACAATGCAATTGTGTCTTAGAAATGCTTGTGTTCAAGAACAAAAAGTTTGTTCCATCCTGAAACCCCGCGTGCCAGGTCAGAATGCATCTCCTGGCCCTGGGTGCAGGGGGAGCGACTTCACAGTCCGATTCCTTGCACACTGGGAACAGCAGCTCTCCTATCCTGCCACAGTATTTATGGCACAGAATTTAGGGTAGTTCAACAAGAACTTAGTTGCTATTGCAAAATGCAGGGTTTTTTTTTTATTTGATATACATTAGGTAACCTAGTAAATCATCTTTTTGTCTAAAAAACCCCCCAAACATGTACTTCAATATGTATTTACTTTCTTGACTACAACCGTGACAGAGCAACTCTGAACTCTCTGTATGCAATAGTGAGAAATCAATCCCTATTAACTGTGAAATTTGTATAGCTTGCTTCAGAGAGCATTTATATTCCTGTTACACTGCCTTCCAGAAAATATTCCAGTCTTTTATTTTACTTTTGTAAGTTACGTGGCTTAAAACTAGGTAAGAAATCCCAAAGTGAGTGATTAGACAGGCTTGGTAAGGACACTGAGAGGAGTCCAAGCCTGCACAGCAGGCAGAGGCTCCGTTACTGGCACTCGTGTGCTGCTGCCCTGCCACCCTTCTTACATGGCTGTTGCTGGAGCGTCAGAGCCCCCGTGTCACAGATCTGTGGTCCAGGGCAGTCGTCATCCTTGGGTAGTACCTGAGATTTTGCAACGTGGCTCTTAACAAACATGTCACGTGCTGGTGAATGTTATTGTATTTGAACATGGCATACTTCAGTTCATGATGGGTGTGTGTAGGTTGTGTATCATTCTTACTAGATTTTGGTCTGAATTATCAGTTGTATCTTCTAGTAAAGTCATGCTCCTTGTGGGTGACCTGGTAATTCTCTGGGGAGACCTCTTTGTATCTGGCTGTATGTTTAATAATGAATGCAGGGCAGATATAAACACAGTTGGCTTTGTGGTATTCTGTCTGGCATAACGGCATCTTCTGTAGCATAAATTGTTTTGATTGAGTTGAGTTTATGTATGTTTAAAGATTGTATAAAAGAAAACAAATATTAACTTTGATTTTTAAATTCTAGATGTGACTGCTGTGACAGAAGACTTATAGCAGCTATCTCATAACTGGAAGTCATACAGGCAAGGACTGCTTTTGTGTTACAGAACCGAATAGGTAAGAGACAAGTAGCCCTTAAACTTTCTTAATTGTAATTAATTTCACTCCAGCTTTTGATTTTCAGGGCCTCAATTTTTTGTCTGTTTCCTCTTTCTAGTCAGTTTACCTTCTTTGATTTACATTTTTGCCTTATGTTTTCATTGAGGAATTGTTTTTTTTCATTTGCTTATACTGATGGCTTAGATAACCTTTCAGAAGTAGCTGAGAAGATCTTGATATTATCCATAAGTGTCTCAGGGAGTGAAATAAAGTTATTTTACTGCTGCCACTGCTCACTTAATATTGATGATTAAATCCCATAAATATTCTCTTACTCTTAATGTGAAAACCCTTGAAGGTAGGTTGACAGAAATCATTCCCTTTCCTGTTGATATTGGTAACTAAAATAAGGCTATAAAGTGCTGCTGAATGCACCCAGAGTCCATGCTTGCTTCCGTTCAAGCAGAGCAAATGCAATCACCAGTGCCGTTAGCCTTTTTGAAGGGTTGGAGCACTTGAGAAGAATTGGATGATTTGTAGACAGATTCTGTCCGAGGCCTCAGAGCATTAGGAAAGAGCAGGTGGGTTTTTTCCTAGTTCTGAAAATCAAAACCATGATGTGCAATTCAACCACCTTTGTTTCCTCAGTCAAAGCTGGTTTGGGGGTAAGTATGATCACTGGTGAGGAAAACAGAGCAGCAGATCTGACCTTAGTGATAGAATCCAGTTTTAGAAAGCCAGAATATTCATTGTATTTGTAAGAGATATTTCTTGGGGAAAATATGTGGGTTACAGTGAAAATAGCTCTGGTAGAAGTGATGAGAAGTTTGGCTTAATTTTTGGATCACTTCACTTGTGGGTATTAGGGTGAAGTAGAGCTGGAGGAAAGTGGAAGAAACTCTGCCTTATTAGTAGCGTAAAAACTAGTGACTGTATCTTGGCCAGTGTTCCCGATTTTCCAGTAAGCTGTCTGCTGTGCGGAGGTGTATAACCCTAATGGCTTGTTGTATGCCATTAAAAGGTATTGTACACTCATAAAAGAATGACATTTTGATCAATGCTGTTAAAAGAATTACTGTCTTGACACAGAAAAGCTTTCCTGCTGCAAGTTTAAAAATATGCCTTTAAAAGCTTTTTATTGAATACCTTTGCATCCCTCAGAAATGTGCTATTTTGGCACAGGGCTGCTCTGAAGTTTTCCATGTTGTAACTTAAATGCGAGTCCTTCTGTTTACCATCAGAAGGGAGTGAAGCAAGGCAGGTGTATTCACTTAACTACTGTCATGGGGACGAAAGAAAAAGCACCTTGAGCTACTTGTATGTTGTCTAAAAATAGCAACTCCTCATTTTTAAAGAGTCCAAAATCATTTGAAAGCTATTTGTTTTTGTTTTGCCATTGATTCTTCTTTGTCCCTCCAGCTTTGTTTGAGTGTCCCTTTGGACTTTGAAGCTGTATATCGATGTTGGAGGGAGGCAGGTGGCAGATAGGAAAACCACAAACGTCTTCATGGTAGCTGGATCCTGGCTCACGGGCAGGCAGGCTGTGTGAGAAAAACTTCTTTTGGAGGTGTCTAGGTGGTCCTGGTGTGGTGATACACGATCTTTTAATAACACTAAGGGGAGATTTCTGCTACAGAATGTATCAGACCTATTGTTTATTCACAGCTGTGGAAATAATATTGTACCTGGCTTGATCATGGCTGGAATTGCAGCTGAACTGCTCAATGCAGTTCAGCTGCGACTGCTGCTTCCAGCTACTCTCAGGTGGAACCTCAGGAATCCCACTGGTGGGCCTGGCTGCTGATGGAGGTCACATCTCTGTTCCCTGTCTGACCAGTTTAAAGGCAAGTTTTAAAACTTTGCTTTGAGAATCGGGAGGCAGGGATGTAATTCCTCAGCTCTGTCATGCTCCTTACATGTCCTTATGTATTTCATAAGTTCCTTTAGTTTTTGTGTTTCAGGTCTTCAGTTGTTTAGCTCTGTGTGAGGTACTAAGTATAACTTTATATAAAGATGGAGGGATTGGCTGAAAGAGCATGGTGGGATGGTTTTAGACATAAAGAGATCCTAGGCAAACTGTTCTGAGGGTTTTTTCTTCTCCTTTCTATATATTTATGATCAAAACAAAGAAGCAGATGTTCTGGATGCATTTGGTATGTTTCATGTCCTGTCATGGGATTGTCAACAGCTGGGTGCTTGCTAAGTAGGTTTGTGACAGGTGAGTTAGATCATAGCCTTAAGTGATATTTCTATATATCAGATGAAAAAAACTGTGAAACTTAGTGGTGGAATTTCTTTGCTGAAGAAAGCAAAACTGTTTAGCTGTACTGTATTAACTAGCTCCTCTTAAGTACAGCTTTTCAAGATGTGAGATTTCCTTCAGGAAAAGGAAATACTAATGCTCTGCATTACCTGCAAAGACAAGGTACAAAAGGAAGAAGCAGGAGAGCTTGAATGTACGTTATTGGCATATGAGGATGTTACTCAGAGGACTATGATTAAAGATGTGTACCATCATAACTGCTTCGTAATTGTCTTTGAGATGCTTGAGTTTTGTCTAATTTAATCTTCAAGGAAGGCATGAGAAGACTAAATATGTCCTTACCTCTGTTTCAGTTAAACTTTTGGTAGCTTTCTAGGGGAGGGTTTTGGTTGTTGATTTTTTTTTTTTAATATGTGAGTTTATATTGAAGTTCAACTGTAAATTGCTAAAGCTGATATCAAGCAATTTCAAAGTAGTTTTTGCACTCTGAGCTCTGTCATAACAACATGGGAATAAGGTTAATACCAGCAAGAGCAAAAGCTTACACATGGCAGAGAACTTGAATGCAGTAGGTTCTCAGTAACTTGAGAAACTTACTCTGAGATGCTAACAGTAACTTGAAACGTATGAAAGGATACAAGGGTTTTTTGTTTTATTGTATCCTGCAACAGATAGTTTCCCACCAGTGGTTCCAGCTTATTTCCCATCTTGGGCCAAGAAGTCTTTGTGTTTAAAAAGGAAATTATGCTGCATGAGCTACTGGCAGTAGTTTCTTAGATGATTACTTGCTTATTTCTGAAGTCCTGCCACCTTCTTCAGAAGCTATGCATTCATGCCTTCAGCTCAGTCATTCCATCTTCTTTCCCTTTAGGTCAGTCCTCAACCCACACAAAACAGTATGTTCTTTAACTATGTGTTTCCTGTGGTGTGTTTTGGTTTGACTTTTCTCCTGAGGTTTCAATTTGCATCCAGGTGCAATGGGGAAAAGTAGAAGAAATTGGAACCCCATGGAGTAAGGATTGTGCCATACACATGCATGTCCTCAGGTGAAGAGGAAGAGAGCACAGAGCCCATCAGACTCATGCTCTTGCCTATTGCCTATGCCAGCCTCCAGGTCCTTTCTCACCTGTACAGCACGTGGCCCTTCCTGCCACCAGCTGTTGTCTGCTGTTTTCTAGCTAAGCCTCACTTGTGTAATTTTAGCTTTGGAGGAAATTTGAAAGTAAAATTATCTCCATAGTCCTGTTTACCCACAGTATCTCACTGAAGCTCCCTACAAATGTTTTTCTACAGTGACCTTTTAGAATACATGCTTTCAGGATAGGCTTCCAACCTGTAAGCGTGGCTTAGACATGTTTTCTTACATTTAGCTATATTAAAAACTATATGATCTCCACTTGATTCTTCTTTACCAGGCAAACTAAATGGCTTTCTGTCACTGATCCTTGTTTTTTATCACTCTAATCTGTAAATTTGTTCAGTAGTCATCTTGTGCTTTTTTTTTTTTTTTTCCATGGCAAAGACAAATGCTGAATAACATAGGGTCAAGCTCTTGAAGGTGGAATAAAATAAACCATTCTCTTTTGTGTTGATATTTAATTGACATAAGCTGGAAACATTTATTTAGTGTTTGGCCTCATCTGCAATTACATTTTGAGACCTATCAGTCTCTAGCCCACTTGATGTGTCATGTTGATTTCAAGTTTCTTAATCAAATGTCGTTTTGCATCAAGTCAACTGCCTCACGAAAGTGTGCTGTATCTGTGTTATTAATTGGCAATAAACTTATAATTAAAGATCAAGCTAGTCCAGGAATGTATTTTCTGAAAATTCATTAATTTTGTATTACTCTCTCCATTTCTTTCTAGCTAGAGTCCTGTATTGGCCATTCTGTTACTTTGAGATCAGTCAGACAGACAAGATTATAGTTCTTAAAGTCACCATATATTTAAAAAAACAAAACCAAAACACCAAAAAAACCCAAACCACCCGCAATTGTTAATGTTTCTCTCTGTCCTCTCAAATATCCCATGTTTTCCAAAGGATAGTAAAAATGAGCATTAATGGTCCAAACAGCTCTTCAAACTTTTTTTCTTCTAATCACCATGGAAATTGAAATCTAGATCTTGACTCTTTCCCATTTGACCTAGTTCAAGCTATTCGCTTAATGTATAAATGTCCTAGCAGAGTCATATGCCTTCCTGTGGGACTTCAGCTTGCATTAATCCTTTATCAGGATGACGTTTCCTAGAGGTCCTCTGCTTAATAGGCCAGATTGGCAGCATTAAATGGTTGATTTTTGGCCTTGAAGGCCTTGTCACTGTTTTTGGCATCTGTTGCTAGATGAAGGTGGGATAGAAGCTGAGGATCTAAATCTCTTTGGGTTATTTTTTTAGGAGAACTACACTGCTTTTGTTTATAATTGATTAATGTTTTGATGTTAATCTGCTGCTGTGAAATGCAGAAATTCAACGAACTTCTTACAGCTAAAACCAGATCTATAGAAATTGATCATGCAAGTATTGTAATCAATCCATCTAGCATAAGCGCTAATTGTTTGATGCCAATATCTAGATCATAAAGTTCTTGGATGTCTGATTGAATTGCTTTAAGAGAACTGGTGGGAGTAGATAATCCACTTTTTTGTTTAATGACTTTCAAAACCAAACTTCTGTGTTGTCTTGTGTCTATGTCTGACTTCATTGGCATGTATATGAACCAAGTAATTTTGCTTGCTTTATGTACATAAGACAAGTATAAGGAGAATAAAATGACAACAATCCCTTCATAGAGATATTTATGAAAAAAGTAACTTGATTGGAAGATAAGACGGGTGATTGATACCTGTTGAATGTCTCTTGGGAATTAACAGATCAATAAAATCAGTAAGATGAGACTAGGAAGGTATGTGTTTATTACTTGCTGAAGTCATGAGAAACACTTTTAACTTGTGAAAAGGGCATATTCTGAAATCTGGAAAGCTCTTGCAGAGTTTTTCTTATATTGTACTAAAGTTGTGGAGAAGGAGTAAATCAACCAGTAGCTCAAAGTAAGGTTTGCTTTTAAGTCTAGAACTTTGATTGCAGTATAAGTATATTTTCTTGTTATGGGCCTTGCCTGAGGAATAGTATGCATGGGGATGCTTTAATGAATCACATATTGAAAAAAGATGTAGTTCATTATGCTTTCCTTGTATTTTTAGAAATGCAGTTTGTAGGATGTTTTCTTTGTAGTTCTAGTGTTTGGGCTATAGGGATTTCAAATCTTTCAGAGGAAAAAAAGATAGCTTCAAATTCAGTTCAGAGTCTGATATTTGTTTTATTAGTGGAAATTTTTGTCTCCTGTGTTTTCCCCATTCTAGATAACCTTTTCTTGTCATCTAAGAAATTAATTTCTTTGTTGGAATCATTGCAAGTAAACTTGATAGCAGGAGTGCTGTTATTGAGGCAGCTTACACAGTGATTTGCTAAGTACAGCCTCTTCATATAATGTGAAGCAGAAGTCGATTTATTGACCACTACTGGGATTTCAGGAATCTGTTGAACTACCTGTTTTTTTATCCTTCTCTCATAAAATTCACTATTGGATGTCTTTTTTTCTGGCACCCTCTTGGAAAGGATTCTTTTTGATATGCAGTCATACAATAAGAGCAATCATTCTGTTTGCTACTTGTTTCTGTAGTGTAGAGTTTGGATTTTTAATAAAGCGTTTATAGGGTCATTTAATGTAGCTTATGTGGCATTAGACTTTTGAAGGTTTTTCCTAAAACTTTTTCATGCAAGGGGAACGCTGATGCTTATCTAGGCAGTGAAAATACTGGCTCTATGTCTATGCTGCCAGTCCTTTTCATAGAACATAGTTTAATTAGAGAACATTACAGAAAAGCCAACTCTACTGTGAGCACAATACTGCTTATGTTGCAGTACATATCCTCTGTAAAATATAATTTGCTTTTCTGGAATGCTAAGAAAATATGTAAGTATCTAATTTGATTAGTTTGTGCTATTTGCTGTATATTCATCACGCTTTTTTTTTAACAACTTTCTGCAAGCATTCTTCTCTAAAGTAAGCTGTATGTAGGAATGAAAACTACTTGGTCTCTCTCAGATTGGTAATCTGTAAAAACAGTTTCAAAAATAGAATCCAAACGAACTGTACAAAGTGGATTATTGATTCTCAGGGATGAAGAGAGAATGCTATCTGTTAAGTGGTGGTGTTTGTTTGATTAACAGACACTAACAGAGAAATTATCTTATCTGTAGTTCATCTGCTGGATTTCTGACAACCCTTCCTAGCCACTACTGCATACAGGATACCAGAGCTGATGTACGTGGGGATGGCAACTGGAATATTTATAGGTTATAGTGTATGGTAGTAAAGGCCTTGACATTAGGCATATTTATCTTCTGTGGGAGATGTGTAACTTGCTATGTGATGTCTGACCACAGCATAATACTGCCTGGAACCGAGGGGTCTGTTATTAAAACGTCCAGAGGGCTTCTATAGGTATTAAAAATGAAGAGGCAAGTCAATGAAGAGAAGAACAATTATTCAAATGGGCTTGATTGTTACAACCAACTAAAGAGGAAGGCACTGTGTTCGACTTCTGATGCTGCACTCAAACTGTAATATCTGTCAGCCAAATGTGTAGGTGGACCAAGCCCATCCAGTTAAGTTTCTGCATAAATAATAACAAAAATAATGTCTTTAAACCATAATACATAATTCATGAAAAGAACAAAATTCATATTTTCCAGACTCCCTCCTTATGTTTGCCTTAATCTTGTATTTATTTTGGGGAAATGTCTTAGTATTTCTGATTAACTAGACTGCTGGATTGTGAGAGATTCTTGGCTGATTTGACTAGCCCCACAGTTGTTTGGGGTTGTTTTGGCTGTCACTTGCAGATTAGCAAGACTGAAAGGGGTGCAGAAAACTTGCTCTTCAGAAATAGGCTTCTGCCAGGTTGTACAGTATGATGATCATCCACATGGCCAGCTTATTTTTATTTCCAAAACATTTTTTTCCCCTTTATAATCTGATCTCTGAAGGTGAAAAGCTGGGACATCAATCTGCCTTCGCAACTGAGCTTTGCGTTCAGTATTGAACTTCCATCTGCATGCTTAGCTGTTCCAGTCAGAGCCCCAAACTGTGTTTTTCACTAATGCTTTGTCAGAGAGCTGTCCTCTTCAGAGAGATTGAAATGAGTAATAGTCTTTCGACACTATTGGCAAGTGGCTTTCACGGTCCATGGCGGATCTAATGAACTACAGCTGCCTGGTTGGAAAATCCTGCTTTTGATTGTCTGAAAGGACTTCTGAAGCCTCTACTTGGATTCACTGACTTTCTTAGGATTTCTTTTTTTCTTTGAGAAGTAGCTGGAGAGAGCACTCTTGGAAATTCCTTCAGAATTTACATTCACAAATGTCAAGTTTAGAACACGGTGCTTTTGCACAGGAAAAACTGCAAAGCTGACACTTATTAGACACACTTGAAAATGGAAATGCAGTGAAAACATGCCCATCTGCTGAGAAAAACAGGTGTATAAATCAACTTCCACGCTCTCAACAAAGATCCCCATGAGCCGATATTTAATACTTCCTTTTCATCAGGTACGATACTACGGGTGCCCTTTTGGTAGTTGGTACGTGTACAAACAGAAGAGGTGGTGCTGTCCAATAGAATGGAGTGTGCGTGGCTGCATCTCCGAAAGCTTGGGATCTGTAACTGGGACAGATCTTCAAAGAAGCCTGGCCATTGGCATGCATCCAGTATGTTGAATTAGTTTGAAAATTTGGCTACTCCTTAAGTGCCTTAATGAGACCTGGGTTGTTTTTTGTGTGAGGTTTTTTTGGTTCTTGGGTGGTTTGCTGGTTTGGATCTTTCTTGTTTTGAGAGACTGGTCAAGAATGTGAATATAATTTTTCCTTGATATAAATGTTTCCTATTCAGTATGAAAGATGGGGCAGGAAACAATTTTACATACCTACCCATAAAAGTTTGAGGTGAATAGATATATCTTTTTCTTCCCCTTTTACATCTTCATCTATATAATTGTTTGTTCTGCCTGCCAGCTGAAAAGCTTTTCTTCCAATTTTTGGAAAACAGATTGTAACTTGCCTATGACTTGTAGTACAGTTTGAGTTAATATATATTACACTCCAGCTTTATTTTTGGACTAGATAATCATAGTTTCATTTAACTGGAACTAGACAGGTGTACAGTTTTGCAAACACTTGTAGATGCTGATCCTTACAGTAAAGAACAATGTTATGATACTTTTCCATTTTTTTGTTTATTTTTCAGTTTCATATATACTCTTCATTTTGTTGCTATTTACACAACTCTTCTTAGTCACTTTGACTTACCTCCTACCTTAGGGATATCAGCTAGCCTAAAGTGTTGTCGTTCTACTTTGGAACTGAAGTTTTGAGAGGACAGGATCAAACACTAGCAATATGCTTCTCCAGCCAGTGAGTGACAATGTTGGAAACTGACTTTTTTTTTTTTTTAAAGAAAGAGGCATATTACTAAGACCTCTATGTACTTAGAGAGGAAGTTTGGATGTGAAATGCTAGCAAAATGAACTCATTAGAAATGATGAGTCTTACTTCTAGCACAGAAAACACTTTATCTTGCTCCCTTGATATTCCTGTTTTGTAGTGGTTTTGACATGTGCATTATTAAATAAATAATATGACACAGCACCTCTGGGTAATTAAACTATAGTAAACAGCTCACTGTTTGTGATTTTTCCCATTGAGCGAGGAAAAACTGCAGGGTGACCCCATTTGCAGTTTGGAAGTAGAAATTCTCATCCAGCTGATGGCTGCCGGAAGGTGCCAGGTGCAGGGCAAGTCTGCATTCATTTTTGTACTACTTCTAAGACTTAAATATAAAAGTTAGGTTCCTGACTTGGAAATATAAGTGCCCAAGGGCTGCCTAAGGCTATCATCTGTGAGAAGTCATTCTCATGAAGAATTCCGATGCCGACATAACTGTTTATTTGGGAACTATTAGCATGTGCAGTCTAAATGCACACGGGTATGTGAGTCTTAAAGATATATTCTTTCAGTCTGCAGTGTCATATGTATTTTGTTATTGGAGATTACTTTTTTGTTGTCTACCTACTCCCATTTTCCATGTAGTAGCAGGGGTGTGAGAAGCAAATCTGTCACATGATCATAGTATAATTTTGGTGGAAAGATCCTTTTGGAGGACACCTGGTGCAACCTCCTTCTCAAAGCAGGGCTACAGATGTGATGCGAGGCAGGTCAGGAACTTCTCCCCCTTGGTTTTGAAGCAACTCCACGGTTGAAGATGGTACAACCTCCCCAGGCAACCTGTTCCACTCTCTGACCATGCTCACTGTGAAGAATTTTTCCTCATCTGTAGCTGAAATTTCCTTGGCTGTAACTTTCTTGTGATTCCTCTTGTCCTTTCTCTGAGCAGCACTAAGAAGAGCCTGTCTTCTGCTTCTCTAACTGCCCATTAGGTAGTGGCAGACAGCAATTAGATTGCCCCTTACCCTCATCTCCTTCACACTGAACAGGCCTGGATCTCTCAGCCTTTCCTCTGCAGCAGCGAGCACAGGCGGCAGGAGGATGCTGAAGCATTGCAGCCTCTGCTGCTGAGGAAGGGCTGGTAGGAATAACCTGAGATCTGCAAACCTCTGTCTTTTAGCTGGTGGGCAGGAGTGCAGGAAGGGAGTTGCTGATGTGGTCAGGCAGCCGTCTGGTCCCTTTGGACACTTCCCATCAGAGGACGGGGCACCCGCTGGCCCCTGTTGCAGCAGTTCTGTACCTTGGAGGGGCCAGGGCTGATGAATTGCTGGAGGATTCCAACCTAAAGCGTTGGGTGCTACCTGGCAGACAGTGTGTTTTGTCCTTGCACAGAAGTAAAAACCCAGAATTTTGTGGTTTTATTGTTTAAAATAGAACATCACTGGAACTTGCTGGGGAAAAGAATTTGTAAGTGAAATAGGTATTAATTCACACCATTAAAGCTCGGATCAGTGCAAGCCCTAGCACTGAAGTGGCAAAGCTGACGTGGATCTGATTGACTTCTGATCTGCATTTGCAACAGGCGTTTTTGTGCTATGCTTTTACTATTTTCTGGGTAAAATTTTTAATGTATGTAAGTCTCAGCTATATGGTCTTGCCTTCTGCATTTTCTATCTGTGAAAATACATTTCCTTCTTGTCCTTCCTCCCCTTTCTTCTTAAGTCCTCTTTTGTCTGCCAAGCAGTTATCCAAAGAGGAAACCAAGCCCAAAATGGTGAGCGAGCAACTATGCTCTGCATCTTTGTGGTTCAGACACCACAATGCAGCTTCTCCACTCTGTCTTTAATTAAACTTGGGTTTTTCTGTTGTTGTAGCTGGAAGCAGTGTGCTGACACAACTCACTCTTGTATAGAACAGATTAAAATGTCAATGTTTTAATGTTCTCATCTGTGGGAAAAAGAAAATAGTTGGGTGTTTTATTTATAACTTAGGAGACTGTACTATGGAAAAGGTTTACTTGTGTGAGATGGAAAATCACAATTAAAGGTACAGAGTCCCATTTAATATTAAGAGTCTGTAAAGGACTGAAAAGATTGAAAGGATGAAATCCCTCCGGGAAATAGGTTATACTGGGGTATGGCAGTTTAAAACAATTACAAAATTACTGTATTTTTTAATGATTCACTTTGTTCTGTTTTCTTTGCATTTGTGGCATGGTGTACTTGCATGCATCTCTGATGAGCAAATGTACCAAACAGGTAAATGTGTTTGAGCGGGAGAAGAATGAAGGTACCTGAAAAAAATGATCAAAAGTCAATGTTACCCTCAACACAGCATGACCTTTTTCTGGAGAAGGAAGCCATATTTCCTAGAGAAGAAATGGTCGCATAAGAATAAAATTACAATTCTCTTCATGTCTTCTGCAGATTTGCTCCCTTGGCAGTTTGAGAAGTGACAATGAAACTGGTTTGGAGGTGTAGATTATAACTCCATTGTGCTGGAGATAGCTAAGCTGGTTCTGGGATAGCAGTTACATGGTACGATGCTTTGCAGAACTATGGGCTCAAGCCCTTGGAACAGTACAGCTAAGCTTGGCTTTGGACAGTCGATAGCCTATGTATCAGGAGCCTTGATCACTCGCCACCACAATGGATCTGGTTGTGGATTAACAGGGGCTTGATTGTCAGGTTTACTAGTCAAGCCCATTTTGATATTTCAAAGTACTATCTCTGATAGAGAGAATAGAATTCAAATACAGAAGACACTAGGGATGGCTCCCTATCTCAATGATCTGTTCATCCTTTTTACCTATGGAAGTGATGGATTTTTGTAGGGTAAACCAGGTAAATGTAGAAGGTTGTCTGTTGGACTGGCGTTAAGCCAACAGCTGTAACTGCCTGCTTTGCAAAAATGCTGCTTTTCTTCAGAAAGTGCCTCCCAGACCTTATTTAGAGATTTGCTTAATTTGGGCTGTCCTCTGGGTTAACATCTGTGGAATCTGTATTTCTCTGGCATGTAAATTACAGATCCTCAGCAATGCCCTTTTGGGTTGCCTCTTTCCTAAGGTGGCGGGGGGAGAAGCAATCCATTTTAAATAAGGGAAACAAAAAGAGCTCCCAGCGAACACTTACACTAAAAGAGGACCACTGCATGTCTCTTCCCTTTACTTACTTTCTCTCACTTATTTATTTGAACCCATCTCCTACAGCCTTGCTGCTGTGGGATCAATTTGTTGGCAAGGGTTATTCAAACATTAGCAGAATGCATGTCCTTACTGTTCTTGTTGGACTTGGGTGTTGAAGCCAACAATAACAGCTCTTGTGTGGGAACCGATGCTGGGTATTCAAGTCAAACTGTTCTTGGTGGTCTGTACATTACTGCAGTGAAAAAATGTGAGGGGTTTCTTTTCCCATAGTGTTCATTTGTGTTCCCGTCGTTCATTGTTTATACAATCACTGTGCCTGTGGACTGTTGAAATAAATACTTGGAATAAATTCTGTGGTTTTCTTCACTTTCAGCTCTTGCTTTGTGTGTGTGTTTTGGGGGTTTCCCTCTATGGCTTGACTTCTCCATCTTCCAATTGCATGTGGGTTTTTTTGTGTTTGGTTGTTTGGTTTTTGTTTGGTTGGGTTTTTTTTTGGTTTGTTGTTGGGGTTTTTTTGGGTTTTTTTTTTCTTCTACCTGAGGTAAAACCTGGCTGTGGGGACACTTGCTAGGACGAATAAGCTTCAAGAGCAAATGCACAGTGGCTCTGGAATGCCCTGGGAGTTAGGGGTCTGGTGGTTCAGGCTGAGCTTTGCTGAGGCCAGTGACATCAAGAAGATGCTGCAATGTCAGCCTGGTGCTCCCCTCACCAAAATCAGACAGTGCTTTTCCAGGAAAATGTTGGGCTATTGAAGCATTTAGTGCTGTGCTTTGTAATACCCATCCAAGTATTCAGTAACCACCACAAATTCCTTGCTGGTTGTGCTTTGTTGCTTAAGTGAAAGTCCAGAATGCAGGGATACTTGTGGGAGCTGAATGGTTTGAAGCTTTCTGTAATTTTTCCTGGTACCCTCAGGGCACTCTGAAAAAAAACTACCTCCTTGTAGAGTCTTTGGGATATGATGCAGTCCCAGATCAGACATTTATCTATTAAATAAAAAGTATGATAAGCCTAAAAGCATTGGATTTGGTATTTTGAATCTCTAGAGGCCAATCCCAGTGTGTATCTCTTTGGGCTAATTTACTGAACTATTTAGTTTCTTCTCCTGCATAACAACCATTCCACCCCCAGCATTATTGAAGTTAGTTTTGCCTCTGTGGCTGCCAGGAATAACTTTACTTTGCATGGATAATTAACTGGATTGAGTAACAGAGGGAAAAAAAAAAAAAAAACCAACCATTTTATTTCCACACAGTGGTAATAATAAATCTGTTACTACTTTTGGCTCTCCATGTTATTACCATAGTTGGGTATGTCTTAATGAGGAAGTGGCTTCCTTTTACTAAGTTCAAATACCAGCAAGGAGCCTGCCTCTTGAACGTGGGTCTGGGTGTGTGAGAGTAGAAGGGCAGAGAGTGGGGTTTTTTTTTTGGTTGTTTGGGTTTTTTTGGTTTGTTGTTTTGTTTTGTTTTTTTTTAAACTAGGCATTCATTCCTGCACACAAATAACTTTTTACTGCAAGCTGTAAATTTCCAGTCTTTGTGACAAGGTAAAACTTGAGGTTTCTGATTGTGTCAGAATCAAAGCTTTTCTGAGACAGAAATCTGTCAAACCTTCTTTTTTTTTTTTTAATCAAAGTATTGAAGAACAGGTTTAGTATCTGGCTGCTCAGGAAATCTGAAAATGACCCCTTCCTTGTGGGGATATCTGGAGCACCCAACTCTGTTTTTTTTCCAAAATGCAGAAAATGACTGTATGAGCTTACCACAGGAATCGTCTCTCGAGGGAAGGAAAAACCTGATGCTCAGATATGGAGCTGCTCATGAGTACAATAACTCTTCCTTCTCATGACAGCTTATCTGATACTCTCGACCTTTTCCAGAATCCTCCTCCTTTTCCCATTTATTTTCATCACCTATGTTTTGTCTTGTGTTCTGGAGCCTTGCTTTCCATTAGCCCAAGAAGGGATGAACTTGCTTTTGTTATAGACTGTTCACACTCCTAAAAACTGCTGAGAGCATTTTTGTTGGGTTTCAGTTGGGAGGTGGGGGGAGAGGCAGTTGAGCCCTTCTCAATAACTGGAGGAAGGCAATTTGTCATCTGGTGGCTTGAGGAGTGGAATGTTTGGACCGTACGCTGCTCGCTTCTGTGGTGAGGTTGGTCCAGCTTATCAGCTTGTACCTGATTTGGAGTGCCAAAAGATGCTCTCTTGGGCAGAGCATGGCAGGATGGCTTGGGAGACAGTAAGTCTGGGACTCCTGTGTGATCTTGGGCGCCTGCAGTCCCAGTGTCTTTTCTGTAAGCAAGGGCTGAGTGTTTTGCCAAATATCTGACATCCTGAATTGATGCATTTGCTAACTTTTGTGCGCACTGCTGTTGTTCTTTTGTGAAAGCGTACCGAACAGCAATTTTTCTTAGTTGCCCTTCAGCTGATTCCTGTCATCATCAATGTGGCAGTGAGCCTTGAAGATCCTTGAAAAGGGAAAGTGGCGTAGTCTAAAGATCAGCTTGAGGAAGCTTTGGCACAAAGGGTAGCACAATGGAAAGCTAAAAGCATCTGGTGAAGAAGTGGGCAAACTTCTCTGGTGGTAGTGAAAATGAGGGGGGTGTTTATCTTTGCTTATTCCTATTAACATTTCCTTCTGCCAGTCTAGCCTGTGTCCTACTACTTAATTCCCTCTGTGCCTAATCCATCTCTGCTGTTTCTTTTCCATCATCCTCCCATCATGTGAACCTCCTCACTCTAACCACAGGCCTGTCTGCTCCTGCAAAAAAATAAAATGCAAAAATGAAGTCAGCTGTATTTAGTGCTGTTAAATGGGTGGAGTTTTTTAAAGAGGGGGAGGAATATGTAACCATAGAATTAGAGTTGCAAAAGTTTGAGGGTTACAAAACCAATCACTGAATTTAGGAAAGACAAAAGAAAACTGTTCACGGAAAGCTTTTAAACAATTCTTGGTGAGAAGTGCACTTTGCCAAAAATAATTTTATTGAACAATTCAGGTGTTGGGAGGAAAAAAAAAGTCAGAAAAACAAGAACTTATAGAAATCAATGCCTACGTTCTGTTTTTGGAGGGGGCGTGGGGGAGATAATATGACTTTATTGTGAAGCATTTTTATATAAACAATTGTTTAACAATCAAAGTTTCTGTTGTCAAAAAGCAGTTGGTATGGGGTTTTTAGTTTTCATTTTTCTGGTGTCCTGAGTTGAAACTTAAAACTAATTTGCAGTTTTAATCAAACAATGGATAATTGCTTAGCACAATATTAAGTTCATTGGTAAAGTCTTAATTCCTTTATATATGTTATAGTTTGGCTTCAGTTGTTCTTTTACAAGGGGTTTGTGACAGAGCAGAGATGAAACATGTTTTTTGAGGTTTCTAGCCCAATGCATTAGGAATTAGAAAAACTTTCATCTCAGTGCTGCAAACTGAATTAGATAGAAGCCTTGCACAACCATGACATGTATATGACCAAAGAAAATTAATCTGGATGGGATAGGGAACCTTGAAGTGTTTCTGAACTTTTAAGGTTTGATTTTTTTTATTTTATTATTTTTTTTTTGCAACCTTATTGACTTCTTAATGTGGGCTGCTGCTCATTGTTCAAGTGAAAATCAGAAGTTTAGGGTTTTGCTGTTCTCTCCCTACTCCAGGTGTGTTTAGCCCATTAAGAGTCATGAATAGAATTTTAACCCAGCCCTTTTCTGACTGAGCTTGTAGATATGACTAAATTTAAAAATCTCCAGTTCATCTCTGCAGAGCAGCCACAGTGAGATAAAGATGATGAAGTGAATGTAAAAGACTCTTCTATTTTAAATGGCTGTTGTTATAAAACTGGAGAATGTTCACTGGAGAGAAAACAAATGAGTCTTAATTCCAGACAAAGTAGCGTGGTCTAGCAACTGAAGTGCATAGATCTGGTGGAAGAGCCTACAGATGTGTACAGTTAAGTCTTCTGCTTGCTGCATTTTTATCTGGCTTCTGATATGGGCTATAGCTAATTTTGCCTAAATAGCACTTGCTGAAGTGCTCGTGAAAATGTGGAAGATATTCGAGGTGTGCCAGTTTAAGACACAAAGACTATTTGAGATGCACCAAACAATGTATATCAGTCAGTAGGAAGGCTGCTGTTTTCCACCACAGCTGGAACATGAAGTTTTGATGCCAGAAGTACCTAAAATTGACAAAGGTGGTGTTGATAATGGAAGAGAATTTCTTGGTACCAACTCTATCTACAGTATTAGTATATCTAAAACCTATGCCTGCTTTCCATAAGAAAAGAAAATAAGAAAAATATTAAATTGATGTGACATATTGTAAGTCTAAGTAGTATCTTTAAACCGTGTCCTGGATGTCCATGGAAGGAAGAGATGATTAAAGCTGCGATACAGTAGACTGTCTGCTTTAAAGTGAGCTGGGAGGAAAAAGTCAATACCAAGGAATGTTCTGAATACTGAAGGTAAGTCATTGCAGCTGTGCCTTCAATGTAATACTTTTACTATTCATATTAGTTGAAAATAAAAAATAATTTTTCAAAAATGGTGCAAGGAGAGGTAAATCATGGAAGTTCCATTCTTACTGGATTAAGAAAGCAAATGAGGAAAGTAAATCTCAAATGAGGGGGTGCATGAGAAAATAGAATTGCTGAAGGAAGATAAGATATCTGGAGCAGTCTGGGATGGACAGGGCAGAGTTTGTCACTCCTCCCAGCCAGCTTTAAACAATTGTGCTCTGAAATGGTCACATGGAAAACAGGGTGAATCTGTGGACTTGGGCCACAACTGTTGTGGCTAGCAAAACCAGAGGCATTCTAGATGAGGTGTAGTGAAGAGAGACTATTTTTGTTTTAAACATAATACATGTAATTCTTAATCACTTTTAATCTTGTTTCTAACTCTGTAATTGGAAATCTGACCTTCCTGACTTTGTATAAATCTATATTTTCTTTTTAACTCTTGTGTGGGAGATGAGTGCAGATAGCAGTGACAAACTTGGGATAGTTGTATCTTTTTGGAGATAATAAATACAAATAAATCTGTAGACACTCTAAGGAAAAACTTGCATCTTGAGATAAAGGGGACTCATGGCTTGCAAAGTGTCTCATGTCAAGCTGCAGAAATCAGTCCAAAATCTGATACTACTATATGCAAGATTGAAGAACACAAATTGGCCCCCTTTCTGTATGGGGTAGGCATTACAAGAACACCTTCCAGCTCTGGTGACTCCCTTCAAGTGTCACAACACTTTAGTTTGATGTTTTGCAGGTGCTGGAAGACTTCCAGGCTACAGCTTGCAAGCTAGTTCTATATCCTCGAGTCAGTGGGGATGACTTGTGTTTGTTTTCATAGGCAAAATCTGGGAAGTTCAGACATGTAGAAGGGATGCACTGTTGGCTCTAGCTGATCACCTCCCAGGGATGGGGAAGATAGAGAGTGTGTGTGTGATTTTCACAGGTCTTCTGCAGACTGATGGATAGTTTTGTTGCATGTACAGTACTTGCAGCAGATGGAGTTGTCCCTCCAGGACACCCATCAGAGTAGTTTGGGGTGCTTAGTCATTTGGTCTGGGTCCTCTCTTCATGCAGTGTCACTCCTTTTCATGACTGCATCTCTTACAGTGTGTTTTACATAGTAATAGTATTCAGCTTTGGCTCATCGTTGTTGCGAGCTCTCTGGTGAAATGAAAGTATTACTTGGTGACAGTATGAGATTGTATGTGAACTACAAGACAAGCCTGGGATAATGCTGGTAGATTAGGAGAAGCTTATACCAGGATCTCGAAGGGAGCAGGACAAGCTGCCTGTAACATAAGTTCTTAATTTATTTTTGTTAGTTTTTATTCTGCTTCTGGGTACTTAACAGCTATGGCATGTGTGCTGGTTTCCCATCTGCTCAAAATGAGACAAATTAAATTGTATAGTTGCTTTCATATGTAGACTCCAGTTCAGTTACTTCAGGACCAGACAATAGAAATGAGCTGTAGACTGACCAACATCTTGAGGCCATCTGAAGAACATCTGGAAACAGAGGCAAATTCAGAACATGACTGCCCAATTACTTAAGAGTTGAATTTGATATTTAGATTAGATATTAGGAAGAAATTCTTCCCTGTGAGGGTGGTGAGGCACTGGCACAGGTTGCCCAGAGAAGCTGTAGATGCCCCATCCCTGGAAGTTTTCAAGGCCAGGTTGGATGAGGCTTTGGGCAACCTGGTCTAATGAAAGATGACTCTCCTGAGGCCTGGGATCAGAACTAGATGATCTTTATGGTCCCTCCCAACCCAAACCATTCCATGATGACTCTAGGGAATACTCAATATGCTTCTTTAGTGTTTATGGGAGCAATTGTAGACATCTTTGTCCTTAGCAATCTTGTCTAGGCTTATTCAATGAAGGGTTGATTTTTTTTTAATGAAAAGAAAGCTGGCTCCTCTGTCTATGCTATTCTTTCTGTGTTTTCGGCATTGATCTCACTGTATGGTTGCAAGATATATTGAGCAAGGCTGCTGGTGAAGGTTCTAGAGCCCAAGTTTGATGAGGAGTGGCTGAGGGAACTGGGGTTGTTCAGTCTGGAGAAAAGGAGGCTGAGGGGGAGACCTTATTGCTCTCTGCAGCTACCTGAAAGGAGGTTGTAGTCAGGTGGGTGTTGGTCTCTTCTCCCAAGTAACAGGTGATAGGACAAGAGGAAATGGCCTCAAGTTGCCCCAGGGGAGGTTTAGATTGAATATTAAGTAAAATTTCTTTACCAAAAGGGTTGTCAAGCACTGGAACAGGCTGCCCAGGGAAGGGGTTGAGTCACCATCCCCAGAGGTATTTAAGATGTGTAGATGATGTGCTCAGGGACATGGTTTAGTCGTGGACTTAGCAGCGCTGGATTAACGGTTGGACTTGTTCTTAAAGGTCTTTTCCAACCTAAATGATTTTATGATTCTAAAACATAGAAAACTTAAAATGCTGAACCTAAACATAATCCAACAGTGCAGGGTCCTTTACCTTTCTGAGTGTATTTATCCATTTACTTAGTTTCCAGGTGGGCTGCAGTGTGGTGTCATCGATGTACAAAGCCCTAAAGGGAGATGATGTAAGATGCCACGTTTCAGTATTTATCTGCCTGTCACTATAATTCAGATGTGGGTGTGCTTAGGAGTAGGGATAGGAAATACAGCTAGTAATTACCTTTTTGAAAGGTGGAAAAATAGTGAGATTTGGCTCTGCAATGAAACTGTTACTATCTGGGGTTACTTTAGATCCTTCATTATGGCTAAACTGATACAAGAGTTAAGGAAGGAGTATCGGAGAACTTGCCTGTTTGCTTCCTTTGTTAGGAAACAGACTCTTATTACATTTCCTACCAAAGGAAACAAACTATGTGTCAGGGATATAATTAAAAACAAAACCATCACCACCAACAAACTGCAACAAAATGACAAATGCTTTCCCTGAATTACTCTTCAAGAAATTAAAAATAAAAACACTTTGCTGATAATACAGGATCTTCCAACTAACCAAACTATCAATGATAAAAGTTTTCCAACTAGTAGATTCAGTCTTTGACAATGGAAAGCAGTTTGTCATTCACTTTTCCTGTATAAAACTTCCCTGAAGAAAGGAGCTATTTGCCATCATGTATTTTTCCAAAGTGCCTGTTACAGGTGTACCATGTTCTCCCATCTTTGCTGCTACTAATCTTTAAGAATATGTTTTAGAATGCTCTCAATATATTAACAAAGAATAGGAAAATGATGTGTTTTGTTTAAAATCAAAATTCAGAACTGATTGCATTTAGGAAAATCAAGACTAAAACTGGGTAGTACTGTTGCTCCTGGTATGTCTCTGCACAGATGAAGAATAGAAGTGTGGTTAGCGCTAGCAAGTCTGCAGTGTGATGGGTTTAGCTTGTATGTATCATATATATCACCAAGTTCAGGGCTAGGGCTGTGAAAATTGGTCCACAAGGTCCATCTATAGTCTGTCAAGAGGTAGACATGGAGAACAGTGGGAGCAGCCTGATATGAGCTAAATGTCAGTAAATAATTTTGAGCTGCCGATGTAGCTTGTTATGTACGTTTGGGTATTAAACTTTCTTGTAAGTGGGGGAGGAAAGCAAATATGAAGTGATAAAATAAATCTCTAACTGCTTCTAATCAAATCTACTGTGGTGATTTCTGGGGGTTTTGAATAGCACATTTTCTTAGGGTCTGCATAAACTTGTAATGTAGTGACTAAATGGTGGTTTCTTAGGACAAGTGCTGTAAAGATGGTAACTGAACATATAATAATGTTTGAGCAGTGCAGTGTGTCCCTTCAACAAAATTGCACTTAGAGTGAGAGTACTTTGCTTTACCATTTTTTAATTATATTTTTTAGGAGAAATCCTCTTTAAACTATGAAATAAAGTGGGTTTAAAAAACAAAACAAAACCAAAAAACCACAAACCCAAAACACCCAGAAAACTTTGTTACAATATATACAGTACTAAAAACTGGTAAAAATCTGTATCAGTGTAATTAAAAATGGAGAACAAGGTCTCTTTACCCTCTCTTTTTCTGATTGTACGTCCTTACAAATTCTGGAACAAAACAGATTTGCAAACCCCTTTTTATTCAAGTTAAGTCTGCTAATACCCTTCCTTTTCTGACTGTTCTGCCTCCTTTTAGTAATTTTCCAAAGATCACAGGTTGAAATCTGCTGACACTGAAACACTCTAATGCCTTCTGTTATTTTTATATTCTTGTTTACATGTATATATGTAACCTGAGGATCTTTTAAAACTTCTTGACAGTGTAGGGTAATTCAAAGAGGATGGCAGACAATTACAGAGCTGTTTTCATGTCCCAGATGCTGTAGAAGAATGGACAGTAGAAGCCACAGCTGTGACACAATGGGGTAGTTCTTGATGTTCTGCTTTGACTAGATGTTCCTAGATGAGGCTGTCAGAGTGGCTCATGCGGCATATGCAAAATATTAAGGTCTAAAGGCCAGCTCAAATTCTTAATCTAGCTAAAGATGTGGATGCTGGCTAACTGACTGCAAGAGATTAATTTCTTTATTCACTGTAGCTTAATGCTATACAGGGGACAGGTACTTCATCTTTTGATTTAGGACCAATTCAGACCTGAGTGCCACTTTCTTGCAAGCTTCTGCTTTCTAACAGTGGCTTTTGTTTTCCAACAGTGGCTCGTGTCTTGCTGTCAACTAGGCATGCTGGCTCCTTTTATAAAAGACCAATTCTAGATGAGACTAATACCCTGTAAGATGTTCTGAGATTGGGCAGATTGGTGTCCTTTGCTACCACTCTGTGTCATAGAGGAACACAACCTAATTACTTAGAAGCAATGTAGCCTGCAAATCCATTTAACTGCACCATCTTCTTTATCAACCTGACAATATTTAAAAGGAGATTGCAAACCTTAGGATGAGTACAGGAGAGAAGCACTTGTGTCAACCAAATGCTCGTGGAGGAAGGGCTGGTCTGTGGCCTCCTGCAAGGGTTCAACCCGCATCAATCTATGGACCTGGATAAAATTCTCCCCAGGGCATTAAGGGAAGAGGCTGACATTGTGCAAGGCCCCTGTCCATAATCTTTGAAAAGTGATGGAGATCAGGGATATCCCTGATGACTGGAAGAAAGCAAATGTCACCCCCATCTACACAAAGGTCCCAAAAGAACACCCAGGAAACTACAAACCCATTAGTCTTTGTTCAGTCCCTGAGAAAGGAATGGAACGAGTTGTCTTAGAAACTATTGCAAGCCAAGTGAAGCAGGTGACTGGGAAAGCTAACACACTTACCAAAGGCAAATTATGCCAAACTTACCTGGTCATCTTCTACAACAAGGTAACACTTTCTGCTGACGTGAGGAGAGCAGTGCATGTTGTTTACCTGGCCTTCAGCAAAGTGTTTAACACTTTCCCAGTTTCCTCCTGGCAAAATACAGACTGGATGAGTGGTCTGTGAGATGGGGGGGAACTGGCTAACAGGCCATGCTCAGAGGGTGGTGATCAATGGCTTTTCAGGCTGGCAGCATGCACAAGGTGGGTCCCCCAGGGATCGATACTGGGCCCCACGCTGTTCAAAATCTTCATAAATGGTCTGGATGATGGGATTGAGAACACCTTCACCAAGTTTGCTGATGACACCACATTTGGTTGTGAGGTGGACACACCAGAAAGGAGAGCCATCTTAGACCTGGACAGGCTGGAAGACTGTCAAATTTGTGCACCTGGGATGACATAACCAAAGAGCCCAGTATGGGCTGGGATCTGTGTGGCTGGGGACCAGCCTTGCTGAAAGGGACCTGGGGGTCTTGGTGGGCAGCAAGCTGAACGTGAGTCAGCAGTGTGCTGTTGCAGCAACAAAGGCAAATCGGATCCTGGGGTGCATCTGTGGGAGACTACCAGCAGAGATAGAGACATGATCATCTCACTCTACCCAGCCTTTATCCAGCCCCACCTAGAGTACTGTGTCCAGTTCTGGCCCTCACAATTCAAGATGCAGACAGACTGGAGAAGGTCCAAAGGAGTGCCACAAAGATGATCAAAGGGCTGAAGAACCTGCCCAATGAGGAGAAACCAAAGGAGTTAGTTCTTTTCTCCCTAGAGAAGTGAAGGCTCAGGGGGGACCTCAACACAGTTTTCCAGTACCTGAAGAGTGGCTACAAAGAGGACAGAGGCCCTCCTTGTGAAGGTACAAGTTGCACCAGGAGAGGTTTCATCTTGATGTAAGAAAGCAATCACTAGAACAGCCTCCCCAGGGATGTGGTGAAGTCCCCATCACTGGAGGTTTTCAAGATGCAACTGAACAGGGTGCTAGATAATCTCATCTAGGCTCCTTTTCCCACAGAAGGTTGGACCAAATGATCTTTTAAGGTCACTTACAACCTGGGCTGTTCTATGATTCTTACACAGTCAAAAGAATAATCAGACTGCTTAGAGGCTGGTAGAAGATGTATGAAAGTGTGTTTGTAGGAAGTGGGGGAGGTAAAGAACAGGATCTTCTTGTAATTGGAATCTGTTTGCTCTCTCTTTTTCATGGCAAAGCAAGTCAGGCCTCTGTGGACTTTCTAAACCAAATGAATTACGGTCTTGAATAGTAATGCGGTATTGCTAATGATTTCATTGCTGACCACAGCTGTTGGCAGTAAGGCTAGCATTGTCACTTCATTTCTGATATATTTTTGAGGCGTTCTGCTTATTAAATTAGCTGACTCTTTTTATGTACTGTTCAAACCAAAATCTTGAATTAATGAATTTGGGAACATGGATAGTGCAGATCAAAGTCTGAGCTTACATTCCTTTTTGCTTGGTGCTGGTGAGGACACATATCAGATCATTAAAAATAGTTGTTTAGATGACTTTTCTGTATTAATTCTGAGGCCAGAAATAGACTGGGTGTAAGTGCAAATAGCCTACGGGCTTCTTCATGCTGTCTGCATTGTCAAAATACAAGCCTGATTGGAGCAGTGATCTGTTCTCTAGTACTAGTTTCCAGTTGTTTGGCCCTAATGTGAATCCAACAGAGTGAATATTTGAGCTAAAGAAAGAGGATTGGAAAATCTTGAGCCATTTGAAGATTTTTTGAGAATCTATGAGAAGGTCTTGATTTCCACCCCCAGCAGCTTTGTGCCTTGCAGTGCTCAAGTAGCAACGTGGTTCAAACAAGGAGTGAAATGGGGTCCATCGTCTAGTAATGCACTGGCAAATTTAGGGTGAAGTTGAACTGTGGAAGGCGGATCATTTGGGTTTGCCTTCTCTTGAGTTATAACAAGGCTACCCTGACTCGAGTCCTAACTCCACAAAAAATTTTAATTAGAAAGACATACTCCTGAGATAGCTGTCCCCAAAACTGTCTTGAGCAGCAGTGGATCAGCTGCTAACACTGCTGGTCTGTAGACTGGGTTCCAGCTACCTTCAGTGCTGATCTTAGTCCTCTAAATCTTCTTGTTTTTCTCTGCAGAGAAATTCCAGCTGAGCACACGCTTTCATGTCACTGGTGAAGAATTTAATGTGGGTCTGACTTTCTGCCCTACAAATAAACATGAGATAGGTATGCTCCAGCCTAGCAGCAAAATGACTGTGAGACACCTCTGTGGTCAGCCATTAGGGTGGTATTCTCCAGAGTGCTGCTCTCCAAAAATAAGCCAACTCAAAAGAAATAACTTGATTGATCTGTATAGTCTAGACGCTTCTGAAACAAAGACCAGCTTTATGGAGGAAAGGTTTGTTAGGCTGCTTGGATAAAATACTGAGTATCTTCAATATTACTGGTATTTAGTTTACGTTGTTCTCAGAGAGGAGAGCCACAAACTAAAGTTACCTGTTTGCAGAAACACTAATTTTCTTTGAATCTTTCCTGTTCCTGAAAACACCTTCCTTAGGTCTGTTTCAGAGACAATATAGTAACTACCTTCTAGACAAATAACATGGGTGTGAGTTAAAGCAGACTGTTCCTTAGCTATGCTGTTCATGTCTTGAAGACCTTTTGTCCTTTCCCCCTCTCCCTCCACTGTTAAAAGGCTGAACTGGAAATCCTCACCCTGTTTCTGAAGTGATGTTGCCCACAGAAATGGCAATGAACCCCCAAAAAGGAAAATCAAAGCAAAGTCAGCATCTTTCAATTGTATTTAGGTTCTAAGTTCCATGGAACCATGGGGGGTTAACATTAATCAGAGAGAAGCTGTGGCACTGTGTAGCAGTTACGGACTGTAGGCTTTGGCTTGACTGAAGTCCTCGTGCTGCGTAACCCTGTGTTCAGGACGCAGGAACAGCAGGTCAGCTCTTTGTGGGGACTTGCACTGACTTTAGAGACATCTGACGCACCTCATGGTACCTTCTATGTAGTAGCTGCATTAAAATCTCGCCATTTTCCAAGTGGTGTTTACAGCGCTTGGAAGAGGAGAAGGAAGGGTAATGGATTACTGGCAATAATAAAAGCCAACTTTTTATAGTAACTTTTTATATTAATGAGGTCCAGCATGTGGACCTAAGCGATTCTGGTTGCTTTTCCTTTAAGTGCTGAGATAAGATCACTAATCTCTATCCTGAGACTGCATGCTTTCCTTGGTTCATGCACAGCGCATGCAATAGCATAAGAGCTCGGAGTTCGGCAGAGTTCAGCCCTTTCTGGTGTGGTGTCACTGTGAGAGTGGGTGAAGGTTTTGCTGCTCCCAGGGTCTCTGTTCACGTGCCGGACAGCACTGGTCACAACGCCCTTGAGCCTGCCGCCTGGTCAGCTCAGCGGAGTTCTTCGTTCTGTGATCTTGTGGTTCTTCTAGTTTGTGTGTGTAGTGCAAAAATGTTTGTGTAGATTTTGGTTTCTTCTCCCTGACTGCAACTGACCTCAGGAAAGAAGAGAAAATGTTGAGCAAAATTATGCCCTTGGTTACATCTGTGCATCTTTACTGATTTTAATTATATAGTTTGAATGAAAATGAGAACAGAACAATTTGCCTTGGGCCTGTACATATACCTAGTATGCTTTGTCACATGCTGAAAAATATTCTTTAACCTAGCCCCTAGTTTATAAATTCCTGGTTTGGCTTTTTAAAAATCCAGCACAAAACCCAGGGAATCCTGGCTTTTTTTTAAGGGGAGTAGTGTGACTTGCAAATATTTGATTGGTTCTGTTCCTGTCTAACTGTTCTGTGTAAAACTCATTTACTGTTTTTTCCTTTTAAACTGTTAGCTGACCTTACATACGAATCCCAGCTGTGCATTAGCATTGTTTGGGGATGTGTTTGTATCTTTTGTCTAAAAATACCCAGCCGGTAGGATTCATGATCCATGAAAGCTAATTGAAACAATTTCTCTTCAAGTTTTGGCAAGCGAAGCATGCATTATAAGCATTAATATCTATAAATTGAATTGTTAATGAATCTAGACACTAATAATGAATGCAATTTTGCAGGCTTAACTAGAAACACTAAAATTATCAGGATCTGGAACAGAATTTTCAATCATTTTTGCTTATTAAATAGCAAAGCTATGCTTTTAATAAGCTAATCATTTTTATTTGACCCCATAGGAGTAGCTCAGCTGATTAGAAACAGGTTTCTAAGTGCAAAACAATGTTGTTTTTCTCTCACTGTTTTAACCACCACAGTGCTGAAATTTCAGATCAGATACTTATCTCCCATTGTGAGTATGGCATGAATGCTTATTCTGCAATTCCTCTGAAGGAATTTGCAGTAGAACCTATATATGTCCCATTTAATGGGAGAATACTCCATGTAGATAAATAGTGTGTGTAATCTGCCAAAACAATTGGAGCTTTCTTGAAAGATTGTTAGTGCACAAAAATACAATATATGAAAGAGACTCCTATTTGGTCTTTGTTATATCCAAAAATAGAAGAGCATTTGATACAATTCAAAACTCAAGATCAAAACTAATAAACTGAAATCTTTTTCCCACCTAATTTAAAATTAGTCTTTAGGATTATTTTATGCAGATGAAGAATAGGGTAAGATTCAGAGCCATAGCAAGAAAACCTTAAGTTCTGATGATTGACTTCTAAAACAGTTTTGTGAAGTATGCAGTTTCTGGTGACTAGTGGCTGGAGACCAGGAGGTCACAAGGAGACAGATTATTCTCCAAGTCCCTTAGGTAAAGTTTCTTCTCCCAAAACTGATGCTGGCAGCTCTCGCAGACAGGCTGTCAGACTTTATGGATCACTGGTGTCTTTTAGACAAGCAATTGCTTATACCAAAAGATTTAGTAGCCGTACACCATTTGTTAAATGAAAAAATCAAACTTGGTTATCTTGCGAGATAATGGTGAAGAACTGTCTGTGAAACTGTGTAAGGAGATAAAAGGCTGAGAGGGATGCCAAGGATTTATCATTGGATATAGGGCTGGAGAAGACCATGGAGGGTTCCTTCCTTGATGGAGATGACTGATACCCTTATGGGAAATGTATTCCAGTGCTTAATTATCTTTACTATTTGAGACCTTTTTTTGTTTGTTTACTTAATCCAGATGTCCCTTACTACAATTGATACCTACTTCCACTTTTTTGTGTTCCATGAACATAGTGAAACCTTTCTTCTTGTCACAGCCTTCTAAATATTTAAAGGCTGTTTCCATGTGTCTCTGCCTCGATAAAAAACACCCCATGTCTTCACTTCCTCAGTGGGGACCATCGTGGGATGGCAGTGAGGTTCACTGAGTGACACTTCACAGTGTGCTGGCAAGGGAGAAATACAAGCGAGCTTGATCAGATGAAGTGGTAAGGAAAGGAATATCAACAGATGGAACTAAATAGCACAGTTGGGTGTTCTGAAATTCTTCATCAAGATACTAATAGGGAAAGGAGTGGTGTTCCATAATTTCACTTAAAACTCAATGGAAAATTAATATTAAGTGAATATAGAAATACACATTAAACTGCAGAGTACTACATGCAGTATCTCTAACAGTATAACATTTTAAATGTTACACTTAATCTCAGATATTTAGTCCTAGTAGTTTAGAATATTTTTACTCCTTGGACTTTCATGTTGATGATTATTTTATCCATGTACACTGGAATTCTGTGCCAGCTGTTCCTATGGTTGTCAGTGAAACCAAGAACCCTTCCCCCCAGACTCCTCATTTGACAAATATTTTTCATGTACTTATGGCTGTTACAGATAGCATACCACAAATATCAGATGTGATGACCATAATCACATTAATGTTTCTGTAACCCAGAATGCCTAATCTTGAGGCTAAACACTTTCATCATTTCATTTTGCATACATATCAATTTCTGAAATAATTTGAGGGGGGAAAAAATGCCTGTGCCCACACTCCTTCCCCTGTCTATGTGCTCCCATTGGATGCTGTCTGTACAGAAAACACGTAACAGTTGAGACTTGATCAGGCTAAAGACTACATCTCTGTCAAATTATTGCACTAAACATGACAGGAAGTTGGGTCTGTCGTGGGTTTTTATTTAGGTCTTGTTTGGCTGGGTTTTAACTTATTTGCATAATGGAACTTTTTATATTAGAGGTTTGACTGGCTCCAGGGAGAAGAACATATTCATGCTGCAAGGGCAATGCCTGCTGTCTCGAATATCTGAAAGCTTCTCAGATCTGCTATTTAAACTGCTGATGTAGCTACACACAAACTCATTTGGCAGTGTGTCTTGAAGCTTGTTTCCTAATTTATTGGACAGTGAAAGAGGCAGTCTATTTCTCAGAACTTATCCAAAACTGTGCTGGTTTCTTGAGATTTCAACGCTAACAGATTTGTGGAACAGCCACAAATTATTCTCCTGTATCTCATGCAGGAAAGCAGGTTTGGTTTGTCTTTTTTTTTTACATGCTCTGATTTTTTTTTAATTCTCCCTCCCTGTAGCTTTTGGTCTGCTTTTGGGTTTTGCTTGAACTTAAGTTGTTTTTGAATTCCAGTAAGTGTTATTCATTGAGGCAACATATCTCTTTAATGTGTTGCAATATAGAGCAACATTTGTGTTTGTCCTCTAGGTGTTTGTTTCACCTACTGAGTTTTATTTTAGCCAAAGACAATTATGACATCAAACTTACTTCTGCAATTGCAAAATAATGGTTGGACAGCTGCTTATTCTGTACTTAGGTACTCAGAAGAAAATAACTTGCAGAATAAATTATTCTGTTATTGTTTTAGGTCTTTTCAAAAAAGATGGTCTTTATCTAGGTCCTTCCTTGTAGACTGAAGACAGCCTTGCTTGTTGGGCTAGTCCTTTTGCTGTCGCAGTGCTGAGGCATGTCAGATGGAATGTGAAAATATCCAGGAAGGTCTAAAAAGCTGAAAAGTTCCAGTTGGCTTGAGATCATCTAATTTTCACTTGGTACTGAGACAAAGGTAGAAAATACAGTGTTAACAAGATTCCATTTTGAATTTGGAGTGTAGGCTTATGATTTCAAGTCATTAGGTTGAGTTAACACAAAGTATTTGCTTTGCTATGTGGTGGCAAAATCTGGGTATAATTACCTTTTGCAAGGGTTTGCAGCCTTTGATGTTAAGGTGGATGGTACGTTGACTGAATGAAAAACTTGTGTACTCTTCCTGTCTGGTTTCTCTTATCTGTAAGATACTCTTCAGGCTTAGGAGCAACTTTCTCCCAGCTCTCAACTGACCTGAGAGGCCTCTCATATTTGTGTATGTGGGTTTTTTGGGCAGGATGGAGGGGGATGAGGATGTCTTTGTTACTTTTATAGGAGGCAGGTAACTGGGTATCAGAGCACCAGGAGTTGCTCCGTCTTTTACAACTGGCTTTCCTCTGCTGATGATCTGAAAACAAAAAAAACAAAAACAAAACAAAACAAAAAAAAACCCAACCAAACAAAACCCCCCACCAAAGTCAAGACTTACCTGTTACCTGGTAGATGTTCCTGTACTGTTTCTTCTGTGAAGAAGATTCCTTTTCCCAAACCGATAGCACAAAAAAGTCTTCTCAGTCCTACTGTCTATTGATATTCAGGACACTAACTACCCTGAAGTTAATTCCTCCTGTTTAAGTAAACTGCTTTGGTTGGGGCTGTTAGCATTGAGGGTATTGGCGTTCCTATTTACCGAACAGTAGTCTTCTATGATGATTTTTTAAAAATGAATTTAGTATGTGTAATTTTCAATAAATTTAACAAATAATCCAGATAAATCTGGGAGGCTGCTAGTGAATCATATGCAGACTAAACAAAAGATATTTTAATCCTGGAGTAAACACTTATAGTGTCTGTGCCACCCTTTGCAAAGGGATCAAGTTCCCCAAATTAATGAGGAATTAAATTAATCTAAATTAAACTTTAGCATATGTAATCCTAAAATGTACTAAGTTACACAACTGTTTCAGAATGTTTTGCAATATGGTCCTCATCTCAGAGCAACTACTGGTAAATATCAGTGCACTTTTTTGTACAGAAATATAGAATGCCACTACATGGTACACTTGCTGTTGTCCAGAGATGAGTCCTACAGTCTCTAATGTACTACTATCACAAGGATTTTTAACAATTAATCTTGTAACTGTGCTGCTAGAAGGAAAGTTATTCAGCTGGAGCTGTACTTTAGTGGATTTAGATAGAGAGCCTGCATTTACAAAATAATCTGCTGCTTTATCAGGTCTCTTGCACAATAACTGAGAGAACTGTTCAGCAATTTCTTACCTAAAATTTGCACTGAGTAGTTGCTTCAAGGGTAGTAAAATATAATTGCTGTCAGTCAGGGTGCTACAATGGCTCTGTGTGCATCCAAGAAAGAATTGAAATAATACTCTTTTTTGTACTTCAAATATTTTGGTAGCTATGAATAATAGTGTAAATCAGATGATGTATTAAAGCTTTGCAGTCTGTCTTCCTTTCAGTTAGAAGGCCAGTTGTGTCAGATGCCAGACCTTCTCCTCCAGAAAATAAGCTTTTATAACTCAGAGAAACCTCCACTGAAGTCACTGCACTGACACAGGTGTGAGTTAGAGAATACTCAAGCTTCATAGTTTGAGATGCAATTGTTTCAGCAATAAAAAACAAAACCAAACCCCAAACCACATACCATATTCAAAATAAGTACTAGAGAATGAGGACTTAGCCTGAGTTGTTTCTTCCTTGTCTCTATAAACAGAAAAATCAATGGTCTTTCTCTTTTAGTGAAGGAAAAAATGTACTTTTTCCCACGTGGGAGGGCTAATGGGATAATCTGGTCCACAGCACAATTTTGCTATGAGGGAGGCATCCCCATTTGATCTTTACAAATGAGTCTTCTAGCCTCGCATGACACTGCTGGTGTGGAAAGTTCCAGGTTCTGGCACTCCTGATCATTGCTTTTCTGAGCATCTGTGGAATCCTATGCTGCACTATTTGAGTGTGGTCTCAAATAAGGGTGTGATTTGAAAGTCATGGTCTTCTAACTGACCAAATGGCTAGTGGCATTGTAGTGCACTTTGATTTGGTTGCAAAGGCTAACTATTCGCTGGCCACTGACAGGTGTCTGAGCCTTTCCAGGTTGCTTCTGAGTCACCAACATAGTTAAAACAGAACAATACCTGTACGGAAAGCTAACAGGTTTGGGTTTTTTCCTTGATTTCAGGTCTGCAAGATTCAAAAACCTTTACTCTGGTTTCCCGTGCATTTTTCTGAAAAAATAAGCATGTCAGATCCTGAGAAATGAGAGGAAATAGGATAACATTACAACTAAATTGAGATGTAATGAATCTGCTGCTTATCATCCACAAAAATCCATGCTGTTATTCCACATATTGGCCCATTTATTCTGGCTGTCAGCTCACACCATTTAAGAGGATCAGGATCATAGACTGCATGGACACTGCTACTTGGCTTCCAGGCCCTGTAGATCTCCTCAGCTCTGAAACTGTCATACTGGAATGTCTCCTAGGTCACTTTGCAAATGATGTGTTTGGACTCCTAGAACATTCACGAACAGCAGCACTCTTACACACACACGTCCCCCCTCCCAGTCGCTTCTGGCTGTTTGGTAACTTGAGTTTTGGAACAGCTGGGAAAGAATTGTGTAGTTCCTGCACCTTCCCTTACAGACACTCTTTCATAAGGTCATCATCCTTCATCAGCCAAGGGCACATTTCCATCAACATCATGATTATGGAGCTACCCCACCCTTTCTGGTAAAAATTTACAGCTTACAATCCCACTAGCAAGGGAATTTTTTTCAAGTGGTTTGGGTTTTTTCTGGTGGATTTTTTTGGGTTGGGGGTTTGGGTTTTTTTTTAAGATACTGCTGAGGAGCTCCACATTCCTGTGCTTATTATTTACTTTGCATCTCTTAAATTTTGCTGCAATCCCCAAGGAAGGGAAACAACTCCAGAATATCTTGAGGAAAAGAAACCTCAAACTTAACTTTCTTAGATATATTGGATAAGCAGGCATATTTTTTGGTGTTGCTTCAATCTCAGTTGGCATACAATCCAAGAATCATCAGACTCTTGCTAGCACGCTCCATGTTTGTTTTGGGTTAGATCATAAGTATGCATTTGCAGAACATACTTAACGCTGAACTACCCTGCAGTCCAATATCAGTGCCACTGTCATTGAGATCAATGGCTACAGCAGTAATTATGCCCCAAACTCATAGCTTCAGAGCTGTTGTGTGAGATTTGGTCCCTTGATTTTGAGGACTTGTCATTTTAGGGCCTAGAAGATTTTATGGGTGACTATGGGTGTATAAGAGGGTGTGCTAGCAAAGTATAAATCCATTAGTTTCATGGGGAAGATGAATAGGAAATGATCACACACTGAACACTAATCAAGACCTAGTGAACGTCAAATAAAAGAAGGTGTCAGGTTCAAGGCGACTATAAGGAGGTGGTATTTCATGCTGTATGATTAAGCTGCAGAACTCTTTCAGTTGTGGATACTACAAGTTTACATGGGTTCAACAGTGACTCAAAATGATAAATAATTCATTAAGGACTAACAACTTAAAAGAAAATCCCTCTGATTCAGGATGCATGGAGTCTGGAAAGGTATTCAGAAGAATACTTACTTCCTGTCTCACAGCCTTTAGGGGATGGCTGGTTGAGCTTCTAGTCCTGCCCAATTGAGCATCTCCTTCAAGAGTCCTTTTTGATAGCCATCACTTTTCCTGTGTCCTAAGCTTTGGCCTATGGCTTGAAGAAAGTATTCCTCCCTGGTATAACGACTCTCACTGTGATGACACTGGATTACCTGATGTTGTAGGCTTCCTTTCTGTTTCCTACCTGTAGATAGCAGGCTGCCGGCTAATGACTGCCAGACTTGCCCTGGCACTTGATATCAGCCTCCAAACTGCTGCATGAAGCTCAGTGATAAGTGGTGATAGATTCACTCCAGTTCCTGGGATTCCTAAACTTCTCTGGGGTTGCCAACACGCAGAGAGCTCATCTGCAGTGTAGCTTTACTTCGGTTCGTTAGCAAGGGTGGAGAGAGAGCACTTTCAGATAAGTCATTCACTGGGCTTGCTTTAAACACTAGATGCATTTTAAAATGGAAAACCACAAGTTTATTCTAGCAAGCTAAAGGATTATATCCTACATTGATTTATTTCTGTCTTACAAAACTGAGAAAAAGTTGCAGTGAGAGATTGATCCTGAACTTCACCTAAACAGTTCTGCTTTAGCTGTTCCATTGTCTGCCAGCTTGAGGACCTGGGAGTCCCTACATGCTGCTAGCCCTTGGGACCATGCTGAATCTGTTTTGTCTTGGTTTGGAATGGAATTGCCTATGCCGTATCTCCTCTCTCGAGCTAGTTGTCAGTACCCCTACTCAAAGGAGAGGGAATGTTACAACAGGGGGTCTCTCTGCTACACCGAGGTAACTTTAGACCTTTTGTACATTCACTGAGGTGCAAATGCAACATCTGAGACAGTTCTCTGCTAGACCTTCACTGAACTTTTCTTTCTGCTGCATGCCTTTGGGATATTTTTTCCCAGCTTTAATACTTTCTTACTATTTACAGTAAGTGCTTAAGAGTCTTATGCAACAATTTATATATCATTATCATGAAACATATTCACTAACCAGATTTTTAGTAAAAGCATGATTTCTGTCTTGCTGTTAGGTCTCAATGGCGAATGCCCTTTCAAGTCTAGTCTGAACTACTAGTTAGAATGCGTTTTTGAACTTTTTCCTTTCTGCATTCCACATTCTACCAAGTTTTGCAGTCTTAGGGTGCAACTTAAGCTGTACAGGGAAGGTTGCATTCAGATTATAGTGTGAGTGTGTATATTTATCTTTTCTCCTCCCCATCTTCAGAGTTCCAAGTGGTTTCTTATCAGAGGGTTTGTTTTGGTTTGGTTTTTTGGTGGGGTTTTTTTTTTTTTTTTGGCTGAACGGAACTGAAAGTTGTTTGATACGCTCCACTCAATAAAATCTTTCATTGAGCACAGGGGGAAGTGGTTGTCCACACGCTTGCTTTAGTGGTACAGTGAGAGCAGAGTTTACAGAGTGCCTGATCATAGCATGTGATGAAAGTGAATAGGTAACAATCGTTTCTGTTTATTCTGATGCAGGAAGTAACAGATGACAATTGGTTTTCAAAAAGAAAAAGAAATACTTTTTAACACCACCTCATAAAATTTATGGAATTCATTGTAAAGGCCAAAAACATAAATGCATTTTTGTGCAACACTTTCTGTGGCCTGCAAGTCAGATGATAAGAAATCATTGTATGAAATGGTAATTCTAAGGAATAGTATTCAGTTACCAATGCACTGAGATTTTTATCTCTTCTGCTGTCCTGCTAAATTTGATTACAACTCAAATTGTTCAGGAAGAGAAAATACTGAGCTTGCCTCAAACTGGAGAGATGGAAGATAGCTCTAAACAATGTTTTAACAGTTAGAAATGTAAATTTAATAACCTGAGGACAACAAATAATTGCTTAGGAGACACCATTGAAAGTGGAGGAGCTATCAGTGTATTGTTTCATGACTCATTTTTGTCTGCAGCTGCAATAGAAGTAGGTCTCTCAACAGGGTTTTGACATCAGCCCTGTCTTTCACATGGAAGTGCAAAAGACACTGAAAAAGTCTGGAGGAGGAGAGGAGCTTTGGACTCTCTTTTCTTGGAAGTTTCTTGATAGTATATTGGCATTACTTTTTTTCATCATTCTCTTGTTCATCTCCTTCTCTCCAAGTAAAGACGCATTTTTGTTAGTAGAGATTTTTGAGTGTAGCCAATATTAGAATTGACTACATCTTGCAGCCTGTTCTTTATTCTTGACTCAGGACTTAACAGTCTGTTCTTCTGCAATGTGGTAATGAGATCTGGGATAATAATGTCAAGCTGTCCCTAAACAATTGGATTAAAGGAAGCCCTTGGAATAGGACAAAGGTTGGTGTAACTTACTGGATCACATGGCCAATTGCTAGCCAATTCCCTAGGGACAAAGTTTTTACTCCTGGCAGAGCTTAGCAGCTAGCTTTCAGCGTCTTTCATGATCAGCATTTTGTATCCAATGTTTTAAAATGTTTGGAAAATGCAGCATAAGGGAGATTGAAGGTGTTATCTTTAATTGGACTAACTTAAAAAATTAATATTGAAAAGCTTTCTCCTAGTTTTGTTGTTATTGACCCGATCTTGAGAATAGCTTGTGCTGTGCTGAAGGAGAGGAGGAGGGAAATATATTTTGCTTTGGGTTTTTTTTGTGCTTTGTTTTTTGGATTTTTGGGGGGACAGAAGAGGTTGAATTTGTAGACAAAACTAAGGAAGAAGTCATGGAAAAAATGGAGCAAGGTTGTATAACTTCCTGTAGCCACTATTACTTAGAAATGAAAAAAGTCTGAGCATGAATAGGAAATATTTTCTAAGCTGTTTCTACTTGTCAGTCTGCCTGTGCCAATTTGTTCACGGATCCAGCTGTGAAAGGATCTGTAGCCAGCTTGCAGATGTTGGTTACAGCATCATCAATCCCCTTTGCCTTGACCCTTTTTTGAAATATATTCTCTGCCACTACTGCTGTGGAAGCTGAACTCATTGCCACCAGCATAATGTTTGGCTTAAGGAACAAGACTGAGATAATAATAAGCGAGAATGGAAATCTGTTTGTCAAGTTTAAAACCAGGAACGTCTGAAAGGTGGATGGACCTTTATTTTTATTCTTGGTGAGGTTCCTTCTCTAATCATTGCTAATAATACTTAGCAAGTGACTGCCTTATTGAGTGGTATTGCAATTGCTTGCTTTGACCTCAAAATATTACTTTGTCATTCTTGCCTTTCTCTCTCCCTTTCTCCTTGGAAAATTAATGTTAGATAAGAGTGAGGTAGATTCTTTTCTAGCTTATTCATTAGCAGCAGCAGCAATGTTGTTAATTATGTTTTGATTGCAGAGTCTGTATTATGAGTGGCCAGAGAACACAGAATTAGTTTCAGATTTTCATAGCTAGAAGGTGGGAAAATCCTCCTTTGGTTTGCAGACTAAGCAGATTTACTCTGGAGATCATTGAGGCATAATAAACTGCAACTTTGATGCTTTTTCATTATGGCATTGCTTTCAATGCACAAGTTTTACTGTGGGAAATAATATAGCCCACCTCTCAGAGGATCCTATTCTCTTTTTTTTTTTTACATACATCATCTCAGCTTCAGTTGGTATATTTTTCTTTCTTTTCTTTTGTAATCTTAGAAAAATATAGTCAAAATGTATTTCTCAGGAACCCTTAACTAGCTTTTTGTGTCTTCATATGTTTTATCCTTACCAGTTAGAAGCCTGTTAAAGCCTACACACCATCACAGGGCAGTACTCAGCAGCGAGTAGAATGGTAGCTGGTTACTTTGCATCTTAAATGACTTCGACCTTTTTTTAAGGTTTTGTCATTTATTTAAACTTGCAAAAGTTTTTTGTTTTGTTTTTAATCAGTTAATAAACGTTGGAGGTCTGTCTGTGAATGAAAATATCAAATTCACCTGTTAATAAAAATGCCACCCTGAGCTCATGAGTATGAGGGAGTGTGATGCTTCAGTCAAACACGTTTATCTCAAAAATCCCATTCTCTCACCAGCTCTTACCATTCCGATATACTGAGGTACCAGTGTTTCTGACAAAACTGAAATGAAGATATCCAATTTGTCTGAAACTTCATTTTCTGACTTGCTGAATCTTCTGATTGAGTCATCTTCAGAGTCTGTATTGCATTTCTTTTCTGCTCTTTTGTTCCTTTCCAAGTGCATGTGGGGTTTTTGTTACTCAGTTGGATACGTTCAGCATCAGAAGAGTGTTTCTAATAACCAAATTTTACTCCTGGTGTCTATATTAAACTCCCTCAGGTCTTCCTCATGATTTCTTCTCAAGTCAGTTTACACATGCTCCTTTGGGCTTTTTGCATCAACACTTGATAAGTACTCTGTGTTGATAAAACATGATAGCACATTCTTGAAGAATCCCTGAAAGCACACTGCACACATTTCATTGCATGGAAACAGACAAACTGTGTTTAAGATGATCTTAAGCAGGGCAGACCCTTCTCAGCTCTGATTTCCTTAAAATTTAGTGAAAGCTTAAATGTCTGATGAGGAATTTGAGGTGGAACACGATACCATTACTTTTATCCAAAGTTTAAGGTTAAGCATTGATACCTGTCTTGCCCTTGGTAGTTAAAGTGAATTTCTTGATTTTCTTGCTCTTCCAAATCTCTATCAGTGGGATCTTTTGCGTAATTGCTCAGAATAACAAAATGGAAGTAGAACATTAGCACTAATCTCCTTTGGGATATTTGTGAAGGGGGAGTGGAAAGAGAGAAAACTTGCATGTCAGATCCGCAGCTCTGAGTGATGTGGAGTCTGACCAGAGGAAAAGCAGCTGTGTATTAGCTTTGAACACGATAAATTCTTGAATACGCCGTACTGAGTGCATGTGGGGAAGTTGCACATAACAGGAATTATCAGACTATTTAAAATTCTGATAAATTCCAAGGAACTCAGCAACTTGTGAAATAGAAATAGGTGCAAGAAATATTTAAAAAGAAAACAAACACAAGTAGAGAGAAAAACAGGCAAGGATTTAAATATATCATAAGCACATCGCAACTAATTCATCTGATAAAGGAAGATACAAGACACAAGAAGTGATTGATGTAGCTCAAAGATTTGATGGTACAAAGGTGCCTTTACTTGAAATGATGAAAGGAAATAGGGCAAAAATCAGAATATTCAGGATTATTTGCGATGTAAAGAGAGGGACAGTAAAGAAAAAAAGGCTGAGTAAATTCTGCAGAGAACTAAAAAGAAGTAAGAAATGGCTTACAGTGTATGGGGGAGGAAGAGTAAAGAAATCATTACTAAAAGGAGAGTCAACCAGTAATCTAAAATGGATGAGCTACTGAACTGATTTCATAAATGGGCATTTACAAAGGGGAAAAAAAAACAGAGCAGCAGATAGCCTATTCATAAGTAATGAAGACATTTCAAAATGTGGGATGGTAATAGAATACTTGGAAAAGATGACTATAAATAGAAAACCAGTTCTATGTATAATATGTGTCCTTTATGTTAAAGAAATTAATTATATTTTTTGCAAAACATTGAGAATTAATTTGGAGGATAATAAACTGCTGAGATAGCAAGGGATTGCAGAATCCATACAAGGCACTACTGTTTCCTTTTCCTCCCCTCAGAAAAGGGATTCAAGTTAGTATTACTCAGTACGCAGAGGCTGTGATTCTGCACCGCCTCCTGCAGAATGCCTCGCAAGGAAGCTTGTTCCACAAATTAGCGGGGAACACCTCAAAATAATGGGCTCCTCAAAGCAGAAAGCTGATGCACTTGGACACGTGTCTGTCATCTGTGCAACTCTGCTGCATTACCTTCTCTTCTGAGATGGAACTGCCTGGATGTTTGTTCTTTTCAGTAAACACTGGTCACTAAGTAAAATTACTTCTTGTTTAAGGTGTGATGTTCCTGTAAGTTTGGATCAACTGGGTTGGATTTATTCTGTTAGTGCATCTTCAACAGAATTAAAGTCTACTCAGTCACAATAATGTAAAACCCACTGAAACTATCAGGTTACTTGCATTACATTAAAGAACATGAGTTTTGCCCTTACGGGAAGAGTTTTTTTTAAACACCTATTTTATAGTAGGTGCCACACCAAAAATAAGTAAAAGGTTCTTACCGATAGCTTCTAATCAAGGATTATATTGGTTGACGTGCACAGATCAGAGAAGAGAGAAATAGTGACAGTGTCACAGAATTCCGTTATATTGTATGGAAATTTCTCAATTTTTTTATTAATTTTTGCAGGGAAGATAGCAAAAGTAAATTCAGAAGGAGCTGAATGATGTGAAGAATGAAAATGTGTAAGGCTGACACTACAAACCTAAGATTTTCCCTGTGCTACTATGTAGAGTGCACCGACAAAAAAAATAAATGTGGAATTAGTACAAACCACTGGCAGTTCGAAAAATGATGGAACAGTTGCTGTGAGATTAGTAAATGTGGATCGCGGGCAACACCATTTCTAAAATAATTTTTCTGAATAAAGTTGTGTTTAAGGGCTGGAAATAATGATTTTTGACGAAATATGAAAAGAATTAGATATGTTTAACTTGGCAAAATAAATGACGAGTGTTGTACTTGTCCACAAGCATACAAAGAGCATAAACAGAAACTATAGAGAAGAATTGCTTTGGACAGGGCCTAAGAAATGCAAATGAAATGTATTGTGATCATAATATGAGAAGGAAAATGTATCTCAGACATCAGGTAATATCCTCCATTAGTGAGATTTATGAGACCCATCATGATAGGAATATGAAGGAAATGATGGAAAGTCCATTGACTGAGTCAACTGGAATTGGATTAGAAGATGCAGAACAGTTCAGCTCTGAAAAGGAAATTGTCATATGCCTTAACAAACATTTCAGCCTATAGTAAAACCATGGCATGACTAAGATGTATTTCAAAGTTTTTCCTTGACTTCATTGATGCATAGGTTCTTGGTGTAAGAAGTCACTGAGTGAGTGTGCCTTGGTCATGCTAAGCATGGGCTTCTCTCTCAGCTGAAGTTCCATCTGAATCTTGTAGCAATGAGTCTTCATAAATGATACTATGATCATATGCTCCTTCACCCAGTGAGTGTCCCTAGAACCAGTCTGCAGAGAAACTGGGGACAAAAGATCTTGATCTCACTCTACTTTCCAGCTCCCAGGTACTTGCATGGAGGCCTCCCGGGCCCTAAGGCTCACTTCAGAAGCTCAAGAGTGTTGAGTCTGGTTGCCTGGCACTGCTTCAGAAAACTCTGGCTCTGGTTGTCTGGTGATAAGCCTAAGTGGTAGACTTGGAAGTGGTCCCATTCTTTTTCACCTTCAGCAACTTGCTTTCAGGAGTCAGTTGCTGCCAGAGCTGAAGCAGACTGATGGTTTGGCATCTAGCACCAAGTGTTTCTTTGGCACTGTTCCATATCTTATATCGTGCTCAGCACAAAAGAACTTCTGAGTATTTATTGAGCCTCTCGCCACAACTGGCTTCATCGCAGGCTCCTGGGTCAGGACTATTGTCATAACAGCAGGTTTTATTTAGATTCTTACCAGAGAACATGGCTGCACTGTTCAACTAGAAACCTTCTGTATGGTAGTGGTTGGTCAGGTTTTGCCCCATTTTAGCTCTCTATGAAGCAACGTTGTCAGTTCACTTCATCACATTACCAAGGCTGGATGCTCAGCATTGAGTAATTTGCTGCTTTCCCTTCAGGGAATCTGAGACAACTGCACGTAACTTTTTAGAAGAACAGTTGTCCTTGAAAGGTCCCTTGAGGATCTAGATCAGTGGTCTCCAAGGTGGGATGTGCAAGACAATCCATTGGGGTACAGGAAGAAAATATTTTTTTGTGCAGTTAATAAATGTTTAGAATTTAAAACAGTGGGTTTTTTTCATCCTTATCCTTTTCTAATTTCTATTTTTGTGCATGTTTTATAAAGTATATAATACAGTAGTGTATATGTATATAATTTATAAATAAACATACATATATGGGGGTGCATGCTCAACACCTTGTTACTGATGGGGTGCATGATCTAAAACGTTGGGAGATCACTGACCTAGATGTTCAGAGAAAGATGAGCATGAAGGCCATGGCACAAAAGTTCTTTCACAAAGAGAATCCTAAAGACTGATATTAACCTTTTAAGAGGGAATATGATGTAAAGGTATAAAGGAATGGGGGGGGGGAACCCAAAAAACCAAACAAAAAAAAAACCCAAAACAAAAAAAAACAACCTACGTAATTCTGCTGGGAAGTTTTATGCTCCCTGTATTGTCATGTAAGTGCAAGAACTCTTCCTCACGTACCTGAGGGTGTATTTTAGCCTTACCTAAAGCTGCAGCTGCTGTGTAGTTAAATAATACAATAAATCCTGCCTTGTCTTCCTGGTTTCCCGTGTCTCTCGGCTGGTCCCTAGCCATGGGTGTGCTGCTCTCCTTGCTGGCAGCCTGGTTTCGCATGGAGTATCTAGGCCTAGTTTGAATGAGGCAACCATGAGTCCTGGAACGTCCATCCCCGGCAAAGGGGACGTAACGCAGCAGGTTCCATCCAAGGGCTGGCGTTGCGTTTTCAGTCATAGCTGGTAACTACAGCCACAGTCTGTCTGATCATTCCGAGTGTTAATTTACAGTTTGTAAAAGTTTGGCTTTGTACTCGCGGCCCTGGACTTTGGCCGACTTGTTTATAGTGACATTGCCACAGCTCTGGTCGGCCTGAGGCCTTCTCAGGAGCTGGAATGTGGTAAATAAGGAAAAGTGGTACCAGTTTTTAAACTGTCAGGTCTCTGATTGGCATCTGCAGCCGGCTATTTCTCTGAGGCTAATAACATAGCCAGATCTAGGCAGTTTTTTCCTGCACAGTGCAAATGGCATGTACCTGTTGCCAAAGCTATGTGCTGCCAGATTTCAAGCCTTCATTCCAAATTAAGATGTTAGAGCTTTCCTTACCTATGATAAGTCATTAAATATCATTCAATTACCCTTGCGTTGAGCCTTTTTTTTTTAACTCAAGCTTACTTTACTGAAAGGCATCCTGTCTTGATTTGAAGATATTAAAAGATGAAGAATCCTCCTTCCTTTGATAGGGCAGGGGTTTTTAATGTCTAATCATTCTCACTATAAAACTGTGCCTTATTTCTAATTTAAACTGGTCTGGCTTCAGCTTCCAGCAATTGGTTCTTGTTATGCCTTTCTCAGCTAGATTAAAGAGCCCTTTAGGACCTGGTATTTTCTCCCTTTGAAGGTACTTATACATCGTAATCAAGCCATCTCTTGATCTTTTTAATAAACTAAACAGATTGAGCTCCTTAAGTCTCTCATTCGGAGGCAGTTATTCCAGTTCTCAAATAATTTTTATGACTCTGCACAGTCTCCAATTTTGCCGTGTCCTTTTAAAAATGCGGACACCAGAAACAAAGGTACTTGGGGCATCTACAGTCAACTGTTTGTCCATTTTCCCTAAATTCTTTAGATTCTCTTATTTCCATGGTATGGTTTCCCCAGTCTGCAGAAGACTTTTTTTATTCCTAGCTTCTAGAAATTATGACTGCTAACATCATTTGCTCCAGGCGAGCCAGAAGTGCTCCTGGATGGGTAATCTAGCACCAAAAAAAGGTAATCCTTATCAGAATTTTTGTCCTATTGTGGCTTTAATTGTAATTTGAATTTATTTCGTCTGAGACAGACAAGGGATAAAGTTTATTTTTTTTAATATCCTGTTAAAAGTGTCTTTCTTACTTGACCACAAGCTGTTTAATTCTGTCACTCGTTCTGGAACTTGTGTCTTTTGGAAAGCCTGTGACAGAGAAGTGGTATTTTTACTGGCTCTTTGAAACAAGGCTAGCCAAGGAAATAGTGTTAGGTGTCCCTGAGAGGAAAACAGCTTGAATAAGCCAGAAGTGTAACTCAGCAACCTCCAACGTCCAGCGCTTTCAGCCTGCAAGACTGGCTCCTCTTTCAGAGAGAGGCGGCAGAGCTAGCACTGCGTGCTTCTAGACGGGCTCTCTGCAACCCTCGTCCCTGGCGCTGACAGAGTATATCCACCTTGTGGTATATTGTTCTGAGGGCCTGTCAGCTTCTTGCATGGGTATTAGATAAGAACATTTGGGTTTGCTCACATTTTTTTTAAATGCAGATGAGATGTATAATTGCTACACTCTTTACAATGTTTACCACTGGGTTTTTTTCTTCCCCATCCTTTGGTTTAAGTGTGGAGATACCATGCTTGGTTTGGGAAATTCTGAGCAACAGCGGAGGGAGCCCTTAAAAGCACCGGTGAGAAGTATCGTGTCTTTGTCCTGTTGCTTGCACTCTCTGCTGGGCTGCTGCTTCTGGCCACTGCCAGACCCCAGACACTGGACTAAAGGGACCTTTGCTCTGACCTGTGCAACTGCTCTTATGCTGGTTTTGCCCTCTTGTGTGAAATATTTTAAATCATTAGCTTTGTGGAACTGTGATCTTTCTGTATTTTACATTCTAAAATGAGAAGAACTTGAGCTGTTTGGGGCCTTCAGAAATTGCTATGTTTTTTTTTTTAACCGAGCCTATTTGCTTTTGTAGAGGAAATGGAGGGGTTCTGCAGCACTCCGTAAGTGATCTGGGTGATCAGAATGGTTTCCTAGTTGAGGCACTGGTCTCAAAAGATAATATAGGTGGACAGCAGCCAAACTGGAGGGGACAGTCCAGGAACTGCTTACTCTTCTTTTAGGAACCCAGAAAGGTTCTTGGTTTTGTACAGGGAATGGTGCCGTCTCTGAGGATTTTCCTAAAACTGTCTAGCACTGTTTGTAGGACTCAACTGTTGCTTTTTGGTTTTTTCCATGCAATGTATTTGTGTTTATTAAGGGGATGCTGGATGACACCTTATGCCACCCACCCCCCCCCCCCAAAGAAAAAAAAAAAAAAAAAAAAAAGGAAAAAAAGGAAATCTTTACAGATGTTGCCTTGGTGAGCCACAGTATTTCTGTTGAAATCTACTCGTCCCCTTTTGGTCTCCTTTCCTATCCTGTTCTTGTTATTAATCATAGTTATCTTCTGCTGAGTATAAGAAAATGGGAGGCCTGATTTGGGGTACATTGTGTTGACAATATTAGGCATTTTTTCTGTTGTATCAACCAACTCTCAGCCTCTGAGGTATTTATCCTTGCAATTATCCGCAAGGTAGGCAACAGCTATTCCCCTCATTTTAAGACAGGGGGAGGAGAAGCTGAGGTATGGAAAGCTTCAGTAGGTCAGGGCTTGAACTCAGATCTTCTAAATCTGGGGTAATTGTGCCTCCTCTCTGTTCCATCTTTTAAAAATAAAGCACATATGTTAGTTCTAAGAATCACTTTCATCTTTACTGTACTGCCTTCAGAAATTTTCAGTCATCCTAGCTGCACTGCAGTTGCCCGCTAATAGTTGCACAAAGGCTGTTAGTTGCTTAGGCTCACAGTTATAAAACATCGAGGACAAATAGGAACAATTACAAGTTTCGTACTAAAAGAAGCAATTTCATTTCCTTTCCGGGGTCGATGTGATTTTTTAACGCTACCTGCAGCAGCAGAGGACCTGGCGCGGTGACCGTGCTGCCCTGCCAGCGCCGGGCGGACCGGGCCCCTCACGGGCGCCGTGCAGGCCCTGGCTGGGCCGGGGAACGCGCCGTGGCCGCTTTCATTCGTCTACCGCAAGGGCCCCTCGTGTTCTAACCTGACCGCGGGCGGGAAAGAGAAGATCGGGGGCAGCTGCGAGGCTGCGCCCGC
>VXBL01009560.1:46694-120530 GCA_013400195.1 Aramus guarauna
CCCCCCCGCGGCGGGGGCGGGGGGGGGGGGGGGGGGGGTTCGTCCTCGCTGCTGCTGCTGCTGCGGCGCGCCGGGAGGCTGCTGAGCGGTGCTGGCTGCGCGTGCAGGGAGGAAAAGGCTGAAGCTGCCAGAAAAAAACCTGCAAGGAGGAAAACCTTCTGCAAATGGGGAGAAGCATTCTGCTTTGACAGAATAAAAATAAAACCTGGAATGGGAAAGGAAAGGCATGAAAGAGTTAGTGACAAAATATCATGTACAGCTGGGGAGATGATGGTTTTATTGGTATTGCGGGNGCAGTGAAAACACAATTTGGCCTAAAATTGAATTTCTCTGATAAGGAATTTCAGAAGCGGCTGCCTCATTCACTGTGCGGCCAAATAATCATATGCGCTTTAATAATCTTTATTTTACAGGAGTACGTTGCCAGGGCAACAGAGTGTAAGCAGGAGAACAGCACCTTGCGGATCACAAAGGCAAATCTGCAGAAAGAAATTTCAGCGAGTTTCTCTCTCCCTTTTGCAATGTAATGACGACTTATTTTTCATGCACTGAATTAATAATCTTATTGAAAGATCCTTTCCCCGTTTCTCTTATTCTTGTCTGTCTGAGCACGGACAATGGCAAAAACCTGGAATTGTCAAGCCCACTGGGCTAAGCAAACTAACAGATGTAATATGTTTAGCATTTTTATGTAATTACTTTTTATTGCTATTTTACCCCTTCTTCTATTCCTCCCTGGTTAGTTGCTGCTTCCTTTCCATTCTGGCCCAATCAGGTGATAGTAAGGGGCTGGGGGAGAGTTAGTAATTGACTGCATTAATCGGAAATTATTAGTTGAACGTATTTTCAAGGGTGGGGGTTGGATGCAGAAATAGACCTTTTAGGAAGGGATGAATTGAATTATGGCCAATGCAATAATGAAGCCTCTAGGCTGTAAGCTGTAGAGAGGACAGTCATCTTCACAAAGGTTTTAGTGTTATTTATAATAGGCTCTGCTCTCCGGGTGAAAAACAATACGTTGCCCTACTGACATCCACTGGATGTGGGTGTCTCGATTAGCTGGTCTGAAAAATAAGCTGATTTGGGTTGATTAAAAATGAAAACTTCCGAAGATCTTCAGCGCTGGTTAGACTGGGAGCTGGAACATCGCTACCAAACCCTCGGCAGGGCGCAGTTTGTGACAAGTCTGCATCGTGTAAACATTTTGCCTCTTGTTCTCTTTCCCAAGGGCCGGAGCTCCGGAAGTAAGCGTGGGAAAAGCAATAGTTGTAGGCTGCAGAACAGGAGGCGGCAGGGGAAAGGTTCTCTGAAATTAAGTACAAAACCCGGGTTGTCTCACTGCGGTTGACAGATTCCCAGAAATTAAGAACAAAGGCTGTCGCTTCAGCTCAGCTGTCTGTTGTATTGCAGCTTGGCCAGGTCTCACGCGAGCTCCAGGAAGCAGTAGAGCATCTGAATTCGTGGTGTTGGTGCGCTGACGTGGCAAGGCTGCGGAGAAAGACACAGGGACGGGGTTTTGAAACCTTATCTGAGACTGTCATGCTTTTGGGGGTTTGAATTCAGGCTTATCAATGTTACTGAAAGGAAACCTTTCATCAGAAAGCTAGTTCTTTAAAAGCCAGTACATAGATTTACCTGTTCTGCATCCCATGAAACAATTAGCATATATAAAAGCCAAGTAGCATTTTCACTACAGGATTCCTTCCTGCCAAATATTACTGGTTCTCTCTTAGCTAGCGTCCACCAGGTTACCCTGAATGGGGTTGCTCCTTGAACTAGGATTTCACAGGGCGGTAAAGGCTGGTCTGAAGCGTGCTGCAGAAATCGCTGCAAGCTGGTTTAAGAAGTGTGTGGTGCTTCTGCAGAGAGCAGTGGTAACAAAACACTTGGAGCAGAGGCCGCTCAGGCATGGGAACGGTTGCAGGCAGGACATTCTCAGGGAGTTGGGCATGAGTCCCCTAACTTCGTCTATTTTCTTGTGTCTCCAGGTTCAGAATGTTTTCAGTCCTAGGGAAGCATTAATCGTGAGGTGCATGGAGTCTCGTTATCACTAATGTCCAGTCAGGCACACAAACAAAAAACAGTCTGAGTTCTGAGCCCGGATTAAAATTCTGTTGTTTTCTTCAAAAAACAGGAGAGCATTTAGACCTCAGGCACCAGAGACAAGTGTAGCAGCCTAGCTTAAGGTAAAAAGGCGTGTGATTCCTGTTCAAAGAGTGAGATGAGCAATTAATATTACATTGATACACTACGTTTCAGTGTTTATAAACCAAGTGTAAGGACATTTTACTATCACTAACATAACTTCAGCTTTATTTTTAAAATATTTGCAGTGCTAATCCTAGACAACATTGCATCAGATAACGCTGTGATATAAAAATGACTCACCTATAAGGTTGTGCAATAGAATAATGTACATTAAGTATATATACGTAAAAAAATACAGAACTATATTATATATAAGTATATATAATTAATCATTCATAGTTTATGAATGCATACATAAAGTAGTTTAGCAACAAAGATAATACATTTAATTTTAATCTAATAAAAAGAAAAAAACCTCCTCTTTTTTTCTGAGGAAACATATCTCAGGTTTCATCTTCCTGCTACTAACCAGAGGAATTAGCAATGATTTAACTACTGGTAAAGGTTTTATCTTGTTAGAAAACTTAATGTCAGAAGTGCATAATGCTAAACTATCTCATTGTTTTTAATATGGAGGCATACAGTATTTTCTATAGTGATTTTAGTAATTTCCCCCTTCTTTTTTTAATGGACAAATCTGATTACTAAAACAAACATTTAGCTAGCCTATATTTTTCTTATGAGTTATAAAAGGGAAAAAAAGGCTTTTGATAAAGCAGAAAAGGCTTGATTATTTATAAAACCATTTTTATTTACTATAAAAGCACATGAGCACAGGTAGCTTATCCAATCATCAGTAGGAGCTATCTGACATGGTAAAGAAGAGGTATTTGAAAATATGTGGAAAATTCTGTGCTCTGCGAGATTCTAACATACTTAGTTGTCTTGATGGGGGGGAGGAGGTTAAGTCTATGAAGAGAAACTTCTGTGTTTGGTAGGACATGATTTTTACATTTTTGCCTCAAAACTATCACAAAATCATGGAACCGCAGAATCCCAGCCTGGTTTGGGTGGGAAGGGACCTCCCAGCCCACCCAGTCCCACCCCTGCCGTGGCCAGGGACACCCTCCACTAGCCCAGCTTGCCCAAAGCCCCATCCAGCCTGGCCTTGAACTTATTTTCTTCCAAAATATGAAGAGTGAATAGTTGAGATAAATTTGTTTCCTCCCTGCTCCCCATCCTTCAGGTTGTAGTCATAAAGCTTTTGCATGGTGTGTGGGGGTAAGGAGAGGGCATGAGCACAAAAGCTTGGGTGCAAGATACCAGCCTCATTTGTCTTTTTTCCTAAAAACCTGGGATCTGCTTCATCTTGGAAATTTTTTTTAATAATAATGTTTCTTTAGGCTCCTGTAATATGACAAATGAACTTAGATAGACTTTGGGCTTTCAGAAACAGGTCTATTCAAAAAAAGGAATGTTTTATTTCTATAGATACATGTAGAGAGAAACTACGGAGAAAGTCCTCTGCTTCTACCTTGACATTANAAACCAACATATATATATATATATATATATATATATAATGTAGTAAAAGCAGTCATCTTCGATGAAGCCTACGGGCAGGTAGCTGACTACAACCAGACTGGACCACAAAAAGTATTGTGAGGCAAAGTAATGAAATGCTGACTGCCAAACGCTGGAAAATATTTTTCTTTTTTTGTTGGCTTAGGAGACTGCATTCTTGACTTCTTAAAGCAATACTGGGCAAAAAGACTATTTACTGGAGCTTCCTCTACCCTTTTAAAATATTTTTTTTCTGTTTTAATCATAGTAAGTTTTAAAATGTAGAAAGTCAAAAGGATGATTTTCTGTTCTTTGTAAGAATCAGTGGGGAAGCCCAAAGTTTGAGGCAAGATGGCAGAATCTGTAGTTGCTGTCGGTGGAACAATAGTTATTCACCATTCACAGATCATCACGGTGTCTTTGCACTGATTTTTCTATGTTCCTTAGAAATGGTAAGATGAAATTTTGGTAAGAAATCGAAGCCCAGCTGCTTAAATACCCATGATATTTCTAGTACAAAATCTGGGCAATTTACTTTCCCCTTCCTGCTAGTTTGTATNCACAAAAGCTAGGGAATGAAGGAGAAGCCTCTTGCTTTGGCAGTGACTGAGGAAAGATCTCGCCGTTCCGATGTCTTCAGGTAGCTGGAGACAGAGTTGCAGCGGTCTGAGGAAAGCCAGGGAGCTTCTGGAAATCTCAAATAAGGTTGACAATGCAAGATCTATCCATCATTCAGATTTAGATGAAGTCAAGTTCCATGCTGCTTTGACTGATGAATTTTATTTTTATTTGGTATTAGCTGGCTTCCGTTAGATCCCAGAGCTCTTCTCCTCTAAGCTATATCCAAAGAAATGTTCAAAGGTTTTGTCTTCTGTGCAGAACCACCTTTCACAGAAACTCTGCACATTGCTTCAGTTTAAAAAAAAAAACCAACATATATATATATATATATATATATATAATGTAGTAAAAGCAGTCATCTTCGATGAAGCCTACGGGCAGGTAGCTGACTACAACCAGACTGGACCACAAAAAGTATTGTGAGGCAAAGTAATGAAATGCTGACTGCCAAACGCTGGAAAATATTTTTCTTTTTTTGTTGGCTTAGGAGACTGCATTCTTGACTTCTTAAAGCAATACTGGGCAAAAAGACTATTTACTGGAGCTTCCTCTACCCTTTTAAAATATTTTTTTTCTGTTTTAATCATAGTAAGTTTTAAAATGTAGAAAGTCAAAAGGATGATTTTCTGTTCTTTGTAAGAATCAGTGGGGAAGCCCAAAGTTTGAGGCAAGATGGCAGAATCTGTAGTTGCTGTCGGTGGAACAATAGTTATTCACCATTCACAGATCATCACGGTGTCTTTGCACTGATTTTTCTATGTTCCTTAGAAATGGTAAGATGAAATTTTGGTAAGAAATCGAAGCCCAGCTGCTTAAATACCCATGATATTTCTAGTACAAAATCTGGGCAATTTACTTTCCCCTTCCTGCTAGTTTGTATCCTGCTGCCTTTTGAAATGGAAACTCTTCTGACCCTATAACCCCTGTGTTACTCTGAATAAAACTCTTTTTAATTGTGTTTTGAAGGAGCATGCAGGGAGCTCCCACACTACTAATCAGCTTTGCTGGTTTGGATATGTATCGCCAGGATTCATGTTGGCAGAATAACTTGATATAATTGCAGCTCTGCATCAGTGATTTAATGCTTAAGAACTTTAAAGGTGCAGGTCTTCGTTTCTATCTGCATATTATTGCACCGTGAGACCAGCCTCTGCGTACCCTTCCCTACCTGGCGTGTTGCAGGAGGACGTGACCGGCGTTAGAGGGGAGCACAGCCTGTGCTAGCACGCTGCTGCTCAGCGGGGGCTCGTTGGTTTGGGCATGGCATGGGTTTTGGATGAGACCTTTCATGCCTTTCTGCTTGCAGTGTATGATGTGGAAATGCGATCTTTATTGCCTGGTGCCTTTTCACATAATTAAAAAAACAAAACAAAACAAAAACCCTGTTCTAGCTAGAATCGGAGTTTTGTACTGGTCAAAAGTGGGTCTGGCTCATTTAGATGAATGTTTTTAAAGTAGACCTGTCTTTAAGCTGTTTGAGGGCATTTAGAGCTTCAATTTGTAGCCCTGAACAGCTGCTTCCCAGTGCCAAAACCTCAGCAGCTGATGGACTGTCCTGCTGAAAGATCCCTCCTTTATTTTAGGAAGGTGGCAGTGAATCAGTTTAAACTCACGCACTGCAGAAGCTACTGCTTTGGCAGATACTCATACGTTTTACCTCTGTTCCTTACATTGTTTGCCTTCTCATCTTTCTCAGAAAGCATAAACATTGCTTTAGCTCCTTTACATTTTAGCATAAACGTATTTAACACTGAGGCTTGCCCCAGCCAGCTCCTGCAGGCAGTCGGTCCGCAGAGTTGCCTTCAGTTTGCAGACGTTTGTTCACAGCTCTGCTAATGTGCCTTTGTTTGGCCTTCAGCATTCCAAAAGTAGGAATGCCACTTAACCCGAGTCCTGGCTCCCTGTTACTGTTTGATCAGTAACAGCAATGCAGTAACTGCCTCGGACAAATGACTATACTAAGAACACTCCCAATTGCCCTGTAATAAAACTGCTATCCTCCCTGAAAGCGAAGATGAGGATAGAAAGGGCAAGTATGATTGGAAGGTCAACAAGTTTGAGCACTGACAGAATAAAAGAAACAAATTATAACACCGAGGACATGATGCTGAAAATGCCCTGTGTCTAATTCTTGGCTCAGCCAGAGCCAAGGTGTGTTAGCTCGAGTGTCTCACTGTCCTAGTTCCACGGAAGAGGATGCAGAATCTCCGCATCCTTGCAGCCTCCGGGTGGCCGATTGTTTATATGTCAAACTTCAATACTGGAGGTCATTCACAGAAAGAGATTAGAAGCTGCTGAGCGTCAGGGTGCCAGCCGCTGTGCGTGAAAAGGAAACCCGGTGCTGTGTGCCAGCGAGGTTTCCTGGCTTCAGCCTCCCTTTCCCAGCCTAACGCGCCCGGAACGGATCCTGCCGCGTACTGGTTCATCGAGGCTGCGAGGGCACCTGGCTCGTGCTGGACCCGCATCAGAATTTGTCTCTTAATAAGGTGCAAGGAGAAACTTTTTTCAGCGTGCCCTCAAATGAGGTAGGGAAATAAAAACATTTTACAGCTTCTGTTTCCTGTCATCTTGTCCGTTTGTCCCAAAGGGGACGGTCCGGCAGAGCTGGCTGCTGTGCCTCCTCCCGCTCACAGCAGAACGGGGGGAGCAATCTGCTAGCTTCAGCAACCGACTTGTGGAAGTCCTGTTTTATTTGTTTCGGCTAAACCTTTTACTTGCTGTGGTAAAACAAGGATAAAAGCAAAGTTTGGGGGGCTTTTGCCATCTTATGGTTTTGCTGACTTTTAAAGCTCTTTTAAATCATGAGGACTTTTAAAAGTCTGTTTGCCTTTTGGATTTGAAACTGCTAAGATTCTGATATTTTTAGTTGTAGGGTTATTTTTTTTTTTCTTTTGTAAACCTACAAATCCTTCTATGTGTCCTCAGAAGAGTCTTGCGTTTCCCATATGTTTCCAAGACCCAAAGTCTGAACAAAAACTCTGCTGACACTGGGCTGCTGGACGGTTGCACCTGTGAAGCACAGCCTGCACCGGCTTTGAAGGAGGCGTGTGGCGTGCCCCGATGTGCACCAGAGGGGCTGAGATTCTGTTGAGAGGTGCGGGATGGACAAAGGCAGCAGCTAGTGGAAACAGAAACATGGATCTGAAAGAATAGGCGTGTTGCCTTGGCTTGCCTCCCCTGCGGGATGCCAGCGCCCGTGCCTGCCCGATTCACACCCGGGGAGCGTCCCTGCCTTGCACGTCCCGAGCGAGTGCCGTGGCTGTCGGGGTACCAGGCTCTGGCGGTCTGCTCAGCTGCAGCCGTGTCATTTCTGTAAGTCATTCAGTGCTCATTGGAGTAACGGCTTGAACTTGACTGCTTTATGTTCCAGGTACTACTTTGACCCTTGGGCTATAACATCAGCCCAGTGATTATTCAGTTTCTTTTATGAAGTGCCTTAGCGCCAACAGGAAAGAGTGCAAGACATCCCTGTGCAGCCTGATGTTCAGAGTGCTCATCTGGGATGTACGAACATGGCAGTACAGGGCTTGGACATAGATCTTTTGCTGTCCCATGGCAGCTGTGACTGGTTTGATAATGCAGGGTTTTCTGCAGTAGCAATTAATGCCATAACCTTTGGGCTTTTTCTTTTTTTATTTGTTTACACAGGTAGATAATTTAAAATCTCTATCTGCTTTGTTTTATTACCCCAAAGCACGCATGAAATACTATAGTACATATCATCACTTTGAAATGTGAAGTGTCTGAACAAACGAGTTTAAAAAAGCATGTTGTACAGACTGTAGTATGGGAAGTTTCATGGGGAAAATAATTCCTGCAGAGAAAAGGTCTTAGTGATCAAAGCTTACTCCAGCAGGAACTGCAGAAATCTGTGCAAAGCTGGGTCAGGTAGAGTTTAGACCTGGTTAACCAGCAGTCCCTTTCAAGCTGGAAGAGGAGCGCATCCGTGCTTTTGCTTTCTGTAGATGAATATCCAAATCTTGATGATTATAACAGAGAAATGAGATCCCCGTCTTACTGTCATATTCTTACCCCAAAATTGCTAACACAGGATGTGATTCCTAACCGTTAGAACTGTTGAAACTGTGTTTCTGTGGCATTGCTCTTAAGAAATGTTTTCTGAACCATTTTTATTCCAGGGTGTCCTGCAGACCTTGCTGTCCTTTTCAAGAACACCTCCTTAAAGGAGGCATTCACAGATAACTCACTGTTCCTTGTTGGACGAATTCCCACCACAAGTAGGTCTCTCTTGGGGCAGGATGGAAGCAACCCTTTTCTCAAGTCATAGAATCACAGACTGGTTTGGGTTGGAAGGGACCTTTAAAGATCATCTAGTCCAGCCCCTCTGCCTCAGGCAGGGACACCCTCCACTAGCCCAGGTTGCCCAAAGCCCCATCCAACCTGGCCTTGAACACTGCCAGGGAGCCAGGGGCAGCCACAGCTTCTCTGGGCACCCTGGGCCAGGGCCTCAGCACCCTCATCGTTACCATGCTTGGTCTAGTCAAGAGCTGCAGAGTTACTCTGATAATTCATGATACTGAGTTCAGGATACTTTTCCATCAGTTGCAACTGAAGGAGAGGCGGTGGGTCTCAGGGAATTTTGACTATACAGTATGAAAACCTGGCAGGTCAGTTGGAGAATAATGTGTCACACACTTCCCATTTTGATGCACTAGTCAGGAAGAATGCAAAAGATAAAGATCAGTGGCAAAGCGTGGTTAGGTGGATCTATAAACCACAGGATGTTTCGGATTCAGGAGCAGTAAGAAACATTGCGACTGTACGTGGGAGGCATTGGAAGGGTTGGTATTCACAGCTGTGTCCCAAAGAGACCAGCACCTGGAGACTGTTCATGTGGCTGAACATAGGTACAAAACTGAAAAGTAAAGAAACAGTAGCAGAAAGCCTCAAACTGAATTGGAAAGGCCACAGAAAAGTGGATGGGGGAAGAAAAAGAAATGGGATCTCGGCACATCCTTAAAATTACTTACTGTCACGTGAGATGTCTGTCTTTGCTGAAGCTTTGCCCTTTGCTGTATGGGATGACTGAAGTAAAAAAGACTCTAAATGTAAAATATTACATTTTTTCCCTCTGCTCTGTTCCTAGATTGAGTCTTACTGATGTTCTAACTTTAAACAGATGTCTCTAGTGAAAGAAAGTGATGATACAGGTTTGCATTGGCCAGGTTCATGTTCTGGCTGTAGATGGAGGAGCGTACGTGGCTTCCTGTGAAGATCCAGTTGGTGACTCTTTAAATCGAGTGGTGGCCAATACTCAGGTTCAATACCTACAACCATTACATTTCTTGAAAGTTACCAGCACTTTCAAGGAGGGAAAGATCATGCTAGGATGTTCTTTTGCTTTGTGAGAGGTGACTAGTTCTCAGGAGCGTTTACGCTTCCCAGCCTTTGCTAGTACTGCGGATGCTGAGGGTAACAGGTAACGGTTCAAAGGAGAGGCTCCAGAATTTTGTGACTTTTGTCATAAGTTTTAAGATAAGGTAATTTTAGAGTAAACCAGAAGCTGTCCCTGTATTCAGCTGGGATTCAGAATGACGTTGATGCAGTCGCAAAAAGGCCACAAGCTGTTGGAGTGTTGCCTGTGATATGGTCGATGCGTAGCAGCTGAACTGGCAAGCCCTCATGAGGATTTTTATCTCTAAGAGCTCCTTAGTGAAACCAAAACTTACCAGAAAAAAAATCTTCAAGTCCTTTTAAGCAGAGTCCTGGTTAAACTGCTTAGTAGTTTGTGAATTGAGGTGATTGTACTAATTGGATGTTAGACAGAGGGCTGATTGAGTTCACATCTCATGGTTGGAAATCACGAGCAGTGAAAGCTTAATTCACCATGCCGTTATCACATTGCCTTCTGTTTCAGAAGTCACTGGCCTTTGTTCACATTAGACTCAAATTCATGTCTTAGCGTATACTGCTTTAAATAGCCCCGGATCTGGACGCCTCTTTTCAGGCCAAGACAGATGGAGGAATCTGGACCTCGATACTCGTGAGCTGAGCAGAGCTCTGCTTGGTGTAAGAGCAGTAACCATCATGCACGTTCTCTGAACAAGTGTCTCATACTGGCAGTGGACCAGGGCGGAGGTAGAGAGCGTTCCCTGATCACTTCTCTCCTGATACAGCCCTCCGGGCACTCAGGTCGTGGGAGGTATCATTCATACCCACTCATAAAGCAGGAAGCTCTCCGAGGGTCTGCCCGTCAAGATTTCTCCGAGTGTGTGTGCTTCGTACACCCGCTGCACTGCAGTCCCAAGCAGCAGCAGCACCCGCTCTGGTTGGAGGCACATCTGCGTCCCTTCCATACAGGGTGGTCCTGTATCTTTCTCACACTGTTTTCCTTTGGTTCCTCTACAGTAGACAGATGTCGGTAATTGTATTTTTTCTTTCCTGGAGTTAGACGCATGGGCTTACTTGCATGTGAAGTTGAAAACTGGCTTTATCCTTTGGAACCAAAGTGCCAGTTGACGGATGATCTCTAAGCCTCCTTGTCTGAAAACCAGACCCTTCCATTGTCGTCTTGTACAGCTGCAAAATCGCTCGCTTGTTCTGCTGCCTAGGCAAAGTCCTCCGAACAAGGGGTTCCTTTCAGTTGGGGCGTCAGCTAAAGAAAACACAACGCTTGGCGCAGTTGTCTGCTCACAGTGATCAAAGCAGTGGCCAGTCTGCACCTGGGACATCACAAGGAGCTGCACTCCTCTAGGAAATGCCATAGGATTATACTGCCTTCCGTATACAAATCCCAGGTTATCGGTACCCGTGGGCAGGAGAGCATTTCCAAATCGTCTGTTGGGGCCGTGCAGCTGGCCTCATTGCTGGGGCGCTTGGGCTGTGCTGTCTGCACGGCCACACACCCCAAAACCCGAGTCATCCTTGCCCCCTCCTGAGCACTCTTTCAGAGAGCATTTGCCATCCATGCCTCTGCCTGTTAGTAATCAGGTGCCAGATGGCTTAAAAACTTGCGTATGCTCCTGCAGATGCTGTTAAACATCATTATCTGCTCAGTGGCCTTACACATGGTGGCACCTGTAGGCGAATGGGATGAAATAATAAATTGCAAAGAGCAATGGTTTCGGGTATGTTACCTCTCTTCGTTGGTCCTGATCACAAGGAAATTAGTTCTAAGAAAAATCTGCTTTAAAAGATGAGTTTGTTGTTAAGATTTCACTTTGTCAAATGAATTTGCTGTGAACTGAAAAGGAGATAATAAGGTTTTATTTGTGTTTTGTTAGGTTTTGAAAAAAATTTGTGGTCCATCTTTTCCTTGGTACTTAGCTCTTCCAGCCGAGGAAATCCACGGTAAATTTCCATAATGCTTTTCCTACCACCTTACTTTGTTGACTATTTTGTTTATTGGATTTCTTATTTAAAATCTGTTTCCTTATGGCTTTCTCTTTAATTTCTTTTTCTTTAGCAGGTCTGCATGAAGGTAAGCTGAGTCCCAAAGCTATTCTATCCTAAGTTCTGGTATTTTATATATATAAAACTTCAGGGCTGATGGCAGTGATACCTGGGATTATTTATGGGTTTTCATAAAAAAAGAAAGAGGAAAATACAGAATTGCATGGCTTCTCTCTTCCTTCCCCTTTTCCCAACCCCCTCCCCACAGAGGAGTTTAATTTTAAATGATAAATGTGGAAATTAGAGACCGTCGAGAAAATCCAATTTGGTGAGGAGTTTTAAAAATCCCATAATAAACGCAGAGTGAAATGTATGATTTAATGCGGGGCGCCAATGGCTGCTATTATGTGCTATTAGCAAATCGGGGTTGAGAGTGAATCTTTATCACTTGGTGAGTGCGGGCTAGGCCTGCCTTTGCTTCTGCTATTGATTTGTAGCCGCTTGTCATAATGACATCGGGAAGCAATGAATGGAAGATGTGCTTTTGATAGGATTGAAGGGGTGCAAAGGGGGGAGAAAAAATTCAGCAAGTTTTCTATCTCTTCTGCCTGATTAGATTTTTTTCTTCTTTTAAGAGCTTTCACATTCCAATAAAAATGCTAAATCAGCTCTGAAGCAGAATTGTTAGGGAGTAAATAGCTAGTCACATTTAAAGGAGGAAAAGATCTGACTTTACAGCTCTGACTTTACAGCAGTGGGTGAATCCAAAGAATATTTCTGGCTCCACAAAAATCACGGTAGTGGGTGGTGTGAGGGTGGCTGGGAGCTGAGAAAGGGCACCTGCACTGATGGAGACCTGGAGAGGTGGTGCGTGCTGGCGTGCGCGCGTGAGCTGCCTCGTCAGAATGCACGGGAATTAAATCTCTGAAGTGTCTTTATTTAAGAAGAGGAGTGTATGTTTCTTGATCTCTGAACCAAGAGTGCCTGAAATGAAAAACCCAGACTTTGCCTCACAGCAGCAAATAATAAGGATCTCCTTTGCATCTGGGAAAGGAACATTTTTGTCACTTTAATTATAGGCGTTTCTCATCAGAAACCTAAACCGAGGTTCGATAGAAGGGAGTATAATTGGGGAGTATAATTCGGTTTGGAGAACGCAGCGTGCCTGTGTTGGAGGGTGTTCTGGAAGACAGGCTCTTAGGAAACCAGAACAGGCTCGATGCCCTGCCCAGGGTCTGGTGCACGTGGCAAGTGAGGCAAGATCCGTGTATGCTCAGGAGAGCATCTGAGGATGAGTCTGCTTGCGGTGGTCCCCGTGAATGTGCATTTCTGGTCGGCAGATCCACGCTATTGTAATTTCCTACCTCTCGATCACTCTGCTCTCCCTGGGAAGGGGATCCTGCGTGCGTCCCGAGGAGCAGAGCTCCGCTGCGAGTTCCTTCTTATGAAAGTCCGTACATGTCTTCTCTCATTGTTGTAATTGTTGTTATTATTACCCCGGCTGGCTGTGCTGAATTGCTGTAGGCTGAGTAAGGGTTGTGACTCTGATATTCGGGTCCTCCCTTTCGGCCTAACCAGCCTCAGCTACTCTTATTTATGGAAACCTTTACAGTACAGCCGAATGAACCTGGTTTCCAGGGATCACTGTCAAGAGTATGAAATGGCAGATTAGAAATCAATGCAGAGAGTCCAAGTGCCTACTTCATCATTCAGGAGAAAGAAATACAGTATTTCTGGTCTGAGCCTTGCACTCATTAAAATCACATCCTTTAAAAAACCCTTTAAATTAAAACAATGATGGGGATGGGGAGAATTTCATGCAGAGGGAATTTTCCAAAGGCGGACAGGCTGCAGATAGTGTGCGGATTTAATGTGGTGTTTACCATACTGCCCACTGGTCTTACTGGGCACTCCAGGCGTGTGCAGGGCTCGTGTTCAGAAAAGTTCAGGAACTGGGCAAGCACTCTCTGGGTTCAGACCCCGTCCTGTCCTCGCCGACTGGCTGTAGGTGGGCAGAGCATCCTGCCCGTGGAGCAAGCGCAGATCCCCACCGCTCTGAGCACGGATCCAGCTGCCCGGCGGCCGCCAGCACGGTCTGTGACCTGCCCTTGCAGTAACGCTGCTTGGCAGCGCTGCCCGGGCAGGGTGGCCTCAGCATCACTCCGAAACAGGGTCCGAGAGCTCCTGGCAGCAGCTGGAGCCCTTGGGCTGTGCGGACACCCTCGGCCGATCCCGGGCGCCCTGTGCGCAGGTCCTGCGGGACGTGGGACGAGGGGCACGCCGGCTCTAGCTGGTCCCTGGCCCGTGATCCTGGAAACTGGGAGATGCAGGCAGGAGAGGCTCAGAGCAGGCTTCAGAAAGGAATCAAAACTCACAGCACCGACCTGGAAGGTTGGAGGAGTTTAGATGGATAGCCTGAGAAACAGGGCTGTGCGATAAGGGGGAAGGCTACAGATGTGTGGATCATTACAACCAACACCTGAGATCTCAGACCACAAAATAAAACTTCTGCAGAGGGAGTGCCTTCTGGAGACAGTGCAGAGAAAGAGTAGAAAGAATCCAGCAATTACATAGATCTGGGAAAATTGTGCGGCTCTTTGAGTATGACATCTAACTTACCATCTAGGTGGCAAGAGGAGTGATGGAAGAGATAGCAAGCAAAGATGAATTACATTTGTCATATATGTAATAAGCTGATGACTGGACTTCCAGTTTTTGAGAAACTGCACTTAAAGAAGGGAGCCTACAGAGAGATGTCTATATCCCCAGGATTATAATTTAGCAAGGTCAGAGTAGGATATGATTATGACATTTCTGATGTCTGACTTGGGGAAAAGGCATGGGATGGTTCATCTGGTTCTGCATGTAAGTTGTGGGCTTGTTATTTATGCTTCTGACTTTCCATACAGCAGCAGAAACTTATTAGCCATTGTTTTGAACTTATTATTATTTTTTCTATCTTTATTACCAGTGTTTTTCCTTATTTGAAATGGCTATTCTTTCTGATAGGATGCCTCAACGCCTTTGTGAACTAAGGCGGTTTGTGTCCTAGGTAAAGATGGTCTTATTCCACTTGAAAGTAAAGTGTCCCTAACAATTGGATCCACCATTTTCCATTGACTCCAACGAGACCAATGCCAGAAGCCGTTCATCTTCTGGACACGACTCTCAGCAATCAAATTCACACTTGTGCAGCACGAGCCTGAGACTGTCAGCAGATGTCTGAAATCTGGTGTACCTTCTGGCCACATCTGCCAGCTTCGATGAAAAACCGCTGGTAGCAAATGTTTCTGTGCTGGTTTCTTTCCCTTCCAGAAACAGACACTGGATTTCCAGTGTAAACCTGTTAGGTCTTTCACCCACCTGTTATCAAGAAGATAACGTGCGCTCAGACACCCAGCCTGGGCTTGCTGCTTCCCCGACATCTAGCATGGGTGGGGAATAAGGCCCAGAACTCAAGGACGTAATTGAGACTTATGTGAAGAGATAGTATTGTGTGCAAACAGCCCGTCTCCATCATTTCTGAGCCCTGAGTACTCATCTGACCTTCTTTAATACTGATCTCGTTGGTATTTCTGTGGTTGGCTGTTTGTATCGGTGGACACGAAAAAAGGAATTCACTTTCACTCTTCTACCCTGAACTCGAAGTGAGCAACCACCAGAAGAGGGAATGCCCATCCAGGAGATGTTTCTGGAACCGTGTCTCATTCCCTCCCTGTTTTAAATGTTATATTGCACCTCAGCCACTCTTTTGCAGTGTTCCACCTTGCCATAGAGGATTCGTGCTACATTCAGTAGACAAGTTCTTCATACCAAGGTGGGATATTCAGTACAGTCTGCTTCCATTTAGAACATGAAACAAACATCTTTAAAAGCAGTTTCTTCCCCATCTACACATGTTGAAACTGCAGTTCAGCCTTCTGCCCTGGCTGAATCCTAAGAGGTTGTAGCTGAACGTAAATCCCTTCTCCACCCTGCACCATCTTCTGAGATGGTGATTTTGTGTTATTTTGCTTATTTATAACTTCTTCCACCTTTCCCTGGATTTTTAAAACATACTGAAGAATCAGGACTCCTAAGTATTTCCATGAAGTGGCTGATAAATACTTCAGTTTTACTCGAGTTCTTTGTTCTTCCCTAAACCCTTATGTGATAGATCCAGGTCATAACAAAAGCATATGACAGAGCTCAAAGTGGGATCCAAGCCTTTTGACCTCTGGTACAAGACTGTCTGTCTTCAAAGGCAACGTGCCGTTTGCTTAGTTATGTGATACGGGAGGAACATATTTTATTGCAAGTTGTTAAAACCAGGCCTGACATAGTTGTGCTACGGTCTCATGTCTGCTTTCTCCATTCTCGGGTATAAACTGGCACTCAACGCCACAAGCTGCTATCCGACTCGAGATGGCTACATACTTGCCACAGAAATTCAGTGCAAACTCTTGATGTGTCTTATGCTGCTTTTTTGCTGCAGGCAAAATAGAGGGGATTACCACCTGACCTGTTCTTGTTCAGGAGTGTCTGTTGACTATGAATCACAAAGGGTCGGACTCTTTAGGAATCCATCTCACCTCTCAAGAGCAAGTAGTTTCAGCACACTTGTACAAACAGAACAGATTATTTCTATGGGCGTGAATGAAACTGTGGGAGCCCTTTGCTAGATGGGAAGTGCTATTTTGGTCCAGTCTTTTGCGGTGTTTGATCATAACAACCTGATTCTCTGCATTTATTTATGAAAGTAAATGGAGGCTAGGAATCAACTTTGGAAAGCTTTTGGTGCTAACGCAATATTGCTTCTAGAACGGTTGCTTGTGTGACACTTCTAAAAAGATGAATCAGCAAAAGTACAAAAGGCAGCGTGCCAAACAGTTTTTTGTCTTGTCCTGCTGGCTTTTAGGTGCAGATTTTATGACAGCAGTAGAGGAGGCTGATATGACAACAGCTTTCAAACATGAAGAAGCTGCTGCCAAGGGGAAGGGAATAATCTGTTTTCTGTGTTTAGGAACTAATGGCTTAAATAGCAACTAGGTGAGATCAGCAGCCCTGAACCTGAAGTCCGTGGACCCCTGCGGTTCTTTTGAAAGCTCTCTGGTCCCTCTGTCTGTGCGTGTTAGCAGATGTGTGCATTCTCCAGTTAAGTGTCACTGTTCGTATTGTGACCAGCCTCATACGTAGATTTTGGTTGTCATCTTCAGGAGCAAGGCTGCACGTATACTGACAAGTTCCTGAGCCACCCGATCTGATGAGACCTGCTTTGAGCAGGGGGTTGAACTAGATGTCCTCTGGAAGTCCCTTCCGCCCTAAATCATTCTGTGATTTTGTATTACGTGTTTTCTCAGAGAGAGGTTGATTCTATGATTTGTATGTTTGGCCCCAAGGGTTCTGGGGTTGTGTGGCCCATGGCATGACTTCGAGCAGTCTGATGCAAGTTGCACTAACTTCTAATGACTATTTAGATCCCTGTAAGCTGAGACATATTAATTGTGCCAACCCCTTCCTTTGTTCTGTGACAAGGGCAAAGTAGCACAGCTCTAGCTTGACCTTGTACATACGACTACATGTAAAATAAACCAAGGCTCAAGACCAAAGGCACTAGTGAAACCTGGGCATCTTTAAGTTAAGTTTAAAGAATTATTTGGGGTAGTAAAGGGCATTTTGGGAGTTTGATTATTTCCGTAATAGGCATTGATATAATTCCAGCTCCAAAGAAGAGCTTTAAATGTAAATGTTGCAGGGAGAAATCGGCACATAGGATTTCTTTTCTGACAGCTAGGTGAGGAAGAGGAGGAGGAGGAAGAATAATCATTGCATCATCATCTGTAGTCCTTGACGGGACCCTGCATTACCTTTTGCATTGCTGTTCCCCGCTGGTCTCGCTGTAGCCAAAAGGAGAGGAAGCTACGCTGTCAATACATGGAGGCAGCTGAAAGTTTAGACGTTTCCTCTCACCTTACATTTGCTTTACCCTCTTGTTCCTTTGCTTTGGATTTCATCAATCTGGCATAAACCTAGACATAGAAAGCTCTAAAACCACACGGGCAAGGCGAAACAATGGCGTGCCAAATAGCATAATTTTGGTGAGACTTTGTCAAGAGACTGAAGCTGTGCATTACCTGAATTATTTTTTTTCCCCTCTGTCCCTCTTTTATATTCTTTTCTTTGGTTTAAAAGAGAGGATAGTGGGCTTTAACAGTAGCTTCTAAAATTGTCTCTCTTCTTTCTGTAAGTACAGGTGATATATCTTTGATAGCTCCTAAAAGCACATTGATCATTTTCAATTTGGAAGCTTTTATATAATAACACTGCGTTTGTTATGGAAGACAAGTTCGAGGATGTTTATTGAGTTACTGCCTGCTAGAAAAGGGTCTTAGAGGTTCTCCATTATGCTGGGGGTCCCACCGCATGTGAACCCCTCTACTCCCAAGCACCAGCTAGGGCTCTGGCTCCAAACGTGACTATCTGAACCTCTGCTCTGGGTTGCTCAAAGTCCTCAGCAAAGATGAGAACTCTCAGACAACAGGAATACAAGAAAATGATGGATTGGGATAAATCAGGAGTTGACTTAATCATGATCTTTTTAACAAAATTCCTCTGCAAGTAGTTACAAGGCAGCCAGTCCACTGCCAAATGTTCTTTCTAATTCTCTCCTTACCCTCCCACCCCCCCATCTTACATCACAAAGCACAAGTGCCTTTGCAGCAATGCCATCCAAGGACTGGGCAGGTCTTGTGGAAAGTATTGTCTTGTAGTTGTGCATTTTTCAGGTTAGCTCATTTCTGTCCTCACAATGTAAATGTTTAAATTTTCATGGTCTTTGCTGTAGTCCCCTTCCTCAGAAACTAAGGTTGCAGCTTCTGGGGCAGTTTAAACCTAGATAACCAGCCATGCTAAAAGGGAGAGTTCCATCCCTCCCTGCTGCCCTTCCCAGCCTTGAAATTTGTTCTTTCCCCTCCCTTGTACGGGCTCTGGTGCCCCATCAGCCACCCCATGAGCAGATCAGAGAGGCAGTCTGGGCGAGAACTGATGTGGGGTAATGTCACGTGGGAGATGGCAGGACATCCCCCTCTTCCTCCTTGGAAGGTATCCAGGCATATTGGATGAAACCCATGGTAAAACCACAGCATGACATTTGATGAAGGGTGCAGGATGCTCGGTATTCACTGCTTTGGGACGGAGGGTCGGCAAGGTGGACTCTAAGCTATTTTCAGAGCTCAAAGATTGTGGTGTTAAAGCTAACAGGCAGCATGACAGCTATACGTCACGTTAGCAAGCAGCACTTGCCCCCACGTGCTCTGTTGGGAGGCAGTGGCTTGTGGGACACGTGCCAGGCGCTTCGCAAGCATCCTGGGACCATCCGTCTGGCCGGGCAGGGGGAGTGTGTTAAGCAGTAGCCTCACTTGCAGGCTTGCGGGATGACAAATATTGCTTAAAGGAGTCCATTAACTCATCTTAATGTATGTAGGGAACATATATAACAAAATATATGAAGCACATGTATATTTGCTGTATTTAAAACCTGAATTTGTGAGCATAGCATCTACTTTGTATAAGGTCCATTTGGAGCTGCTCAGTGAGAGATGATGTGCCTTGAGACAATTTGTTATCTTCTGAAAAACATTAACATTCTGAGTTAGGTATGTAAGATACAGGACAACGAAGTACTAGTTTTCATGGAGATGTGATCCAGCTGGTGTTTTGAGCCTTTGGAGTGTGCACTTTATGCTGCTCGGGACTTTCTAATCATGGAGACATGTGAGAAAGTTTTAGATTTTAGAGGCTGACTGTCCTCTTACCATGCTCCCAGGGCAGTTTTGACCCACATCTCCACAGCCTTTAGAGCAGCTGGTCTTTAACTGGGTCTACACAGCTCCATTCATGAAGTCCTGGCTCCAGACCATGGACGACAAACAGGCTTTGCATGTGCATGTGTCTAGGAAAGATGTACGTGGGAAATTCGCAGTGACGTAGATGTAACCTTCTGAATACCTGCCAGGAATGCCGTGTTCACTCAGTGCTGATCGAAACAGGCTAGGCTCAGCATGATGCTGTGTTCGTGAGGCAGTTGTCATTACCTTTCTCCTAGGGTTTCCTGGCCTGAGTGATGCAGATTACCTGCCTTGCTAATGCTGAGCATCATATAGAGATCTGCAAAATGCTTACTGGAGTAGCAATAAGCACACCTTTGAATATCACCTCTTTATGATTCGATCTCTACATCTGATGCTTGCTTGAGCATGCAGCTACTTAATCTGTACTTAGCTGGAATTCCTCACCCTACTTCCTGCAGGTCATAACGCTAGCAAGTGGGAATATGCTAATAAAATGTACAGATAATTCTGATTCTGAAATGTTCTCTCTGAAGGTTCACACAACTGCCCTGACTTTGCTATCTCTTCCCAGTGCCTTTAGGAGGCAGATGAGCGTACATGGCACCTCACAGTCCTGGCTCTGAATAGGACTGTTGCCACGGAGGCATGTCCATCCATCTGCCAGACACTTAGTGGTGGAAGGCATGTGTCTTGCAGGTATGAGAGCAAATGGGACGAGCTCTCGAAAAGTCAGGTCCTGAAGCGATGAGCTGTGCACACCTTATTCCCAGCGCAGGAGCCCCTTCAGTTGGGATGCAGTCTGCCCTGAAATGCCAAAAGCAAAGCTCGTCTTTGTGTGAAGAGGCAATCTCCTCCTGAAGGAGATCTGCTTGATGGGACAAGCTTGTGCACAAGCAGAGCTTCAGAAGCAGAAATCTTCCAGCCTGTTTGCTGGAGATGGGCAGCATGTTCTCTGTCTGTTCGCAAAGCTGTAATGCTTTGTTTATTGAGATAGTGTTTGCGTGATTGTAAGGACCTTCTCAAACACTTAGGAAAGGGATTCAGAGTGCAAAGTGTTACCGTCAGATCTGTAGGGTAAGGGGATAAATCAGTGAGAATGTTCTCCATGTCCTGAAAAAGAAGGCGAGGTGGATGCTTTGGGGGCCAGGGAACTGGTAACGCTGCTGTGATTAAGGCAGGTGCCAGCGGGGCTTCAAGTGGGGATGAGCCGGGCGAAGAGAGTACAGAAGAAGTACTAGTAGTCTGCCCATCATGCTGGTCTGAAAGTAGGATGGCGTTACTCCGTCCACACCTAGGGAGCAGGGAAAGCTGCCGCCGTGTCCAAAGTGACAGAGCTACAGCTGACAAGTGGAAGTAAGGAATGAGATCGGCTGTAGGTGTCAGCATTAGGAACAGCTGTCAATCTGGAAGCGTGACAGTGGCAGACAAGGAAGGGAGAACATGGCTTCAGGTTCAGCAGTGCTTATTTTTCAAGCAACACAAATCCCACTGAAACACCTGGGTGGAAGGAGGAGAGTCAGTAATGGAGAAGGATCTCTGGGGTTATGAGTGCTGAAGGGTGCCTGGAGACAGGGGAGAAAGAGTAAAGGAGCAAAGGACCAAAGAGGGAATACAGACTTGAAAAGTGTGCCAAATCTTGGGTCAGTGAGTTATGTCATGAATTGATGTGTCCTGATGTCCCAGTAGGGTTGAGCTAGAAGGAGATGAGCGCACTACTGAAATCTTCAACAAAAGAGATGAGGACAGGTCAAGAACAGACCTTTGTGTCCTGCAAACAGCTTATCTATGGAATGGAGGCAAGACCAGTAACCCTAAGTATGTTGCAGCACCTTCCCTGGTTTTAGGATTGCAGGGAAGGAGAGTGAAAGAATAATACCTGGTAAAATCACGGGGGTAAAGAAACCTATTTGGGTAGTGAAAAATGTCATGGTGTGCTGGTATGGAGAGAGATGAGAGCTGGACTGCAAAAAGGGAGAATGTAGTATGGAGGAAAGAACAGTGAGGCTCGACTGATCTTATCTTGGTTTGGGCATCACACTTAAGGATTCTTGCAGTGCGCAGTAATTGGTGAAGCTGCTGCAGATAGCAACGGCTCCACCAGCACGGGAAGAGCGGTGTTTGACTGGTTACAGTGCTCTCTGGGAGATACCACGCTTTCCTGTAGAGACCCCTGAAGATAATAGGCTCTGGGCTCTCGAGAGAGGGACCATTCAGACAATTCATCTGGAACTAATGGGGTTTGTGCCTTTGATTGGACTGTGCTTTTCTATATACCTCCTGTGTCAGCCTAAAAGCCTGGTGAGATCCGAACTACGCTGTAATCATTTCCACACAAGACAAGAAAGGCTGCTATTTAAACCAAAATTTAGTCTGATATACCTTCCCTGGCAAATAAGCTTGAATAATTACTGCATTTTAACAGTAAAAAAGTATCTGTCTTAATTACATTTCAGAGGATTAAAATCTACCACCTTGTCTAAGTGCAGAAGTAACAGCTGGCAAAATGAGGTTTCCCTCTACTTCCTAAATGGAATCTGTCTTCACCAACCCCAGTTAGTTCTTAGCCTGCTTATTCCTGTGTTAATTAACAACAATGGCCCTTCACAGGGACTTAATTGCATAGAGGAAGGAGGCAGCAGCTAGCTCGCTCTCCTGTCTGTGCAGATCCTCCCCTCCTTGTCTCAGCAGACAACCCTTTGGCTTGCTGCCTTGGGAGGATGATAGTCACTGCAGTGACTGTCTGAGGAACGGGATTCGTGATGACTGGGATTTTTCAAGTGGGTCTAAGTCCTGCTGGCTTGCAAAGAGAGTGAATTCTAAAGGGTCACGGATGCCTTAGACCCCTTTGGAACTTCAGCCATCCCACCAGACTTGAAATTGTGGGAACAGCTATAGGGATCAGCTTTGACACGGCCAGAGGTGTCAGCTCATCCTACATTAGAAATAATTTCTAGGCCTTGGGTTGGCTTCACAAAAATAAAAAATAATCTGGGGAGACTTTCATCTCTGCTAGTAATAAAACAGCACTGTGCCCCCAAATTACTGTGACTGATGTCTGTATTCTGTTGAAAAATGAGACCTGTCCTTTTCACATAGGAAAAAATGCACACTTCCATTGTCAGTCGCGGTTTCCCCCAGTGCCTGCAAACAAAAAGGTGTTCCTGTCCTCGTGGGCCACAATCTATTTGTTCCTCTCGTACAGCCTCTGAAGGTCTTAGTTGTCCTTTGTAAATGTGCTGTGGCTGTGAAGGAGAGCTGCTTTTCTCCCAACCTGAGTCAGGCTGGAGCCCCTGAGTCGATCCAGAGGATTGTTCAGAACAGGGAGGCTGGTGCCTGGGGTATCTGCGTCTTTTCTTTTGGGGAGGGAAGGAAAGAGCTTTGCGGAGAGAGGAATTTCAGTCTGAGTCACAAACTATAATTTTGTTTGAAATGGAAGAGTAGATGCAGTGAAAAACTGAAGAGGGAAGTGCCTTGAACTCTTTGAAAATTCCTGAACTTCCTATTAATAGATCTCTGTTTAAAATAATGTGAAAAATTAAATCTCTCTAAGGCATTGAATCATGTGCGTTCCCACGAGTGCTCAGCATGTGTCTGCACTCCCCATATCTCACCAGATATTGTCCCTCCCATACTGGCTCCAGGCTTACATTGCAGCAGGAACCTTGGTGGGTCCTGCAGCATCTCAGCTTTGGAGATTCATAGCTGGCTTGGTGATTTTATAAAACATTTGTGTTCTCCATACTTTATTAGTCACTGACAGACTCATTGTTTATAACATACTTCTCAGCAAGCTGTTTGCGACTCATCGCCCTGCTTGCTTTATAGTCTATAAATATTTAATTCTTTAATAAACTGCTTATATGTAATATCAAATGACTGATGTACTTCTTTCCCCTCTTCAGCAGTGCTACTATTTGCAAAACAATTCTTTTGGTTTTTTGAATAGCAATGTGTTCTATAAATGCTTGAATTTCCTTTTTCTAAATAGCAATTTCTTCAGGGTATTTGGTAAATTGACAAGCAGAGCAATGGTTCCCATAGTGTTATAAGAGCTGCCCCTTCCTACAGCCTCTGTGGGGAGAGTCCCTTCAAAATGGTCACAGACTCGTAATCGGGAAATGTTTGGGACACTGGATGTGATATTTCACAACTGAACACGTTGAAAAGGGGCAGTGGCCTGTTTGGGCCAGAACACCTTTGCAGAAGCTGTGTGACAGCACGCTTAGCGTTGCACAGAGCAGGGTGCCCAGCCTTTTTCAGTACGGGTATCATAGGGTGAGCATCACTGCCTCTCGCTGCATGCTGCATCACCACCTCCTCTGCCTCACACAGACCTGTTGCATATACGGCATGCTCCATGCTCGCTTTCCCAGCTGTAGTCTCCTTCCTGCTCCTCTTCGGGAGCCCTTGACAAAAGAGTGACTCTCACTAGGCTTTTGGTCCTTAGCTGCTTGACTCCATCCTCCCTGAGGGTTTCTCTTGCCCAGGAGCAAGCAGGAGGCTGCATGAACTCTCCCGGCAGTTCCCAGCCTCTCCTTCCTTTGGCTTTTCTCCTGCAGCGTTGGATGCTCTCCTGCATGTGACGGAGTAGGAACCTTGAGGACTGCGGGAAAAGTGTCAGCCAGGTGAGGCCACCGCTAGAGCCAGGTTTGCAGCCCGCTCCACGTCACGGTCATAAAACCCTCCTGAGGTTTGGCAGCAAGCTCTGGTCAGGCTGGACCGGCTGCCTGAGCTGCACCGAGACCCATGGGCAGAGGGGAGACTGCCCTGCCATGCTCAGCAGTTAGGATTGTCGTCATTGTGGGCACAGGAAGGGGACTGTGAGACTGTACTACCACCTCTGTGCCTCGTAGCCTGTCTTAGTCCTTATCTTACCCTCCACCTTAGGGCAGATTTGTGTTTCGGCTCTCACCCCGTTAACCCCTTCCCTAATGAGTAAGGCTCACGGCGTGCAAAGGCACTGTTCAGGATTGAGGTCCCTGCTGTGCTGCCAGGGCAAAACCAGGTTGGGGAAGGATTCAATACCTGTTGACAAGGGCACAGCACATGCCTGGCCTTTCTGTGGAGTCCCTTTGTGTTTGTTTAGTTATTCCATATTCCCAGGCTCCATTTGGTCTTTGACAGACAGCCTCTGCATTAAGCTGCTTTGAGGCTGGTGACCTCAGATGACCAGAAAGATGGTGCAAGGTACAGCCCAGCAGTGCCACTGCTCTGGGGTCAAGAAGCAATCGGTTAGGGTGGATGGCATGGAGGTGATCTGCTCAGATCACTCCAGCTGATCGTGGCTGCTCAGTTCCTTACAGTAGACTGGCTCTGGGCTGCTCGCTTGGGTCTAGGCTGATTCTAACACAAGTTCCTTTTCATCATGACAACAATATGTCTTTGAGAGGGCTGAACAGGATATTCACATCTAACTTCTGAGTTAGGTTGATGATTGGGTTATCCCTTGTGGCCTGAATTTTTGCACACTGCCTGAAACTGTGAGCAGAGAGCGCCTGGATTTAGGATTATTGCCCAGAGGCAGTACTGGTGTCTTATTTTTGATCAGAACTGGCAGTCTGTTGCCTTCTACTCAATCTCCTGGGTGCCTTTGCAGAAGGCTGTGTGCGTGTGCATGACAGGGATGCATCTGTTGAGATGCAGGAAGGAACTAGAGGCAGATGACAGGTCGATGGGCCCGTGGCTACGAGCGTGCTTAAAGCAGCACTGGGCAGCAGCTTCCCTCTTTGCAACAGGTCACTGCATCCTCTGCGTATTGGTCCTCAGACAGATACAGACTAAAGTATAATCCTGTTTGGGGGTCTCAGTGCTCCCTTTGTGATGGGCCCTGCCTAAGGAGACCCAGTTACTGTCTGCTGAGAGGTCGCAGCCTCCTTCGGGCAGGTTCTCGTGCCACCTCCGTGCCCGTGACAAAAGGCATACCTTTAGTGGCAGCGGAGCTGCCCCACTCTGACGGCTGAGGATCTGCTCAGGAACGTTTCTAGCGCTGCAGGTAAAGCCTATGTGTGCCCACAGCATGGGAGAAGAGGAGAGCTCCTCTGACAAGGGGTCCCATCTGCAATAGTCTTTCCTCTCCGTCCTGCCCCTCCCTTTTCGGGTGGAGAGCAGAGCGGTGCTCCCTCCCTGGAGCCCAGGCCTGGCTGCAGCGTGAGCCTTACCCAGGACCAGGGGTGTGGTGGAAGCTGAGGAGGCAGAGCCGTTCAGGATCAGTGCAGGGCAAGCGCACAAGGCACAGGCCGTCCGAGAGCTGATGTCAAACGCAGCCGCAGTGAGGGCGTTGCTGCTTGCTGCTGGTCCACCGTATCTTACTTTGTTCACCCCTTGCTGACCTACGTAGGTGCCAAGCCCTGGCCCAGAAGAGCATCTCAGCAGAACAGAGTAGCCAAGAATTCCCGTGTCCACACGCACGTATTTTTGTACTTCTTATATCCAGTGGTACCATTCCCTGCCCTGAGAAAAACGGGCGAAGGCGGATCTGGCCGCTCCTGGCTCTCCGTCCCCCAGCAGTCTCCCTGATGGCACAAGAGGCCGGGAGCTGCTCTGCCCAGGCCCAGCTGAGCCCTGTGTCCCGCTGTCCCGTGGCGGGGACGCAGAGCGGGCAGGGCAGGGACCCGCAGGGCAGGGACCCGCTGGGCAGGGACCCGCTGGGCGCTGCGTCACAGCTCTGTCCCTTGGGAAGCGCAGGCAACCTGGCATCAGCCAGCGCCCGCGTCTGAGCCCCAGCGCGCTGCCGTGTTGTCCCTCCTCCCTCGAGGCGTTCATCGCACCCCTCCCTCGCCACCAAGCTGTGGCACTTAACACATTCTGCCTCCGGTTCCTCTTCTCCTGTCCCCCTCCCACCGCACACTGCACTGAGATTTCTGAATGAAAACCGGGAATCATCCAGGCATCCAGCTCCCAGCGCTCCGAGTTGCCAGGCGGGGAGTGTGCCTGGTGCCCTGGCTTAAGTATGAGTAATGATAAATAAGTAAATCACGCAGTGGGCTGCGCTATTCCCTAATGAGCCTGTTTGTCCCAGGCACAGTGCAAAAAAACCTCTTCTCCTTGGCGATAACCTTTCTGCGTATTAACATTATGCATGTATTCATGTGACTTCCTCTGCCTCACCAGCACCTCTTCAACTCATTTAAATAAAAATAATTTATGTGGACATTCCTTCAGTCAGGATTCCCCCCCAATAATATTTCGTTGATGCTGTGCACCCAAATGGGGTCGTTATGCTTTCGCATATCATTAGGGCTTTATAAAGAACAACAGCGACATCTGCATGTGCCGCAGCGCTACAGAGATGGGGGGAAAAATACGGAAAACAAACCCCAAATGAGCTCCAAGCTCGTCTGGCTCTGTCTTTCCTCAGTGCCTTCGCCACCACCATGGACACAAGTAATTGTACAGTGTAATCACATCACGGCTCATCTGAATATTCATAACCAAGACAAAGACTTGGAGGAGAAGAAAAGTGGGGGAGGGAAAGCAGGAGAATTTAAATATAAAACAGCATTTCATTTTGAAGCAAAGTTCCGCATTCAGCTCAGGAGATTGTCTTGATACCGATATTGTCTGTCTGTCTGCCGTTTGAAAGCTGTGGGCAGTGGTGGCATCGCACACGGAGCCCCCTCCACGGAATGAAAATAAAGCACAACAACAAACAGCGACAGAACTGCCCCCAGCGAAAGTGATATTTGAAGAGTCGCCAACGGTGGCTAACCAGCTGCTGTTTTTCCAGGAAAGAAACAGTCTATTGAGGGAGCTTTATAAAGACCCCAATTAATATGTTGTGCATGTATAAGATCTACAAAGAGCCCACTGTGTTCCTCCCCCCGCAACCACCACCTTCTCTTCCTGATCAGTGCCAGTGGAGAAGGATCTGAGCTACCAAATAATTGATTAATCACTTCAGCGGTGACAACACCCCTCTCCAATATAAAGAGAGAAGAAAAACAAACACAAAAAGAGGCAACTGTTCGCTAATTAGTGTGTAAATTACCGCTGGTTCCATCCTTCTTTGTACCTTTAAAAAGGAAAGGAAAAGAGACAGAGTAGAGAGGTATAATCCCCATCTCAATGTATATGTTGTCTTCATTTCTTTCATATTACTCTGATATCCTTTACTAGTATTAACCCAGAAGTGTGGTGGTGTCGAAGCTGTGGCTGGCTCTGCCAGTTCGTTCCCCAAAGAGTTCCTATTTCCATTCCACTGGAGCTTATATTCCTTTAAATGTCTAGCGCAGCATCATTTCCCCCTTTCTAATACATCACTCTGCTGGAATTAGAAGAATCCAAGGTTATATCCAACTTCAAAGGTTTCCAAGTCATCATGATTTTAGTAAAAGTAGAAGACAGATGATGGAACAAGTCCCTGGCTTTTGAAGATAGGCATCATAGGGACCTTCCTCCCTCTGTCTCTTTCTCGCTCTCCCTCTCTCCCCCCCAACTTTGTACCTCTCCAGCTCTGAATGTCCCGCGCTAGCGCGGTTTAATGATATGCAAATGAAATATGCATAAAACCATTCTACTGTATGATGATTAAACACTGGCGACATTAACAGCCGACGCTTCACTGTTTGACTATAATAATCTTTCCCGAGCATCCACTTTGATTGCGGAGTTATGGAAACCCATAGCAGTTGGCAGAGAGAGAGTAAGAGAGAGAGAAGGAAGGAGAGATGCAGGGACGCATCACCCATCTCTGCATTTATCCCACTCCAGGAGACGTTTCCCCCCCTTTGTACTGCGTTCCTACTGCTGTCTTTTGTAATCCATCCATGCGGTCGCACCAGGGCGATTAACGGGAAAAAAACCCTCTTTTCTCTTAATGTTTCAAAGCTCATTAGCCAAACGATTATTCCTCATTAACAGCGAAAGCTCATTCATTAAAAGAAAAAATATGCCCAAAAGATGCCAGCGCTGTTAATCCTGAGCCCTGTAGCTGGGCTGTAAATCCCATGCTAGTATTTTCCACGCAGAAGGGAAGCGCGCCAATCCACAAAAAAAAAAAAAAAAAAAAAAAAACCAAAAACCAAGCAAAAAGAAAACATTTTGTGTGTTTTGTAAAATCCGCAAGAGAGGCAATTAATATTCCCGTTGTATGACTTTATTTTTTGTCTCTCCCTTTTGTTTCCAGTGCCCTTCCCTGGCTCAGCGCCCGGTGCCAACAGAACACCTTGCAGGATCCTCAGCAGCGCAGACAACGTAAGTAGCCAGCTGTCCCTTGACGCCCTCTTCCAAAAGCCCCAAGCCCTCCGGACCCTGCAGAGCGCCTCTGCGGCTCTTTCCCTCGCTCACCCCTCCGGAGTGCCACCTGGGTTTCACAAGTAGCACCTTCCAAATCTCTCTGTCTTCAAGTTTGTGCATGTCTGTGTGGCATCCCTCCTCCTCCTTCACTCCCATAGTGGATCTTGTAAAGGGCTTCAGATCGGCCCCATTCATCTCCCTGGTGATAGCAGTGAATGTAGATAAATCTCTGACTGCCTGCTTGCTGCTGGAGTATGATTTTTATTTTGTCTTCGGTGTGTACCTAGGTCAAAAAGCGGGATGTATACTGACGTTGGGTGAGTGTGTGTCTGTGTCTGTGTCTGTGTCTTTCTCACTCGGTGTCTTTCTCTCTCACCCAAGCACACAAACATACATCTCCCTGCATGCGTGTGTACGTGTATTACATGCGTGCACACAAATAGATATCCACACACAGACGTATGCGTGTATACACAGAGGTATACGCACATCTCCGTCATACACACCCCCACACTCACACATCTAATCTGCAATTATCTGAGGCATTGTGTGCATATGTGTATGTGTGTCCATACGCACACTGTTCTGTGTGCGTATGTGCATACACAGGCATCTCTCGCTACACCGATAAACATTCCCTCTCCTCCCAGCAGAGGCTGTATGCAGCTGTGATCCTGCCCTATAAGAGCGGTATTCCTTCCTTCCTTCCTTCCTTCCTTCCTTCGGAGTGCTATTCGGAGACCTTCACGCTCCCTTCTCGGAGTCTCTCCCGAGCTGCAGAATTGGCATCTTTCCCTGAGGTTGTCCAAATGGCAAATGGCATCGTCTGGAGCTTGCATTCTTGCAGCTTCTTATGGCATTTCTCTCTCGATGTCGGCTACTCCCTTTTGCTTGTTGTTGACTGGGCTGGGTGTGGTTGGGGTTGGTTTTTTGTTTTTTTTTTTTGAGTTAATTGTAAACGAACCTGAATGGCAAACACGCCAACAGCTTGCGTAAAAAAAAAAAAAAAAAAAAAAAAAAAAAAAAAAAGAAAGCCCCACACAAACGCCTTCTGCTGCGACAGATGCCCATGTTGCCCCTGGCATGGAGAGCGGGCACAAGGGGTTTGTTGTTGAGGTTTTTTCTGTTGCTGTTTTTATTGTTCGCATTTCCCTTTTCCCTTTATTTTTAAAGGCTCCAAGATGCCGGCCTCGGCTTGGAACGGAGCGGTGTCATGGCGGAGACGACGGCCTTTGTCTCACAGGGTGTGAAAGCATCCGTTGTGCTGGCTCCACTGCGGCAGAATGACGTTTAAAGGGGGGAAAAAGTGCTGAAAGTCCGAGTTGTGCGGTGCTGGCGGGGGAGCCCCCGGCCCCGCGGCGGCGTGCGTCCGAGGAAGGGCTTGCAGCGGAGGAGCCTAGTCTGTAATCCTGGCACTCGCGCCTCCGGTCGCTGCCTGCCGTTTGCTCCTGGGGGTCTGGATAATCTCCCTTGGCTTTACCGCACTGTCTGGCCCGCGCACAGGGCCCCCGTAACATATACCCGCTGCCGCGATCGCAGGGAGCTGTGGCGTTGCCACTGAATGGATGGCACTGTGCCAACTCCGCTGCCATCCGCCCTTGCAGCTCTTTTCCTCCCTCCTCCCTCCTGCTCTCCCCTCCTCCTCCTCCTCCCGTCGACTTGACGTTAATTAACACACGGGTTAATTGATTTTAAAAGCTGAAGAATTACAGTTAACTTTTCCCACAGGGTACGGACGCCAGCCGCTTGGCACGGTTCTGCTGCTTGCGCTGGTGCAGGGGGGCAGGGAAGAGCCCGCAGCAAAACCAGCGACTGCGGAGGGATGGACGGTCGGTCGTTCGCCTGTTGGAGTGCGGCTGGGGGCGACTGACGCGCTCCTGCCTCGTCCTCCCGACATGTCACCGCTATATTTTGCTATAAACAATCAAAGCAACCCCTCCCCTCGCCTTTCCCACCCACCCTCCTTTCAGAAAGGCGAGCTCTGTCGAAGTTTGAGCAAGGAAGCCGTCCCCCCGAAAGGCTTATTGCAGCACGTAAATGACCAGCCTCTGCGGGGTCTCGCACCGCGGGGCTCCCCACCCCGAGCGCCCTGCAACTGCTGAGGTGGGGCATCGGAGGACCGCTGTCCGTCATAGGCTCGTCCTGTTCTCCGGGGCTCGTTTTCGTTTCCTTAATTGGCTCAGATACGTCGCTTGGGGTGAAGCATCTCAACCAGGGGAAAGTTAGTTCATTGTAATTACGGGAGAAATAAACCATGTGAGGGCTTTGTTTTTTTGCTTTCGCTCTCCCTCGCCCCAATCTCTGCCGCGAGTGAGGGTGAGTGACGGTGCGGCTGGGAGGAGATGCAGCAACGCTGGGAACTTGCTGCTTTCACCTTCTCCTGCTTTCATTTTATTTCATTTTGTTTTTTAAAGGCATGAAGCAAGTGAAGCGACGAGAGGAATCCATTATGCAAATCAGGTCACATTTGCATAATGTCTCATGACTGGAATATGCAAATGAGTTGTATAATTTATGAGTGCCAGTGTCTGTCTAAAAGTGTTTGCCAGAATTTATAAAAAGTGAGACGCGGGGAGGGCAGCTGGGCTGGCTGCCCTGCCAGGAGGGCTCTGCGCTTTCTTTTCAAAGTCTTCCTTGAGATCAGCAGCTCAAACCCTCATTAATGAGAAACAAGCCCCCCTTTCCACCCTGTCCCCCTCCGTTTATTTTCCGTTTCTCCCTCTGCCAAGCCCCCACCTGCTCCCTTCGAACTTCTCCAGGAGGTGTTTGGCCGGTGCAGGGAGCCGGGACTGCGGTGGCCGGGCGGTCCCGCGCAGGCTGGCTCAGCCGGGGTCTCACTCTGGATGTCTCGGGGGCTCTTGCCAGCAGGAGAGACCCCGCCGTTCAGGCAAGCGAGCTCCGTGGGCACAGTGTGCATCAGGGAGCTGCGCTGAGACGCTTGCCTCCGACAGGCATGGTGGGATTACCGCTTATTTGCAATGCGCCACGTCTAACTTGTGCTCTGAGCCAGAGACCCGTGCCTGACCTTCGGGAGAGCTGCAAGGTCGGTGCAGGGCTGGCAGTGCCAGTGGGGAGAGACCTTGAGTTTCCTGCCCAGAGCCGGCAGTGTTCAGCTGCAGCACTTTGGAGATCTCGGGAGCATCGGGAGAATGCAGGTAGGCTATTTCACACGGGGACACCGCTGCTCTGAGCTGTCTGCGCAGGGAGAGGGTAAATAGGAACAGCACCGGCACGTGGAAAGCTGCGGCGTGGCTCTGGTGCGTGGGTCACAGCCTGCCCGCTCCGGGCAGGGTCCAGCAAGGAGCAGCAGGGTGGGTGAGCCCGGGGGTCGGGGCAGCTCAGCGTCAGCCTTCCTCAGCTCCGGGAGGTTCCTGAAAGGGCTTTTGGGCAAGAAAGTGTGATTTGCTTTTCTTGAGAATCTGCATTTCAGTTGTAAAAACCGTATGTGGTTATCTCTGGTTTCAAAACAAGTTTTTTGGTATTAGTTGCCATCCAGACTGATGAAAGTCTCACTTGCAGTCAGTTTCCAAATGATGTGAGTCTTTCTATGGTTTATTTGGTAGAGGCAGGTCTTGACTCTGACAGCCTATGTCATACTGAACGTCTCCAGTACAAAGCAGTCAATGCAGAAAACGGTGCTTGTACCTGTGACTGTAGGATTCCTGGTGTGGGAATATAACCGGACCCTCTGCATTAGGGGTAAGGAAGACAAAACCAGCACGTCTTCTGTCTTGACAAGCAAGTGAGAGGCAGCAGCGTATCCAGACCCCAAAGCATCTTTTGCTTATGACTGCTCAACTTTGGTGCCTTCCTCCTGCACTGCGGGGTGACTCCCCCGTGCTGGTCCCCACCGCAGCAGTTTGCAGAAAAGCAGCTGAGTCTGACCTGGAGCCTGTGCAGGATCAGTGCCACTGGGAATAACTGGTGTGTCCGCTGAGGGCGGCGGGAGGCAGGGTGTTTTGTGGGGAGCGGTGGGGCTGCGGCAGCAGGGAGGGCCGAGGGCTGTGAGAGGGAGCGGTGTGGGAGCCCTGGGACGTCCCGCAGCCTGGGCACCGGTGGTTCTGCAATGTCAGGAGCCAGGGACGTTTTTAACCTTGCGGCAAACCTCCCTGCTTTGCTCATCACAAAGGCTCCTGCAAGCTGGGAAAGAGAACAATCTGTTTGCTTGTCAGGGCGTTTGGTGTAGCATCAGCGGATCCTGCACCAGGACTTGAGTCGGTTCTCCGGACAGTACGTGCCGCGGGCAGTCTGTCAGGGCTGGCCGGCACCAAGCCCGGGGGTCGTGGGGTGGGAGGAAGACCTCTGCGGCTGTGGAGCCACTGGCAGGTGTCGGAGGGAATTCACCCTCTGTTTGGGGAGAACCCACAGCTCTGTCTGGAGCTCGCCCCTCCATGCTCTGGTCTGCACAGGGTGCTGGTCCTGGTGCCCCCTCCCCGCCGCTTCTAACCCACGTTAGAGAACGTGGAGAATATCAACAAATGTGGGGAGAGAAGAAGCAACAGAAGCAACTCTTCTCTTTCTCAGGGCACAGTTCAGGTCTCCCTGCTAGCTCCCCTTCTCCCCAAGGCAGAGGGGTCCCCGGAGCCCTGCCATGCCGTCCTCATCTGCCCCGATGTCCCCAAGGAGAGCTGCATGCTGGAGGCCTCCTCCTTTCCAGTGGGCAGGGCCTTCTATCTATCTGTCGCTTTTTTCGGTCTTATAAAACCACCGAAACTCATGAACGTTCTCTTGTGGCTTTGATGCTGCACTGAGGACTGGTAAATGTCCTGAGCTTGGGATTTAGGGATGAAACAGCTGCTTTGGGGGGGGGGGAGAATGAAAGCTCATCCAGCATATGCCCCAAAACTTCCATATCTACCAGGCAAGATTTCCTGGTCCTTGCAGGTGAAGTAACAAGGGATGGTAGCATGGGAAATCCCTCACTCAGAATAACGCATTTACTGCCTGTGTTCCTGTTGAGGTGGTGGGTTTTTGCCAGCTGAGCAGAGTGCACTTGACAGACCCTCCTTGCTTTCTTCCAGCGTCCTCCTGTGCTTGGCCTCTGTGGATCCCACCTGCAGTGTTGGAAGGGTTCCCTGTAGCTCCTTCCCTGCGACTTCCCCAGGCCTTCCTCTGCAGTTCCTGCTTTCTGTACCTCCATGGAGGTAAGCCATCTGAGACACCAATCCAGCAGACTTGTGAGCCGAGGCTTCTCCGCATGTTGGGGCCTGCCCAACAGAGCATAGTTGAGCCATGTGCTTCCTAACTTTACCTGTTGTTGTAATTTCCACCAAGAAGAGTTCCCACATCCAATGTAGAGTCCTTGTTTTCAAGAATCACATCACCTCTGCGACCTTCCATTCCTCAGGTACCAATGCTGGTTTAAGCAATGGGGTACAGTAATTGGTACCCACTGGGACCTCCAGTTGCCTCCTCACCTCTCGGGGTAAGGCATGCGACGTCAGGCAGCGCTGGGTTGGATGGACACTCCTGATTTTCCACTCCTACCACTGTTGAGCTCTGTGACAGTGTGCGCTGCTGATGCCAATGTAGTAACCCACGTTCTGAGCTGCCAGCTTTGTCCCACCCTTTCTCAGTTTGGCAGAAGAAGGGCAAGGTGCAGGCAGAGGTCTGAGCACTGCTCTGTGAATGGGTCCGTGAAGGCACCCGTCTGCCAGCAACAGGCATCAGCCACCAGCATCGCAGTGCCAGCCTTGGCACACCCGATGGATGGACCTGACATTAAGAATGGCTTCCCTGCACGGGGCTTATTGCCTGATGGTTGGAGATAACAACAGTTGTAAGCAAAGTGTGTAAAATCTTTAAATCTTTAACAAATCTCTCATTAATCCCAGCTAAGTAGATTAAAGCTGACTGCAGGCTTTAAAAGGAAGCAAGCTGATCACTTGTAGGACAGAGAAAATATATACAATGAAAACCAGTCAGACAGATAGGCTGCAATGGGCAGTTCCTTTGTTCCTCGTCTACATTAAACTAGGATGGCAGTCAGACCACTGGACCTGGGTTCAAATGGAGCCAAAGATTCAATGAGATGAGACTGTACAGCATGATTCTGTATAGCATGATTCAAAAATATCAAAGATGCTACAGGCAGATACTGTCTATGCACTGCAGACTCGTGAAAGAAAGCAGTTCTGTGTGAGTGGCATCTTCAGAAAAACAAGACAGGATGCTGAAGTCCCAGATGAAAATCAGGATCCTTCTCAAGGTTCAGCCTGATGTTAAGGTCCTGAACATCAGAAGGGCCTGTTCTTGGCCTCTGGTACTCTCTCTACAATGGTCACTGGAACTGATCTGTATTTCTAGACATAACTCTGCCAATGAAATGGTTAAATATCTTAGTGCAGTGAAATTCAGCCAGATAATTACATTTTGCTTCAGTAACTGAAGGAGTGGATTTTATAGGACTAGACTCTTAGCTGGAGTGATCTGGGGTTTCTCTTCCTTAGAACAATGTGTTCCTTTTCTAAACATATGTTCTGAAGTATAACGTACATAACCATTGCTAGCTGTAGATGTTGCAGGCACAGGTGAAAGCTCTTCAGCAAAGGCCAGACATATGCCTATAACCCATCCCTGTTATCATTCAGTGACTTGCTCTCAGCTGGTGCTCTCCCCTTTGCTCACTGCCCGTGCCTGCTCATACAGTTATCCGTAGCTCCTGCTCACCCAGGGCCATACGCTGTCCGTCACTCTTTCTCATGTTTTGTCTGTCCCACCTTATTTCAGCAGCGCCCAGTTTTCTTGCCAGTTTGGTAATTCTGCTCTCTCTGTCTTTGCCTTTGACTCTCGTCATGGCGCTGTCCCTGGACCAACAAGACCAGGACTTCCTGCGACAGCATCTATGTATGTGTGTTTCAAAGGCGGCACCATGTTGACCAGTGCTAAAAATTGCAGCAGTACCTCCTGCTTCTGTGGTCGTATGTCCAAATGAAAACACTGGTGTTGGTTCCCGAAGATTCAGGGTGACAATCGTGTCAATGGCAGGTTTTCTGAGTTTGGTGGTAAGCAAGGGAAAACAAGAGATAAAGGATAAATCTTCTGAAGGGACAAATGCAGCTTGACCAGCCGAGCCTGAGTCAGCCTGGGTCCACGAGAAGGGAGCTCTTGGCGACTTCCCCACATTGGCAGGGGGTGTTTTGCTCTTTTGAGAGCAGCTGAAATTTGAGGGTGCTTTGTGAGCAGTGCTGGTGGTCATGCCCCTCTTCTCTACCTCATCCTGCAAGATGGGCAGAACAGGCCTGATGCAGGTGATTCAGCCTGGGCCTCCTCTGTGCAGTTAGGTCTTTAGTGGTAGAAGGAAGAAGACAGCTGAAGGTTTCAAAGCTGCCACAGCAATTGCTCTCCTACAACAGTGACGCTTCTGCTTTAATAAAGTTATGCTTTGTCTAATCATGTGAGGAGGTGGCTGACAAAACAGGACAGGAGGGTGCCCTGCTTCTCCTCCAACTCTACCAAAACAATGAGGAATTCCTGTTGTCGCTCTCCTTGCTCTCACCTTGCTCCCCAAATAGTCAGCTTCCTCACCTTTCCAACCGCCCAAGGGCGCAATAAGTAGGTTAATGCTTGCTTTAGGGTTAGCCTGAGGGTGAGAGTTCCCCACAGGAACCGCAGAGTTATGTTTGCTCTGTGTGTGTGTGAGTTCACGTGCGGGAAGCCCTCAAGGTGAATGAATGCCTCCTGCTCCCCTTTCATTGTCCTGTGCCCCTTCCTCCTCATTTCTGCCCCAGCAGTGGGAACCTGCATAGCCTCGTGGCTGATTTCCGAGGGGTCACTTTGCACAGCGGGCCTGCTTTTTGTGTTAATTCTGTGTTCATTGATGCCTTGAGTTGCTCTTTACAGTTTTGACTCTCTTGTTTGGGAGCAAGTGCAAAGAGCAAGGCACAAGGACAAAGAAATACAAAGGGTGGAGATCACATCTCTGAGTATGATTTGCATGCTGCAAATAGTAATATATTACAGCACGGAGAAATGGCTATTGCTGTGCCTTCTATTTCCAAGACACAGCCCGTGTGCTGGGTTCCCTCATGGTTCTCCACACTCCGAATCTGGAGCACAAGTCACAGGCAGCTGGACGTCTTGAAGAGGGTCAAGACAACACGGGGCTTCTCTTTGGGCTTTGAAGCCAGGTAGCTCAGGTCAAAGCAGGTAGCACTAATGTAGCTCTCAGAAAACCGATTTCAGCTCCTTTGTGTCATCCTCCACCTCCCAGCGGGGGGGAAATCCCTTTGCGACGCTCTCTGGGGCTGAGGAACTGCCCCTGTGCCCTGTGTGTACTGCAGCGAGTGCCACTGCTGCGAAGAGCTGCAGGAGAGGCAAACTCAACTGTGCATCTCAGAGGGTAGTTGGCTTGGGCACTTCTTGCCTCGTGCTTGGAGAGAAGGGCTGCCGGGTGCATGGGGCAGAAGCCCCACAGGCCATTTACTGAGATCCAGAAACAAGATCTCTTCTTCATGCTCTGTGTTTGCTCACCACTAGCACCCTGCCCTCCTGTTTAGACTGGGGGTTTACCTGGGGTAGCCAAGTACCCAACTCTTCCATGGTACCTCGTGGTGTTTCATAAACTCTCCTGAAAGAGTGAGATGGGCCTGACCAGCCCTTGACCTCCGTGTTCTCCATGGAGCCCCCTTACATCAGGGCAGACGAGCTGAGGAGGAGCCTGTTGTTACATCTTTTTCCTCCAGCTGTTTCTTCTGAATCTGAATGATGCCCATTTTTAATTTCTCTGAGGACTGTGGCCCTCATGCTGGTGCCACCATGGCTTGCGGGTGCTCAGACACTGCTCCCGCATTAACTGGCCAGCTCCCCCTGCACAAAGACCCGGCCAAGCACAGCAGAAAAAACTAGACCAAGGCTTCAGGATGTCGTCCCACAAAATGTTGACATACCTAGTGAATTGTCCTACACTAGAATATTTTAAAACTTTAAAGCCTACCAAGTAAACGCTAAAGCACAGGGGGTGAATGTCCACTCCTGCTCCTCAGACATGCACACAAACACCCAGAAAGAGCCAATTATCAACACGTTCAGGAAGTGCAGGGACCTAGGCTGCAGAAATAGGGGCTGCCCAGACCTCCCTCCCTGCAGAGCAGTAGACTGCCCCTTCAGAAAAGATTCAAAGAAATCCTCTGGATTTTTCAGTGGTTTAGCCAGAGATTTTCTGTTTTTATTTGTATAAGAATTTTCTATTTGCTGTGTGGTTTGTTCTTCTTCTTTGATGCTTCTTTGAAGCATCATCTATATTAAAACTTGGATTGCCTTTAAAAATGAACTATTTAACTGGTGTGAAATCCTGTCTAAGCATTCTTATCTTCATTTAAGAGAGACATGCATTGATTACCAAATTAAGCTACTGTCAGCCCAAATTAAGTTTGCTCTAGATTTTGCAACAGTTGCATTAAATATTTTTAAACTGATTTTTAAGTGATACTGTTTTTACTTTAGACAAGGCTTTGATTTCAGCTCTGCCATGCTTTCATGCTTTTCCTTGCATTCTTTTTTCATTTTTCATTCATTCTTCCAGTTCCCTGCCTCCCAGCCCTTTGTTCTCACCCTCCAGTGCAGTGGATTCTATTTTTCTTTTCTTCCTAGCTTCTCCCTTTCTCTGCAGTGACACTGGCAACTCGCTCCTGTTCTGCTCTCCACTTTCCTGGCTATCAGTAGCATGTACCTGCAGGTCGTCTCCCCTCTCCTCCTTCCTTGACATCTGTGGCGTCTGTTTTTCTCCCCTGTGGAGTGCACAGAGGTTATTAAAGAAATGACAGCCTTACCTGTGCCTCGCAACAGTGCACCCAGTGCCTGGGTGTCAGGCTGGCCGGGGCAGGGAGCACGGGGCAAGGATGGGAATGCGGTCGAGCTCATTCGGGTGACTTTGGTCATGCCTCGCGCATCAGGTTGCCCTGTTTTCTCTTACTGCCAGACTAATTCCAAAAAAGGAAAACAAACCAAAATATGTCAGTGATTTTGAATTGCAAATCTGGGTGTTCAAAAGCCATGAAATGAGAAATTTAAGCTGCTTACTGCAACATGAATCCACGCGTGTTGGACATGAGTAGCATTTCCTATTTCTGCTCAGAGGCCTAAATACATATCTCAGTTAAAACACATGTCCAAGCAGCTATGGCCGGCAAAAACAGGGTTAGGGAGGAAAACAGGGAGGGGTTTGCTGTGTTCATTATTACAGACATTGACTGTGGCAAGGTAAGGTTAAAAGTGTGCCTAGAACTATGTATTCAAAGTTAATTTACTATTTAAATTTTAAAGTTTGAAGTTTCTGTGCTTAATTTCCGTGTAAATATTAATTTGTATTGTCGCATAAAGGTAGTATTGACATTTTCCATTAAAAGATTCTCTTTTTGGTTGCTTGCCACTCCTTTATCCACTTTAAACCTGAAATTTTCTACATTCATTTTAGTCTTGGCATGATTTTTCTTTAATATTTCTGGGAAGAAAAAACCCAAAACAGTTTTGCCCAAACAGATTTCAACAGAAAAATATATATGACTTGTTCAAGATTTGGAGGGAGACCTTGCAGATGTCTCCTTGAAAAACAAGAATGCCTCAGTCCTTCAATGTAAAGATTTCAGCATTCTTGCCAGAAATATTTTAGCAATGTGCTGCACCTTGCCCATAGAATTAGCCTTAACTTTGATGTTCCTCATGCTCCAGCCCTGCTGGGAGTGCCCGGGATTCCCTGCACCCCCGCTGCCCCGTGCTCTGTCCCCGCATGAGCACACCGGTCCCACACCCTGTCTGCACTCCCAAGCTGCAAAACGTGGCGTGATGGTGTGACGTCAGTTCAGCCTCTCTGTGCCTGTGCCTTGCGCCGCTGTTCTGTGATGACGTGCTGCGTGCGTGGTTACTGCTCTGTGAATGGATCATCTGCGGCAAAGGCGGTTGCTGTTTGCGGGATTTCTCACCCGGCTGTTGTGGAAACCTGGACGTGTTGAATGAATGATAGCCAGTGGCTTGGGAGTCGTCTCGGTGGGGAATTGCTCTTAGAGACAGGTACGGCCATGGGTTTGTTACGTTCCTGGAGACAGTGGGCAAGCCAGGACCCTCGCAGACGGCTCTAATTGTCCTTATCTTCAAACCTTTCGTCTTGCAACATGAAGGTGTTTCTTTGTAGAATTGCTGAGTGCTCACAGTATTGCTTGAAACGTATGAAATGCTATAAAGTTGTTAAGTGCTTCACAAATCAGAACGAGACACCTCAAATCAAGCACCTAAAATTAGAGGACACATCTAGTTCTTGAATCTCTCTCTGCCTCTATTCTGCGTTTGTAAAGTGCAGATAATAAAACTTTTTCCTCACAGGGGTGCTGAGATTAGGTAATGCTCCTGGAGAAGTTAGGTAATGATGAATGTCACAGAAATTCCCAGGAGGAGATAAATAGCAATGTTCTGCATGAGGTTTGAAAAGTGTGCACTAAATGCAAGTTGGAGCCACACGCTAAGTTGTGAGAGAGAAAAGGAAATACTGACTACCTTTTCTGTGCACTTTATCCACCTTGCGAATGAGTAAGGCCGGGATAGTGTAGGATCATTTATTGGAGACCGTACCATATGCTTGTACAGCAGGGCCCAGATTATGCTGGCAACCTTAATTCTGTCATATCCAGTGTTCTAATAGTGTCTTGTAATTGTGGTATTTTATTTATAAATTAAGAAATCTCATCTGTTCTCATGCATGTTTGTGTAGTTAGTCCAGCTAACGAAAACTGCAAGGGTTAGGCATTCTTTGAAAGCATTCCTCAATAGTAAATGTTAACAGAGACACCAGAGCATTGTCCTAGCTATTAATCTGCAGATAATAGAGGTTCCATTTCTTAAGTACACACAGAAAAGGAGAAGAAGAAATACTGGCTATGACACAAAATGAATTGTCTTCCTCCGTGCCCTTGTAACCTAGGGCATGTAGTGCAGGCTGCCAGCCATTGCGTTACAGATTTAAAAGTGCTGGAATCTCTCAGTTCTTTAGCAGGTTGCCTGATGGATTGGTGAGTAATGTACTTGAAGAGTGCATTACTAAGCCCCAGACTAATGGCTAGCTCTTGCCCATGGCTTTTGCTATAGATCATTCATCGTGCTATTCATAAGCTCTGCCAGTCTGTGTCTGGCACTTGTGCTGCTGCTGCTAACACCATTTGCCTGATGAATTCTGCACGAACATCCCCCATGTTTTCAGAAGGCAAGTGGTAAATGAGAAGAAAAGAGTGAGTCACAGTTCTCCAGCAGTTCTCATGCTCTTTTGGAGGACCTGGAAAGGTGATGGGCATGATACTCACTCACCCGGTATTACTAGCACAGTAGCCTGTAAAAAACATCTGGGCTTTCTGCACACCACAGGGCACCTTTCTACCACTTTCTGAGGAATTTGTGCCTGGAACCTTTGCTCTCCTAGGAAGACTGATACTACAGGCCACGGTAAGACAGAAAGGGGAAGTATAGGTGACTGGGTTGCTGAGTATGGCTCTTGTCCAAGAAACCTGTGGTCTGGTGTGCTAGAAAGAGATGCCTAGATGTAGTTATCAAGATTTGGCTGTTGTGTGAGCTAAATGAGGTAGAATCAAGCTTCACAGCAAAGACCTTCTCCAGGGTTGACTTCTGGGCTGGCTTTGGTGGACAGGGCAGATGTGTGCAGAGATGAATGAGTTGCCCTGCTTCCAGTCCCCATCTGGCTTTGGAGGTTTTCCTCTTTCTTTAGATGCCATGATATTGTAGCAATAGGACGAGGGGTAATGGCCTTAAGCTGAAGGAGGGTAGATTTAGGTTAGATATCAGAAGAAATTCTTCCCTGTGAGGGTGCTGAGGCCCTGGCCCAGGGTGCTCAGAGAAGCTGCGGCTGCCCCTGGCTCCCTGGCAGTGTTCAAGGCCAGGTTGGATGGGGCTTTGGGCAACCTGGGCTAGTGGAGGGCATCCCTGGCCATGGCAGGGGGATGGAGCTAGACGGGCTTTAAGATCCCTTCCAACCCAAACCCTTCTGTGCTTCTATGATTCTGTATTAACAGGACTCCAGGGTAACTGCCCAGGAGTTGTGGCTCCCTGGTGTGGTTGATACTAGCTGGATCCCTCTCTGCTCCTTTCACTTGGACCACTGCACAGCCATTGAGAAAAAAACAATCCAGTCAACTATTGATTTAAACTAGTGACCCATCCCACCTCCATTTGTTTGAGTCATCCAGGACCCTTTCCAATCCCCAACTCCAGTCTGGTAGCTTTGCCAATGGACAAGGTTTAAGCCTTGCTCTGCTATTCTGTGCTCTTTGGCTTTGTATTTTTGCAAGAAGTTACTTAAACTTCTGCAGTTCTTCATTAACATATCCCTGATGAGCTTATGGAAAAGATGAAGCCTTCATCCTAATGAATTTCCTCTACAGCAGTCATAGTAAAGATTGCTGCTAAAACTAGTCAGCAGAACCAAAACTGTAAAAACAATGCAGATGAGGAAAGTTCTTCAGTTTCAGCAGTCCTATGGAACTAGAAATAGCCCAAACTGAGCAACACTTTAAATTTTCTAATTTACTCCCCATGTTAGGAATGTTGTACCTTTTGAGGGGATAGTAGTAATGGCATCAATGTACTTGGGCTGCCAGATATTATATTCTTTTAGAGAAAGACCTTTTTTTACCACGGCTATTTTTAGTTATGTGCTTCAAATACAGCTTGGACACCTTTTCATTGCCCCAAGCAGGAAACAAATTCTGGTTCTTCATATTATTAACATTAATTCTACAACCAAAAGTCTGAGGGTATTTTGCATACAGAAACAGGGGCAGGATGCGGAGGGTTGCAGACAAAGACAATGCTGCTAAAAAGGAGCATGCCATAAAACCAGAAATTCCCACTGAGCACTGTCAATCGGTTTATTTGCACGCTCTTTTGGAAGATGTTTCTGGTAATAAAGCATCATCAGTCTATTTCTCTGTCTCAGCCTGCCTATATAAAACCTTATGGTGGCCTATATTTAACTGGGAATACCCTCTGCTTGTTTCCTATGTTCTAGCTTGAGTTTTCTTTCTTTAACAAGCACAACAGCATGCTGCTCTGTCTTCAAAGAGGAAATTAATTCCGTCCGCAAAAGGGTCAAGTGCTAGAAAGTGCATAGCAATGCAGTTTGCATGGCAGGATCCAGGAGATATGATGCTAATAAGATTCTAAGATGAGAACAGCAGACTGGCTCTGGGGATTCAGATGAAGGGTTCTGTAAATTTTAAAAGAAATGGTCTCCAAAAACTAATGATGTCTGCTTTCCAATTCATTAATAATGTGGAGCAGGGAGATGGGAGTGAGAAGCAGGCCATGCTTTGAAATATCAAAATGTAACAAGGAAAAAAACAGTGAGAGCTCATCTCATTGGGGTCATAAAGCTGGGAGAAAGAGGCAGGCTGCAGGGGAACATAGTGTCAGTGCCTGGAGGGAAGGAAATTGCACTGTACGTTCTGCTGTGTGTAATTTATGCACAGACTCTTTGCCAGTGTTGATGTGTAATTTCTATGCTGAAAAAGATGTTGCTGTATTGACAGAGCTTTTTCAATGTTCTTGTTTAAGGTGACTTATTACACAGGATGTCTGGTGGATTTTAAAAACATATCTGAATTGTCTTAGCATATTTACAAATGACTCTTGGTAAACCTTCCCCTTCACCTTTTTGCATTGCATGCACGAAACTGAGTAACAAGAACCTGAACCTTGTTTGTAGTTAATAGCGGAAGAAAACCCCTCAGGCAAAGCCTAATGAACCAAGAGCAATTCTGAGCTTTCCTCTGTAATATCTGGAGAGACTGTGCCTTTCCAAGGGCTGCCTGGACACATCGCGTGACCTTGCTGCTTTACATCATGAAAATTTCCCATTGCTGGTACAGTGTTTGCAGGAGGTGCTATTGTGCAGATATTACGCCAGAGTCTCTCCCTTATGTGTGCAGAGTTTTCAGCTAATAGAAAATGTCTGTGCTTGAACGGTTTCCAGAGCAGAAAGGTGTGCAGCGGGAGGATTTAGTTCTGACTTTTATTTTGACAAAGCCATTATGATTTGCAGAGCGGGGTTAAGGTTTTCCTCCTATCTTCCCCTTTTATCTGTGAGATATTTTCTCATCTCTCCTCGAAACCTCCCATCAGCAGTGACTGGTGAGGTTCTGGGGAGCAGCCTGCGCTGCAGATCCTCGCCGCCCTCTGCAGCACTTCGGAGCCGGCCCGCGGGCTGCTGGCCGGGCAGCGCTTGGCCGCAGAGAGCCCAGGGGCACAGGGCAGGGGCTCCGCTGCCAGCACGGAGCCTGTGGGGCTGCCGCTGCTTCCTTGGCACTCAGCACCCGCACGCTCCGGCCGTACCTGCGCGCTCCAGGTGCAGCGAGGGGCACTTGCCATGGCCACTGTGCTGGCCCTCTCATCACGGGCACTCTGCTTGGCTGGGGTGTCTGGCAGAGCATTTTCTAGCCCCGCTAAGGCTGGTGTCTTGTCTTTGCTGCATTATGCTGCCCTGAAGCTTTTTTCTTGTGGTCTGCTTTCACAGTCTGCAGGTCTCATCTGTTTTCTTTAGCTTGAGTCACATTATCTCAGCAGTAAGTCATGCTCAAGACAAGAAATTTCTCTCGGGTACAGGAGCAGGGGTTCAAAGGAGTGTTTAGTAAGTGGTAGCATGTGCTGGAGACACCCTGTCCGCTCAGAAGAGTTGTTTTCATAAGGGCTTCTGCTGAGTGTCTGGGCGCGATGGGTGATTTTTGGGAGATACCTCACAGAGTCTGGCTAGGAGGCTTGAGCTGAGTTTCCTTTTCTTGATAAAGCCACAGTCACAGAGGTGGGTGAAGTGAGACTCTGCATCATGTCTGCTACTTGTTCATAAACCAGGTTTTTCTTAGTATTTATAAATGTTGTGTATTTCTTCATCAGGATACCATGGGGTCCTCAATATTGACAGGTATGCCTCAGTTGTCCTAGAGCAAACCACGAATGCATTGGCACCAAACCACAGCCTTCACCTGTGGGTTTTTTTGCACATTCATGGTCTCCAGTGAATCAGCCTGACTTTACAGGCGTTCCCGTGAACTGCAGGGATGATACAGCCATGTGTATCAAATCTTCCACTTTCCTCATATTTGTGCCTCAAATGGTTCCTTGGAGAAGAGCTGGGGAATTTGTTTCCTCAGGAAATCTCAAGATAGATTGATAAGGATTTTCTTGAAGGTTTTCCAGTGAAGGTCTTGCTTGTTATTCAGTCTCTCAGCACAAGCTTACAGAATGACTTGCCTGCAGTCACAGAGTCGGTCAGTGGAGCAGACAAGAGTTCACAGCTGCCTGAGTGGAGATACAGTTGTGTGCATCAGGACTGCCTTATGGCATCGGGAAAGATATGAAAACCAGCTGGTATATGGAGGCCTTTTTCACCAATGTTCTTCACCTAGCCACTTGGTTTTGTGTCAATGATCTTCCAGCAGAAACCATTCTGGCTTGGAGCTTGGCAGTAACATTACTGTAGCCACCACGACCTTGGCATGCCCAGCTATGTTTTTAAGGTCTTTGCTTATGGTGAAGGGGAAATGAGCCAGCATTCCAGTGCAAAATATAAAGATTTCAGAACCCCAAATTTTCTGAGTTCTGTGCACCAGGTAGACTGACTGATGTGTGATGACCACCTGAAAAAAGTTATGCATTCCTTTCTGATTTGCATCAGTTTACTGCTGACTGCTTTTTCCAAACTTTTATCTAAAAGATGAAAAAACACCTAGGTTTTGCTGAAGGAGAAAAAAAAAAAAAGAGCAAGAATTTTTCTCTGTTCAAAACCTAAAGATTCTGCTCTAATTTGGGAGCCTACTGCTGGACACGTTTCCTTTCTTCCTGAGTGACAAACATCTCCTGTCCCCATCAAACTGAAAAAGCCTGCAGAAGAAGAACTACAAAATGAGACATCTAAATTTCTGCAAACCTGTGAATGAGATGTCTTCTATAATCATGGCATCCAGGCTCGAAACGGCCTATGGAATCCTTTTGAAATACAGTAGGAAATGCTAGAAGCCAGTGAGCTCTCTCATATTCTGGATGTTGTACTGGAAGTTGCTCTCCAGGTGAGAAACCCATCTCTTTGTCCCTGTGCTGTACTTTCCAGTGCTGCACACTAGCTTTGTGCTTGCAGTAACAGTTAAGGTTGCCTGCATTCCTTGAGCCTGCAGAAAAAGTAGACAACGATATTGCAAATATAGCTGTGATCTTACTGTCTCATAGCATCCTGCTTAGGGAGAGCTGCAGTTGTGTTTCTCGTCCTGTAGCTGCTCTTTGCAGTTAGAAAGCTCTCATGGAAGAAGAGTCCTCAGCAATCCTGAATAAACTGAGCATTTTAAAATGGCATCTTTAATTAGAGGAGACATTTCTGAGTTTGTGATGCTGTCACACTAATGACATCATCTGCACATCTGCTGCAGCACAAACCAGGCTTACTATGGGTCACGCATTCACTGAGCTGTCAGAAGAAACAGTCTTTGCTCTGCACTAAGGCATTTGATTTAGTTCAGACACACAAGTCCTTGCAAAAGTCAAGGTTAGGGGAGTATCAGCTCTTTGCCTTGCTGGAGGAAGAGATCTCCTGCCCTCTTTCGCTGGGCCTTAGCTCTTTGGAGCATGAGACATTTCAGCAATTGCTTCAACTGTACCTACATAGAAAACAAGTTCTTCCTGCATGGCTACAGGGTGACAGAAAAGCAGGGCTGCAAGGAGCATGTGAGGAGCTATCTATCCATCCTCATACCCTCAAGTGTGGTATTTGTTTGAAGAGATGATTCTTTCTATTGTTCTTTCCTCAAGCTAAATCATTTGAACTCCTTCACTTCTCCCTTAGGGGTCATGTTTCCAGATCTCAGTTCATTTGCACTGGTCACCTCTGGGATTTATCCAGCTGCTCCACTGATCCTTTGAAGTGCAGTTCCCCAAATCAGACACCATGCTTCAGCTGGGGATCAAGCAAGCAGATGATGTCACATGTCTTGAAGGCTACGTCCTGTTCATGCATCCAGTATGACACTTTCCTTTTTCACAACAGTGCAGTATCATTGGCTTGCATTCAGATGTATCCACATCCATCTAGCCTCATCTCGATAAGCTCCTACCTAGCAACTGTTGATACTCGGAATATGCAGCAGTGATTCCTGCCTGTGTAGACCTTGCACTCATCTCTATTGAATTTCACTTTATTCTCCCAGATCATTTCTCCAGTTTATGAGGTTTTAAATCCCATCTTCCAATAATCTTGCCGTTCCACCAGGATCTGTCATTTGCAAGTGCAACTAATGTTCTCTATTCCATCACCTACACCATTAAAAATCCCCAGCACAAAAAAAGAGTAAGCCCCTCAAAAGCTCTAGGTACATCCTTCCATTTTGACAATGAATCATTGATAACTACTCATGTAATGGGACTCTTCAACAAATTTTGTACCTAAGTTACCTTTGTACCTTATCTAATAGTAGTTTCATCTAGATAGTGTTTCTCTGGCTTGCTTAAGAGAAGACTATGTGAGACAGCATCAGAAACTTTTATAAGATCAAGATATATGACATCTGTTGTATCTCTTCTGTCTGCAACCTTTTACCATTTTGTGGAAGGAACTTAGATTAGAGAAGATTTGTTCTTGACAAATCCACATTGGTTGTTACCCATCTCTTGTTATCTTTCAGATTTTTATAAATTGTTTAATTACTGGTTTAATTTACAATTTTAAGTTTACAAATTGTTTAGTTTTCCAGAAATTTGAGCTAAGGTGACTGATCTATGATTCTCTGACTTCTTTTTCCTCTACCCCCTTTATAGACAGACACCATGTTTGCCATTTGTCAGTCTTCCAGTAGTTCATGAGGCCTTAAGTGCTCTTAAACTGCTTCCATCAATTCTTACATACCCTACTCTGGGATTCCATAGACCCACATAGGTTGAAAATATCTAACTTATAACTGCACGCCACACCTGTTTGAGTCTGAAATCCTGCCTCTTTGTCCTTGGTATTATCTGTGATAGCCATCTTTTTGCTGTTGACCTTCCAGATGAGACTGGAAGGAGATGCATGAAAGACTGGTCTTAGCACCATATGTCAATAATTTTACCATTCTGTGGAGGAGCAAGCCAACTCTTTTCTTAGTCTTTCCAGTAAATGCATACTTGCTACTTTTGATTTCCCTTGTTGGTTGCACCTCATTGTATCTTCCTGGTTTTTCCCTCTACTTACTCCTGCTGTCATAGTTGTCCCTAGACATCTGATTGTTTCCTGTTTGTGTTTGTAATCACTGTGGCGCTCATGGTTTAGCTTAGTTCCTCTCACACTGCACTTGTAGCACTTCCTTTGCACAATGCCTTGAACTGGTGCAGTTACCAGCATTCTTCTGGGGAGCTGTCCCCTGGTACATTCATATTTCAGTAACATGAGGCATTATACCAAGTCCTTGTTAATCCCATTCAATTGTATTATTGAGCATGAATTAAGAATTAGAATCAGAAAATCACAGAATACTAGAGGTTGCAAAGGACTTCAGCAGGTCTGCGGTCCAACCTCCTGCTCAAAGCACAACTAACCTCAAAGTTTGATAAGGTCACTCAGGGTCTTGTTCAGTTGAGTTTTCATCACGAAACCTCCTTAAAGGACTCTGAGATAGCGAGTCAAGCGCAGGAGAAGTGCTTGCTGGAGACCACAGCAGAGTGCCAGGAGCAGTACCTCCATGTCAGAGTTACTGTCCTGACTTGCTGTGCTCCTTTTTGTACACAGCCTGTCTTTCATCTTCTGTTTCTGGTTTTCCCCTCACTGACATGAGAGTGCACATGCATGTCAGTGAATAGTGTAGTTATTTTACAGCTTCTGCTTCCCCTTCTTCAGCATCCAGGGTTTTGTAAGCCAAACTGACACTTATGGGAGCTGCAGAGACCCAGAACTTCTGAAAACCAAATCTGTCACTTCAGAGTGTGCCAAATAACCTGTATTTCGTGTGCCATCACCTGATATGCTGGTTGGAGATGAGGGATGCTGCAGTAAGAGATGAGTGGCGGGAGGAACATGTCTACACCCTTTATATAGTGAGTCAGGATGCAGGAATGTTGGGCAGGGGAGATTTATATATTCTGAGCTGCCTGCTTGTAGATTTCTTGTTTCATCACAAAACCTTGACTTTTCCACTGAGGAGGGAATTCAGAGATCTGCCAGAGGGATTGTGTCTTGGTGGTATTCAGCCGTTGCCTTATGATCCTTTTTCTGCTCCTTTTCACACGCGCAGCGTCTCCCCAGCAGTTGCCTTTCTAGCACTTCACACCAAGCAGGGCTGTCTGATGATGCTTCATGACGGCTGTAAAAATGCCTGGATCCATGGCAGCTCTACTGCAGAAAATCTCTTGCGAACAGCAAGCTCTCGTTTCAGATAACAAGCCAGATTTCTGTACCGGACCAACTCGTCATCAGCCCGACACGCCGAGGAGCGAGCCACGGGCCAGTCAGCACATGGACCCTGGTGCCTGTGCTGCTCTTGCAGCTGTACCCGGGGACGGGGTTTTCCCTGCCTTTCCATATCTCTCAATTCGGTCTACTGCAGACACTTCTGAAAATGTAATTACACAGCATTTCATACTATGAATTGTTAATTTGTGGGAGAGAGATCTACAAAGAACTTTACAAGTTACAGCAGAATGAAATGCACCGTTTCTTCCTGCTCGTAATTCCTGCGCTCTGCTTCCTCCCGCATTTCCACGTACATCTCGGACTTGCTTTGCCCAAGCTGTTTCCTGCTGGTACTGCCCTCCTCACACCTCACCTCTCCTCACTGCATAACGCTTCCTGCACAAGGCAGAGAGGTTTGCTGTTCCAGGCAGTGCTGCTGCTTTTGTTGGGTCTTTCCTTCTGTCAACTCTCCCAAGCCCATCCGGGAGAGGAGCATTACAAGAGCAGGATTACTAGGTGGAGGTAACGAGGGGGAGGAACAACAGGTTTTGTGACAGGACAACGCGGTGTCTCTCTCGGAGAGGAGCCAGCCATGGTACGAGGCTACGCCGAGTCCCAGTGTGGCTTCCAACGAGTCGCTGAAACCTTTCTGGGCCTCAGTTTCCCCATTTGAGAGAACAGTGGTAGTACGTGTGTGCCCCGCTGGGCTGGTGGGACTGTGCTCTGCAGCTCCCCATCCTTTGGGTCCTCCACCTCTCCACTGGTGTGCCGGACGCCGCTGCTGCTCCGGAGGCCACTGCAGCATGTACCACGCAGGACCCGCGTCAGGCGCCCGCAGACGCACACCAGCTGCCGGGCGCCATGGCCCCTCGCGCGGCGTGGAGGCACCGCTCCTCACCGAGACCAGGCGACAGCCGCGTCAGGACCAGCCGATGATCCATCCCCATCTGGGAGCGAGGATACGGCAGCAACCGGCTCTGCTACAGATCCTAGATAGGCCGTGGATTCCACAGCAGGACTCTGTTCTTGTGACAGATACCCAAAGGCAGCTTCTCCTTTAATTAAATATGAAAATCTATAATGCAGTCAGCATGATGCCTCTTGGTATGTTTATTTTTATACCCCATTTATTTGCTTTTGTTCTCAACATATGCTTTCATTATGAGGGAGCTTTTTATACTGCCCATCTGTGCATTACGAATGAATTTCAGACAGGACCGAAGGGCTTGGGGAGCAGGATAGAGGTCAGTTGCGCTTTTTAATATCTGAGTGGAAATGGGTGCCGTTTACAGTTGTGGAATAAACACACCAACTAGTCTTTTTCTTAAAATAATATTGAAATTGAGAAGTTGACATTTTTAAGTTGTTGTCTTTAGGTTTCAGGATTACCAGGCTTTTGAGATTAGTGGAGTATTTCATACCTCACATAGTTAATGTTGTGCTTTCTGTCTCTACACTCAGAAAAAAATACTTAGTTTTTCAATAATATTCTGCCTACATTTTAATATTTTTCTCCACAGCCAAAGGGCAAAAAGCATTTCATTTCCCCAGCACCAAAGGTGATGGCATTTATCTGCGTGTTTCTGTGATCGTAACTGTAGGTCTGTGCCCAGCCAGTTTCCAGTCTTGGGGACGGGTTAGATATCCCCAGGCAGAGCCCGGTGGATATCACGAAAACAAAAGGGAGCACGCCAAAGCCTGGCCAGCAGAGTACACAGATCTGTGCTTGTCTGCAAAGAAAGGACTGCTGCTCTCTCCAGTCTTCTCTCTGTCCTCCTGGCAGTGTTTAAAATGATGAAACATCCCACATGTGCATCGCCCTGCTGAGCGCTCGCTGCCGGTGTGAGCCCCACAGCCTCCGTTTTCACACACGAGCGTGGAAGACCTCCGTGCCTCTGTACCCTTGCACAGAAACAGAAAGCACTGCGGCCCTGCTCTCCCCCTTCTCTGTCAAGGAACAGATTCAGGGACATCGTGGAAACCCGGTCCTCTCGCCCAGCGGAGCAGCACCAGCAGCGTGGGGTTCCACACCGGGAGTCTGAGCTCTGCGGAGGGAGCTGTTTGGCAGGACCGCTGCAGGAGCCTCTTCCCACATGTAGTGGCTCCTTCAAGCTTTCTGTTCCTCTGTGTCTCCCAGCTTTTACCCCTTCTTCCTCTTTGCCTTGTTATTTTTCCTTTCGACCACTTTTCTGTGCTCTCAGGTCAAGGGTTTGCCCTATGGAAAGAAAAAGCTTAGCCAAAAATTAGGAGGTTTAATCAAAGCTTCTCCAAATAGCATGAACAATCACCAAACGTTGAACTGGACAAAATGAAAGGCCATTCAAATGGAAACAGAGGGTTACACAGATCTCCCTTAGCAAAGAACTTGATGCTATTTCCACCACCCCACGTGCCGCACTCGTTACTGCAGAGACCACGGGTGAAGCCGGGGGGGGGCCGAGCAGCAGTGTGGCAAGGGCACCATCACGTGCCTCCAGCCCTTCAGCCGATGCCACTGCTGTCAGTGACATGTCCGGAGGCTGCAGGAGTTTGCTGGGAAAGCTCTCCTCTGAAGCTCACATGCTTCAGGCTGTGGGCATGCCCTGAGTGTGTCACTCCTACCCCCTCACCAAAGCACAAGCGTGATGAAAGCAGCAGCAGGAGTGGGGGGGGCCTTCCTGACCCCACAGGCTCACTGGCGTAGCTCTCCTGGAGGCACTGGAGAAGAAACCTCCTTTCCTGGGGGCTATGAAACCCCATCTCCCCACACACTGCAAGTGCATTCCCAAAACCCAAAGCGCCACGTTGAGCTGAAGGACAGAGCTGTCCAGAGCGCTGCTCTGCTGGGCTGCTGTCCCTGGAGCTCAGCGGTGGGGGGCATGCTGGGGCAGATGTGCTCCGCTTGCTGCAGAGATGTGCGGTCCTTTCGCAAGAACTGCACTAGATTCCTCTCTAACAAAGAGTGGTGCCTTTCCTATCCTTTCTGTCCTTTCCTGTGCCATTTTCCTGCGTGGCATCGTGTGCCTCATGCTAAGGATGTGAATGCTTGGGCATGTAGGTACTACCAATAGCGGGAGAGTTCTCCCCCATTTCCCACCCAAAGCAGCAGCAGGTTTCCCACCTCCTCAGGCTGATGCCGGACTACCTGCTCAGACTGATGACCTCCTCTCCCTTCAGCGGCTGGCTCAGCACCCACAGCACTCCCTTCACTGTGACTGCAGAGGTATGATCCAGATTTGCCCCCTGCCCCCAGGCTCTGCACGGTGCGTTGTAAGGAAACGTGCCGAGAGAGGCTGTTCTGCCCGCTGCCCCTCCGGACACGGTGGGCCTGGCTCTTGTTTGGACGTCTGCGTGCAGCACCGAGACTGGCTGCCGCAGCCTGTGCTTAGCTTAGGGCATCAGTTGTTTGCATGCAGGAGGCCCAGGAGAGCATAGCGAGCGCCTGTGCTCTGCAAAACATGTCTGTCGTGATTGTCTGCAGTGCCCCGCATAGGTGGCCATGAGCAGCGTGTAACGTGCCCGTGCAGGGACCTGTCGGGCTCGGGCTGCTCTTAGGCAGCAGTTGGCCTCTGCCTCTCCATCGCAGCGCCCTTCCTCCCAGGGCTCCGGTCTGCGCGCCGGGGCAGGAGAGGGTCGGGTGAGCTTTGTGCTCCCGCGGTTGGGTTCCTGTCCTGGTGCTGGTATTTTGCAGCTGAAGCCGAGTGAGGCAGAGACAATGTGCTCGAGCATTCTGTCTGAGGGGAGTTTGGGGAGGGGGAGAGGGAAAAAGGCTGTTAGATCTATCGCTGGCAATTTAGATTCAGAGACATTTCATCTGCAGTTCCCTCAAGTGTTGAATTGAATAAGACCAGCAGCAGCAGTGGAATAGGAGGTGGGGGAAGGGCTCTGAGCACTCTCGGCTAAACAAAAAGAGACAGGCAGCTCATAAAAAAAAGGAATTGCATCCTTGGGCTGAAAATACAGATTCACAGGGAAGGGAGGCGAGCGCGTGGCAGAGCCCACCCGGCGGGCAGGGAGGGCCCTGGGCAGGCGCTGCCGAAGGCTCCTGGTCCTGCAACCTGAGCAGATCACAGGATTTACTTCTGGGTTTCGTGATTTTCTGTGGGTTTTTTGAAGCTCCAGTTGTAGAATCAAGCAGGAAGAACAGAGTCCCAGGCTTTGTTTGTGGTTTAAAAAAATTCTGCTTCACTTGCCAGTGCTTCAGAAGAAAAGTGCAAAAGCAAAACCCTCAAGGGTCAAAAATTCAGAAGAAAATGTAACTTAGCACTTAAAATTTTTTAAACACTTGCAGACTCGTGGTTCCCAAATGCAGTGATGGGACAGCAGAACTGTCCTCATCATTAGGTGTTTCTGTTCATCTGCCTTTGAGAGGGAATTGCTGCTGGTTTTTGTTCCGGCCATGCATTGCAGCATTTGTTTTTCTCCGGGTCTGTCTTTCATTCCCCAGATATCAAGTGAGGACAGCTTTCAGAGAGCCACTCAGCCCAGCTGAGCCTGAAAGGAGAGTGGCAGCCATTTGAGAGAATTAGATTACAGCACAAAATATATTCTTGGGGTCTCTGTTGCCTCGTGTGTGTGGTGCCACCACTCCCATGGCGGTGCTTCTGGCAGCTTACTAAGTCACAGAGCAGCATCGGGTGTCTCCAGGCTGACGGTGACCTTCCCTCAGGACACCCCTCGTGACACTGTGCCACCGTCTGCTGTGCCGGCGGCACCTCTCTTCACTGCAGGTGTGCCGGGTGCTTTCCGCCCACAGGAACCAGCCCTCGCACTGGGGCATCCCTGGGGTGGCACCCTGCGGGTCCCGCTCCAGGACGCAGCCCTTGCACCCGCTGCAGCCCCGTCTGCCCGGCACCCTGCTGTGATGGCAGCGCCTGCTCCCAGCCCAGCCCGCGGGGTCTCCTATTCGTAGAACTGTTTTGGTTGGAAAAGACCTTTAAGATTTGATCAAGTTTGTTGATCAAATCAGAAGTTACTGAAGCGGTTTGCTCCCTCCAAGCAGCCTGCCAGGCCCCCCAAAAGCCACTGGCTCTCCTGATGTCCTCCAGCAAGCGCAGCGGTGGCTGAGTGGGGAGCAGGACTTCTGTCAAGTGCTGTCTTACCGTTTCATCAGGTGCTGCAGTGATTTAATCCAATATAGCTGTACAGAAAACCTCCTTACGGCCAGGCCAGCGCAGCACTTTTACAAAGGCTTACGGAGCAGCAGCACGGCTGTCAGCACCTATTCAGGCACAAGGCAGAGTTCTAACGTGTGTTTGCTAACATGTGCTCACTGACATGTCCTAATCCTCTCCTGTTCCCCAGTGTGGACACAGCATGTGGGCAACATCTGTATGTGATCGCAGTCCGGGATGTCCTCACGTGTGCCCGAGCTGTGGGCTGCCAGAAGGGCTACGTCACTCGTGCCTTTGCCAGCCTTACCTCACCCATCTCAGGCGTAAGGCTGTTGGCAGGGTGCATGGGTCTCTACCTGCGGAATATCTAGGCCTGCTTTGAGCCCCATTAGATAGCAGTACAATGTCAGGAACTGGTCTGCACCAGCACTTCTAGCAATAGTGGGAGATGAGAAGCCAGAGCAGCACCAGGTGCTCAGGCAGGACCCGTTCACGCTGCGCAGGCTCCTCACCCACTGCCTTAGATGCAGGGTGAAGAGGCTGCCTGATGCTCCTCGGAAGGTATTTCTTCCAAAAATGTGTTCCTGCCTCAGGTGGAAAGGTAGGTCTTTTGTTTGCTCCCCCCCCCCNCTTATAACACCGTAGTGACAGATCTTATGTCTGACATTTTGCGCAGTCCTGCTTCAGACCACGTACGTACATGCATGCGGAGAGCACGCACGCATGGCCAGCGTGCCACGTCGGCCAGAGTGCGCTCCCAGCACAGCGTGCCCACGCGGGGAGACTGGGCACTGGCGTGGCACCGGCACGTGAATGGATGCTGGTGTGCAGCCTCGGGGAGAACCGGGTGTGGGAAGGCAGGTAGGATGGCGTACGTGGAGGCACCTGGCTTGACACAGCTCTCCATGCTTCACTGAGAGAAGCCATTCGAATGAACAGCATGTGAAGTCGGTACCCCACAGCTGAAGTCTGGCCAGCACCGAGTTACCCAGCACCACCTGCAGCGCAGCTGGACAGCTCAGCCTGGTTTCTGAAACCGTGCTGATTGTGACTTGGTCGAGCTCTGTGCTTACATTAAAACGTCCCCTGCCTTTGCTGGTACTCACGCGGAAGTGCATGTGAAATACAAAGGCGAGAACAGGGTGAGGAGTCGGGACTTCTCAGGGCAGGCACCAATACCTTTCTTTCAAGTCATTTCAGCTGTAAAACAGGGGTCACGATTCTGATCTGCGTCACAAGGGTTTGGGAGCCTGATTAGCTACTGCCTGTAAAAGACTGAAGAAGTCTTACTGTGAATCTAGGACCAAAGAGTAGAGAATGAGAGAGGCTGTCTTATAGGCATGCATTATGCTGCCCTGATTTTCTCCCTGTGTTATCGATCCAGTGGCTTGCTAAGACACAGCCCTGCCTGCTGTAGTGGTTTAATTCATTTTTAAACATCATTATTTTTCATGTTGTGGTCTTCCCCTGCTTGGGGTGCTTCTCACTGCCCATCCCCAAAAATGTCCATTCCTGTCTGTGTTTCATGGCGTGCACTGCTCCCACATGTGTGTGCACACCAGGGAGATGGAGAGGCAGCTTCAGCTACACTAAGCAATTAAACTCCGGTAGCTCAGGGATGAGCAGGAGGCCGTGATTTTCTTTTCCTTTGCAGTAATTGCCTCTGCAATCAGCTTTGATCACCCGAGAGCAGAGGAGATGAGTGCTGCAAGTTGACATCAGTGGTTTTAATATATCCATTTACATATACAGGAGCAGTGCAGCATACAGCTTTCCATAGCGCCTCTGACCTGAAACCATCGCCGCTCCATAGACACCTCATTTAATTTAATACTTCACCGCCACTGCGGAAGCCACAGGATGGGGATGGGAGGGGGGATAATCAAGCCCTCACTCTCTTGCTCTCTGTGAATGTCTGTAGAAATGACATGAAAGTAATTGCTTTTGAAAAGCAAAGCAGAAATGGCACAATTGATTCCACTTAAATGAGAAGAGAAGGGGTGGGGGTGGGGGATGTTCACCCTAAACATGCCACCTTCTTTCCTGCTGCAAGCAAATCGCTTCGTGGGTCTCTGTGGGGACGAAGGAAAGGTGGGCTTGTCTCTGAATGGCATGCAGGGGAAGGAGGCAAGCTCAGACAGGCAGTGCTGCTTTGAGCAGGGTACATCCTCTCAGCTAATTCGGACCCAAAGACGGAGGCTGCCTCGTGAAGCCATATGACATCCCCTATTATCACAGGCATTTCTGTTCCTGGGGAGCTGGTAGGGAGCCTCATTGCACTGAACATCCTAGAATTATTCTGCCTCCAAAAGACACTCACCCGCCTTGCAGCTGGGGGAAGGAGGTGTTCGTCCTGCATGCTGAGGAGACATCAGTTCCTCTCTGTCTCTCATCCATCCCAGATTAGCCCTGTGGATAAAGCTTTGCGAGCCCGAGGTTTTGGAAGCTGTCCAGCCTGGTGCCTGCTGGTGGATGCCCATCCTTTCGCTAAGGGCCCTTTGCCTTCTCTGTGAGCTGCCTGGCACACAGCTCTGTCTCCCGTTAGTGGGAGCTGGGACCCGGCCGTGCCTTCCCCAAGCACCCCTCACAGCCCTCGAGGTGCCGGCGCTGGGGTTGGCGGGGACAGGAGGGTCCAGTGCCCCTCTGCAGCCCTGTGCTGCTGGGTGGGCACTGGGGTCCTGGGGAAGGGAAGGGAAGGGAAGGGAAGGGAAGGGAAGGGAAGGGAAGGGCACTGCTGGTGTGGTTTGCCTGGTCAAGCAGCCGGCTATCTCAGGGTTTTGCTATGTCCTTGACCAGAGCACTGTCAGGCGGCAGGGGGTTCCTGGGGCCATCTGTGCAGAGATAAGTCCTCACATGGATTTTAAGTATGTTGCTGCTCCTTGCCCTCTCAGAGTGGGAGAACAAGCACCCCCTAGATGCTTCACTACTTTGTTATCTCTTAGTTCTTCAACTTCTCAGCATGGCATCCAGCTTGTCTGTGCCCCAGACTCCAGGCACAGCCAACATCTGGCTTTGCTATTTTTTCCAGCTGCCAGGAGTTTCCCTGGCTGTTCATCCAGTCTCTACAAGCCGGCAGAGGAGGTTGAGGACTTCTGCTCCGATCCACCAGAATTTAAACATTTTCTTTTCTTCCTTTTGGTGGGCATTTTGCTGGACAGCTATGACCTTTCTCACTGTGGGTTTGAATGGTTTAGGTGCATACGGAATATGGCTTGGAGGAATGCAGGCTACTGTGCTAATAACAACGTCTCCAATACATCTTTAATGTAGACATTAACGTCATTTTATGTTAATTACATGCAAATTGATTATTAATGTATTTATTGAATGTTGACAGTTGGGTGACAGTCTTCAGTAAATATGTTTTACTAATCAGTTAGCATTTAATTAATATCGAAATTCTCTTTAGGTTTAGTAAGACAGTTAGTGAACATTAATTAGGCCCCTCAGTTGCTGTGTATGTTGCAGGACATCCCTGGTGCTGCTGACAGGGCTCAGCCATGCTCGGCAGCTCAGTGGGGCGCGGGCAGGCAGGGGGGCCTGGAGGAGGCTGGGGGCAGTGGCACGGCCAGCAGGACAGACGGACACATGCCCAGAGGGGAGAAGTCTCTGGGAGATGTCGCTCTTGGGAGAGCCACACACACGCAAGCTGCCGGCTGGAGCAGAGCTGGTGGTGGCCAGGCAGGTCCCGCATTCATATGTGCTGCTGCAGTGGTGGCAGAGCTGAGGCCATGCCTGCTCGGTGCAGCGTCGTGGGCCCTGCAGCACTGGCCAGGCTGGCGACGAGAGCGTGGGACGCTCCTTTCCTGACCCGCTGTGTGCTTCAAGACGAATGAGCCGCGGCTGTGCCCTGCAGCAGGGCTGCTGGCACTTGCGGGAGCGAGTTGTAGCACGGGGCAGGGCAACAGGTCTGGGCAAGAAGTGCAGGCACAGAGACCTGGGCAGTTCCATGCCTGTGGGCTCTCAGGACCTCTGTCCTTCCTGTTTTTAGGAAGAGATGCATAACCTGTATGGACCTATTGATAGGGGAGAAGAATACACTAGAGCTCTGCTATAAATCTGTTCTTTGTATGTTGTGCCTTGTCCCTGCACCCTCTGCACAGGCACTGCTCTCATCCAGTCTCTGTGAGATGTCTGCCGTGTCTGTCCCCTGCGTGTTACCCCATTAGTGTTATCAGGAAGCTCTGGAGAGCCCCTTTCCCCATGAAGCAAAGCTGCTTCCAGTCATTCCTGAGCAGTAAAAGCGGCATGCTGCTCTCACCTGCAGTGATCGCTTTACTGCGTGTAGGACCCTTGGCTATGGCAAGGCATTGCACAACCCCTGGCCAGCAGCACAGAAGACTTAATGCTGAATTTAAAACCACCAAGTAGACCAATTCTTGAGCTATGTGGCCAGCATTTTACCTTGCCTCCCTGTCATGAGCAGGGCAGGAGCCAAGCAGAGCCTTTGCCCCTGCCCCACGCGTTTGAACCCACTGGTCATGGCTCCTCTAGCCCGTTGGAAGAAGGTGAGCAGCATCCCTGAGACATCCATTGCAAAGGCATCGGGGCCAGTGGCTGGGGAGCTGCTCCACCGCAGGGCTGCTGCAGCACTGTTAGCTCTAGCAGATCGATATTTTAGTCTTGTCATGCTAATTGCTCCTTGGTTGACATTCATGATCCTTTCTGCTCCCTCCCTGTGTAAACTCTTTACAGCTGGGATGCCAAGAAGTGAAAATGCCAAGCCCTCAAAGCCCGCTCCTGTTCAGGCAGGGCAAGAGGGGTGGATGACCAAGCTGCAGGGTACCAGAGCTCCCCTTCCCCTCTGCTCCGTGGATGGTGGGTGCGGGGGAAATGCCTGGAGGGGTCCTTAGTGCAGGGTAGAGGAGCACAGAGCCCCAACAGGACAGAACAGGAGCTCATTATTTAGTTATTAGTTAGAATAACTTTGGTTTTGCTCGGTTGCTCTTTGTCTCCCTCACCCAGACTGTCTGACAACCCCTCCGTGAGCAGAGGAGGCAGGTACCCCAGTGCGGCAGACTCCCTGCCTTCCCCGAGTTGGACATATCACTGCTACCGTGGGCGTGCGTGTCAGATCACACCTACCATATTGGCTTCCTGTCCCCAGAACATCAGGTTTTTGCAGCTAATGTGTGCGGGGGGTGTCTCCTCCCAACAATCCCCACCCCCAGCAGCATCAGGCCTGTGCTGTTCAGGGTTTTGTTAAGCCGTTTAGTATTAATTGATTTTTTTTTCCATTTTTTCTTTCTTTCCCTGGGCGGGTCAATAGCTGGATGCTCAAGAGCAGAGGATCTATCAACTGCAGACCAAGCAGAGGGAGAGGCAGGCAGAACTGGAGCAGATACGCAGCCGGATCCAGCAGCTCAGCCAGGACCTGGAGGCCAGCCACCAGCTGCAGGAGGAAGCTCAGAAGCAGGTAGGAGAAGATGCCAGTCCACTCTAGCTTGGCAGCCCAGGCTGGGAAGGGAACTTTATTTAATGCATTCACAGCAATAGTGATAACCTACTGGTCTCATTTACACGGCAGCATGAGGAAGGGCTACAGATGCAAAAGTAGAGTCTGTCAACTCCCAGTGAGGAGGGGAAAGTCCAGGGAACCGGGGAGACAGCTACGGCTCTGCTGACTGAAAATAGGTGCTGGGATTGCACTTGATTTGAGGGTGTGACTGCTGTGATGCACAGATGTCCTGGATGTTGCTCCTGCTGCTGACCTCCTCGGAGAGAAGGGACCAGGGTGGCTGGCAAGAGAGATGCCTCCTAGTACAGCACTGTCCTAGCTGGTGGGAACAGAGACGAGCAGTGAGCCAGGAGACGAGGCTTGTTCAGATCTGTTCAGCTATGCTGCTGTGGATGAAATCCTCAATTTGCTGCAGGACATTGCAAACAATTAGGGTGAGAGTACCCTCATCGCCCTGCGGACCTGACAGGAGGCCTGCTGAGCAGCGCTTGTGCCAGTCCTCTCTGTGCTGGGTCTGTGCCCCTGCCCTGCTACAGCTCCTCTCTTCCCGTCCCTGTATTTCCGAAGCTGCCAGGAGTCAGACCATTTGCTCAGACAGTGTATTCCTTCTGCATGTGGATCTGGCTTGGCAGAGCATGCCGCTCCCCCGTCTCCTCAGCCATAGGGTTGTGTCCCTGGTGTCCACTTGGGCACCTGTAGTCATGAGCAGATTTTGACCGCAAGTGGTGATTCAGATCCATCAGGCAAACAGGGGTGAGGAGAGCTGATCCTGAAAAATCTGTGCAGCTACTGCTGCTGCACACTGCAGGATTACTTGCTTAACCTGCATCTGCCCTCCATGGCACCCACTTCTAATCTCTTTCAGCACCTTATAAGCCAGAAGAAATATGTCTATTGTAGCAACTTGATAGTTAAATATTCTCAGTGTTCTGGAAGACTAAACCAGGTAAACTCGATATTGGCGTATCAGGTACCAGCATGCTGGATAGCAGGAATGAGCTGAGCACAGCTGGTTTGCCTGAGCAGCAGCTCAGAGAGCAGCATTTTAGAATCGGGGGTGGGAGGGTGTCCCCATATTATTCAAAGTGGAAACATTGTGTTTCACTTTGGTGTTGATGAGTATGTTCAGGTGAATATGAACATATATGAACAATGTATATATTGCATCATATACGCCTATGATACAATGATTATGTTCATTGCATTTGAATGAAAATAACGAGATATTGTTCTCTTTACTGCCAAGTCACCTGCTGGGGGTGTGCATGTGTGTGTGTGGAGACAGCACAGTGTGTGGGCTGAAACGTGTGTTACGAGCTTTTTGTATGACTGCCCACTAGAGAAGACTGGGTGCGAGAAGTTTGTGTGCCTTTGTCTGTGTGCATGAATGGTGGAGGACAAATGGGTCTGCAAGTGTGTCAGCGTGTGCCTGCATTTTGTTCTGTGTATGTGTACGGGTGACCGTGTATTGATCTGTGCAAGGACAGCGTGGCAGGGCGGGAATCACACCTCTGTTTCTTCTTACAGTTACCGAGTCTTACTCCCATCCCTCCATCCAGCTCCCTGCAGCTGAGCCTAGCTGCTTGGGTTTGGTGTGAAAGTGGCAGATGAAACCACCCAGCTCTAAACTTTCTCTTACAAAACTCCCAATTAAAGTACTTACCATGAAGCCCTGTTACATAAAAATACAACACTGTTCTTGGCCAGAACACTGTTCCACCTAGCTCTGTCTGGCAGCAGCTTATGCCCGTGCCTGGGAAAGAGCTTTTTTCTCCTGGGAAAAACAGGGGACACTGGTGATGTTGCCCCAAAATGCTTGCCCACCTTCTGTGGTGAAGGGGCTTCCTGAGCCCAAGTGGGAGTCTTTGTGTTTAACAACCTTTGGGAATTTTCATCCATAATGTCAAACTATTTTTGTAACTCAGATATTATCCAGCTTCTGCAATGTCTTGTATTAGCGAGTTCCACTGCTTAACCATGCGTGGGATGCAGAGCCATCTCCTTTTCTTTATTTTGAACTTGTCCCCTGACAATTTCTATTGTTTTGTTGGAAGAGACCATGAAGAGTCATTCCTTGGTCACCTTCCCTGTGACACTTGGGATTTTATGGACGTTTGTCATGTTTCCTTTCCATCATCGTTCTTCCAGACAGAAGGGCCCCAACCCAAAAGGTTGGGGGTTTTTTTGTTTGTTTTGTTTTTGGTTTTTTTTTTTGAGCCAGACATGGTTACTGATAAATCTCCTGGTTTGGGGACTTTGGCGTCCCACGGCTGGCAGTCCCAGGATGCCTATAGCAGGCTGCACATACCAGAAGCCCTCTGCAAGGAGTGTCAGGTGTAATTTAGCACTGGGAGCATGAGTTATGGTCCTGCCCTTTAAGGAAAGGCTAGCAGCACAGCCCTGCCTGTCAGCTGAGTCCCCCACCTGATCATGAGCTCTCCTGGTGAATGAATCAGGATTTGGCATATCATTGTTTAATACAGCCCCCATGCTAATGTCTTTTTGAAATGAAACCGAGAAAGCTGTTAACCTCAGTTAGCCAGCTGTCCTCACCGTGACCTGGATAAATCATCATAGCGGGAGCTCCAAAGAACACCGCTCTCGCTGCTTTGGAAAATGGAGCTGGTAGGGAAGGGCTGTGCTTCCAGCTCATGCCAGGAAGGCTTCTCTGCACCAGGGCTGTGCGGCGAAAGGACTGGTGTGTTCTCATGCCGGGGACCCTGCTGGTGCTCCGAGCTCGGTGTCAGGTCCTTTCCACAGTGACCCCAGGGACTGGCTCCTTCCACCACTCAGCCACGTCTCACCATCCAGCCCTTGCTCATGACCAGGTGGTCTTCCACGTTTGTTCCCTTCGGCTGGAGGCTGAACTGTCTCCAGGGCCGTCTACTTCACCACATCTGAAGGCAGCTAGCCATGAGCTGCCTGCCTCTGTGGCGGGAAAGCATATGAAGAGGACAATTTGGTAGTTACCACAAGGAGATCTAGATCTGCTGGAGCAGGGCGCTTCTCTCCACAAAGCTGTTTTGTCTCTGGGAACTGTTTTCTTTATAAAGGCCTCATTACTTTATCAGTTCTCACAGGGCACTCATAGCTGCAGTCTCTTTGTGTGGCTGTTTGTGTGGCAATGAGTTCCACCAGAAAGGTTTTCTTTTGTTGTTTCTGATCTGGCTGTTTTTTGGGGTTTTTTTTCTCCTGCATGACTGAGAAAAATCACAACACCAGCTGCATGTAAGAAATTCCTGGAAAGAGGAACAAAGCCATCTGTTCTCCATGTCCATGAAGACGCACACAAGAACTAATGGGCATAACTGGCATCAAGAAAGATTCAGGTTAGGAACAGTTTTCTAATAGGGACGAGAACAAAGCACATGAACAGACTGCCAGGGGCCTGAGGATTCTGCATCACAGGAGATATTTAAGGACAGATAAACAAAAGATGGGCACTTGCAGGTTCCCTTGTCTTAGAACTGGAAGATGGGCTATCAGTCTCTTGAGGTTCATGCCAGCCTTGCTCATTTCTTAAATCTATCCTTGCTCATACCTTGAAACCCAGCTCTGCCTTCTTCAGAGCCCCACCGTAGCCCGTTCAGTGTTCATGAGATATCAACATATCATTTCCCAGGCTGAGTCCCCTTTTTAGCAAAGTGACAACACTTGAGTCTTGGATGTGTGCTCATGTCCTGCTGTGGTTCACCTGATCTCCACAAGACTTAGTGCCAGCTTTGTGCTTCAGGTGGTGTCACGTCTCCAGTGGTGCTGGCGCATTCTCGTGCTGGGTCACAGTGCTGGTTTGTGGGAGCATTCTTCCACCTCATTGTTACTCTCATGCAGGTTTGTTCACAGGAGACTTGCTGCGGAGTACACACTAGCGTTTTCCCATGCAAATTCATCCCTATGTAAATTCATTCCTATGTAAATTAATCTTCTTCATTAGTGATGTTCCTTCAGCTCTTTTCTCAGGGAACTGGGCTCTCTGTTCTGAGTGCTGTGGGATGGAGGTGTATGCACAGAGACTCTCCTCTTCCAGCTCTCTGGAACACCAAGTAAGTGGACCTGCCTGACGTCTCATACTGGAGCCTTAGCGCTCACCTGAACATACTGGGCTGATAACTTGGTGCTCCTTCACATGCTCCAGAGGAGCCTGCTGTCTGGGGTGCTCCTGGGTAAAGACGTGCTCCATAGGGTGAGCCGAGCCCTCGGTGCAGCTGGCTGAGCACTGGTGCCAGGGCCCTGACTGAAGCAGACAAGGATCAGGCAACAGTGCTGCAGTGAGGGATAGAACTGTTCAGCTGTCAGCCTCCGAGCTGCTCCCTTTAGTAATACATCCAGCAATCTGCACTGCTTCAGCTGGAACTGGTAGGCACCTTGTTTGCTGAGCTGCACCCAGGAACTGGCATGTGCGAGGAAAGCTGGAGTTTGCCCCTTTTCCTACCTACTTGTCTGGTCACAGGTTACCCAGTAGCCAGAACATGTGCTTTAACATACACTGAAAAGAGCAAGCAGAGCCTCGAGGATGTCAGTGGATGATGAAGACTCTGATACCACCATCTGTATGACATGTGCTGCTGTGCCTCAGGCTTTGGCTTGAGCGCTGCCGTTCCACCCCTGGTGGTAAACATAAGAGTAGATGAGGCAGAGATGGGAGCATAGATTTGCTATCAGAACTTTTGGATTCAATTTCCATTCTCAGTAGAATAGATGTGTGCAGTTTCTTACATGTGCTGCATTGCAAATGAATTGTGCGGGGCATGGCTATCAATCAGAGACCACCTGGAGAGTAAGGTCAGCTTGATGCCATGTAGTCTTGCTGTGCAGTGACTGGCCCAGGCAATGTGGAGGTCAGGGTGTGACTGATGGAAAGGTCTCACTTCTGCTCCTTGATGTCTGTAGGAGCCTACTGCCCTTTGCCTACCTCCTACTGAGTGTGGTCATGGAACTTCAGCAGCTGGAGAGGTAGGATTGCCTGGGTATCAGTGGTTGCTCTGTCTGCTTTCTTCTCAGCAACCAACGTGGGCGCAGTTCCTAGCAAGATGTGTGCTGCCTACCCACAGAGCCTCACGGCTGTCTGCCGAGCAACTGCCGTGTTAGTGCTAAGCAGCACCCACTGGGATTATGGGTCCTCAGTGGGAGGGTGAAATGTGTGCAGGCATATACCATATACTGTATACCAGGACACAGAGCAGCGCACACAGACATCCCAGCGCCCTCAGTAGATAGATAGCGCTAGAAACACACACAGAGCCATGACAGCCAGTGGGAACTGTGAATGAAGGTGAACTCCGTTATTTGTGTAGACTCTGGCGAGAAACCCCACTGGGTACCTGGGTCTGAGAGCCAGTTCTACAACACAGATGTTAAAGAGGGAATAAAGAAAATAATAGAGCATTGACTAAAATGGTCTGCAAGGCTGATTTCTCTCCATGCAGCCTCTGAAGGAGCAGTCTTTGGGGCTGTGGAGAAATAGGCAGCCTCCAGGCTGTGAGGCTAATGCAGAGCCACGGCTGTTTGTATAGCTGCAGAGCCTTTAAGAGAGACTTGGGAAAACTAGCTTGGATTCCAATGAATATTTACAATTAGACTGCTCCAAAGCTGAATCCAATCACAGCACTGCAGTATGCAGGCTTTGTGCATCAAAAGAAAATGAGAGGAAAGCAGGAAAGATGGAGTTGCCTTTGGAGAGACTTATAAACACAGATCTCTCTGCTTGTGGCAGAACTAAAATGCTTTATTTCTGATAGGAGCTATTTATTCTTCAGGCATTTTGCTTGATATTAGAAAGTGCCTGGCTGGTTTTTGAAGTGAGAGTCTTCAGTAGATGGTCTTTAATGCAGAGTGAAAGAAAGGAATGGAAAGCATTGTAGTCTGTAATTTTGATATTGTACTAACAAACTCCAGAAATAGGGGAGCATTTCCAAACTAGAGCTGGGGTCCCCTTCCCTCACAGCATTCTTGGTTACCAGCATGACCCAGCGATGTGGACTGGCAGCCCAGAAAGCCACCCGTGTCCTGGGCTGCGTGTCCAGCAGCGTGAGCAGCAGGTCGAGGGAGGGGATTCTGCCCCTCTGCTCCGCTCTGCTGAGACCCCCCTGCAGTGCTGCGTCCAGCTCGGGGGTCCCCAGCACAAGGAGCACATGGAGCTGTTGGAGAGAGTCCAGAGGAGGCCCCGGAGATGATCCCAGGGCTGGAGCACCTCTGCCATGGAGACAGGCTGAGAGAGTTGGGCTGGTTCAGCCTGGAGAAGAGAAGGCTGCGGGGAGACCTTAGAGCCCCTTCCAGTCCCTGCAGGGGCTCCAGGAAAGCTGGAGAGGGGCTGGTGCCAAGGGCAGGGAGGGACAGGCCAAGGGGAATGGCCTGAAGCTGCAGGAGGGCAGATGGAGATGGGATCTGAGGCAGAAATCCTTCCTGGTGAGGGTGCTGAGGCCCTGGCCCAGGGTGCCCAGAGAAGCTGTGGCTGCCCCTGGCTCCCTGGCAGTGTTCAAGGCCAGGTTGGATGGGGCTTTGGGCAACCTGGGCTAGTGGAGGGTGTCCCTGCCCATGGCAGGGGTGGCACTGGATGGACTGTGAGGTCCCTTCCAACCCAAACCGTTCTATGATTCTATGTGGAAGCGGGCTGGGAAGAGCTACTCTTGTTAAAACCCGGCTTCTAATAGGTTATTTGGCTGGATAACATGCTCTTCCACTAAACAGGATGATCTAACAGAGAAAGGAAAGGGAAATGCTGGCTGAACATTCATTGCAGCTCAGCATTGGTCTCTTTTTGCAGTGGAAAGTATAAAAAAAAATGGTGTAGGGGAACCACTGCATGCTAAAAAGACGGAGGATTTGTGACTGCTAGATCAGTGCAGAGCTGTGTGCAGCAGAATAGGAAGTGTGTGACAAAGCAGAGGCACTGCTTGAAATGACAACAGGAACAGCACCAAGCAGGTCATGGAGCTGCTCTGATAGTGTCATGGTTTAACCCAGCAGGCAGCTAAAACAACCACACAGCCGTTCGCTCACACTCCCCTCCCCAAAGTGGGATAGGGGAGAGAATCAAAAAGAAAAAAAAAAACTTGTGGGTTGAGGTAAAGATAGTTTAATAAGACAGAAAAGGAAGATGACGAGGACAACAATAAGAACAATAATAATAATATACAAAACAAGTGATGCACAGCACAATTGCTCACCACCTGAAGCTAATACTCAGGTAGTTCTCAAGCGGAACTGCCTCTTGGCCCATTCCCCCAGCTACAGACGGAACATGGTATGGTATGGAATACCCCTTTGGCCAGTTTGGGTCAGCTGTCCTGGCTGTGTCCCCTCCCAGCTTCTTAGTCAACTCCCACCTTCTCGTTGGCAGGGCAGTATGAGAAGCTGGAAAGTCCTTGACTGCTTGGCAACAACGAAAAACACCAGTGTGTTATCAACATTATTCTCATCCTAAATCCAAACCACAGCACTGTACCAGCTGCTGGGAAGAAAATTGACTCAGCCAGAACCAGGACAGCTTCTTACTCTGACGCTGCACGCACAGGACATCAGCCACCAGTGCTGCCAAAGCCTGGCTGCAGCACTGAATGCTGCCTGCTGCTCTAACATACAGGGACTGTGAATAATCTGTGGCCTTGGCGTGGTTCTACAGCACCAAAACACCACTGTTCTTAATTAATTACAAATATTTAAGGAATATCCTTGCATTTCACTGTGCAGACATTCCCTGGCACCACAGCAGCATGAGAGCAGATGCTCTGAGAGGTCATATTAGGATTTACACTGTATGTAATGCAGAATGTGCAATTCCTGTGACACGGTGTTCACGTACAAGCACACCTGACCTGGGAAAGCGACATCTGAAGGGCTAGCCGCCTCCATCCCCAAGGTCCCAGCAAGCAGCATGTCTTCACCCCTGAACAGAGGGCAGCATGTTGCTGTTTTCAGACTGTGCTAATCCCTTTGTGTGTTTTGAAGATGACGCTGTTTCCTGGTGCATTTCACCTTGTGGCTGCACAGATCCCTTCTGCTGGATGGCAATCTTAAAGGCTGCTGATGGGAAATCCCAGGAAGCTGGTCTCTGATCTGAATCACACTGCTGGTGCAGGGAAGCACTCTGTCACAGGCAGGCATGGCACCGGGTGTTCCCTGCAGCTTGGCACATACTGAAGTCGATAGCCCTCAGCAGGAACTTGCATTCAGTATTATACTAAGAGGCTTAAAATCGACTGTGAAGTTTCAGTATAGCTGCAAAAAGACTGTTTTCAGTTTCTCCACCAGTAGCTTGCTCTAGAGGGAGAGGGTGCAATTTGGTGAGACTTTCCAGTTCTTGGAATCTGGCTAGTGCAATTGCATTGGGGTATTTGGAATCATATTGTGTAATATGAAAAACAGTCTTTCGTTCATCTGAAGTTGGCTTGCAGGCATGGCAGCTGCTCACACAAACTCCACATGAAGAGGAGAAATGTGACAGCCCAGTACTGTATGCAGCAGAAATAAAAGTGCAGTGTTGCACCCACCAGGAAGCCACTATGATCCATCTTGCTCTCTGCAGCTTATTGTAGGTTCTTATACCAGCTCCTGACAGACACCAGTTGCTGTGGCCAAAACCAGCATTCCAGTTGACCAAAAGAGGCGTAGCATGCTTGCACAAATCTGGTAAACCCACAGCCTGCTGGAAAACTACGGAATAGTTGCTAGTGTTAGAAGCAGATTAAAGCTCAAAGCAGCAAACGCTGTTGGAGCAGGACCTGGCATCGCAGTCTACTGGAGCCACCAGGCCAGGAGCTGGAGTGGCTGTGAGGGTTTCCTTTTGCCCATACTGTGAATCTTTTCTTCAGGTTGGCTGGAATGTAAATGAGAGCTTCATGAGCTCAGTGGGGCTGGCAGGCAGACTCAGAGCAACAAGCGTGACAATAAAGACAACTGGAGTCACAGCTGAGCTGATGGCAGGCAAAGCTCCGCAGTTACCTCAAAACTGCCAGCTGAGCAATGCAGGTGTGTGCAGGGGGCCCACATCAGAGCGTGGCCGTACAGCTCTGCCCATGTCTTCCAGCGCTCCATCTCCTCAACACTAGCCTCACATGCTGTGTGTGATACAGCTGAGTGCTCTTCAGGACAGGTTCCATGTTTCCTCTTCCGAAGCCCCACACTGGGCTCCCGTATTTCCATAGCAGGAACTGTGTAGTAAGACTCGCACTGGCTGGGACCATTGAGCAGGATCTGCCCTACTCCCTCGTCTGCCCATGTAACCCTGAGAAGGTAAGAGCTGTTGCTGGTGTGGAATGGGCTGACAGAGATCTCTATTAGCTGTAGAGCCCAGAGGGGAGGAGTGCCAGCAGTGCTCCTCAGATGGAGGAAAAACTGCTCCAGGTGCCAGAGCAATCTCTGCAGGGCTCGGGGATCCTGCACGGTGATTACTGCAACGTCAGAAGGCAGTGCTTGGACGGGTGCCTCTCCTACACATACCATGGCAAGCACTTGTAATTCTGTGACAGCAAAAGTTGGATGTGATTAGAGATGGCTGTAAACTGATTTATGCACTCTGAGGAAAAAAAAAAAAAAGTTTTACCAAACATTAATGGTCAAACACTTCCCAGAAACCTGCTATAACTGATAGCAGTGCATGTGTAAATAGAGCTGTTGCGGGGAACAGCCCTGGAGCCACTGCAGTTCCTCTGCTGGTGTCTCTCTACACTCCATCCCTCCTCACTATTGTTTCCCACCTTGCTCCCTGACCTGCTCCAGAGGACAGAACTGGGAAGCGTGCTGGCTGAGACACCCCTCGTTCAGTGCAGGTGAGTGCACACCTCGCAGCACCATCGCCCGTGTCAAACCGCGGTGCCTCTGGGACCCCCGCGTTCCCTCTGGGGCGCAGCAGCAGACCAGCATTGTCTCTCCTGCTTTACGTCCCCTGGAGGCATGCCGCACAACGTGAGGCTGCCTGAGACAGGACCCCGCGCTCCAGACTCATCGGGCCGAGCAGGCTGAGCCACAGCCTGTGCGTCACAGACATGGGAGCAGCTGACTTCCCAGCTGGGGGCTGCCGTCCCTTGCTTGTCTGAGGCCCCCCCAGCACGGCTGAGTCCCCTTAGGTCACTGGGCAGCTCCTAATGCCCCGGGGAGCCCTAGCACCCTGCAAGACACACCCCGCGCCCGTTCCCTGGGCTTGCACCACTTGTGCCGAGGGCAGAGGTGCTCCCTGACTCGCAGGAGTACAAGTGCTGTCGACCCAGCTCGAGGGCTCCTCATGAGAACCGAGTGCAGGTTTTCACGCTGAGGTTGGCCAGCTGACACAACAGCAAACTGTTTGCTAGACATCCTGGCAGCTCACCATAGAGAGGGGCTGGGACATAGAGGCTTCTGCTGTTAACACCGCCAGCTCTGCCACTCCTAAGAGTGAGTGTCATTTAAAAGTGGACTAGTCTATGGAGGCTCAGCTGTATCCTGACATGGCAGCGCAGATGTAGGGTTACTAGCCCACCACTGCAAGTTTTTAAGCTAGGCTTTTTGGATACAGCTGCTTAAAAAAAGAGGACAGACTGACATTGAGACAGGGCAGGATGTATCAGGATCAGTCCTTGCAAAGGAGCCTGGAGCAGTGAAGGAAAGAAAACTGTCTGCAATCAGCTGAAGGCTGTCTCATCTCTGCCACTCTTGTCTCTGACAGTACCCAACAACTTCTCTCTTGCTCAGTGTAAGAAAAGGGCATAGACACCGTGGTACTGCACAGAGTACTCTGCCAGCCTCCAGCAATCCACAGCTCAGAGGCTTCAGAAGCAAAAGTGAGGTCTTGCATTCAATCAATGTAAGTGGATTTTTTTCCTCCCATTAAAATGTTTAATTTTTTTTTTATGCGTGTAAACTTCGGGAGCCCACCATATCCTGTGCAAAGCAGTCTCACACAACACATGATATTAAAAAAAAGAACTGTTTTTTTTTGTTTTGTAGTTATTACCTGCTAATTTATGGGGTGCTGCTGGTTCTTATATTGAAGGGACAATGAGAAATCATACTGCAGACCAACTCTATGTGCCAAATGTGATTTTATAGTCCTCTTCAGACATTTCTTTTCCAGGCTAAAGAGACTATCTGCTTTTTCCTCATATGGAAAATATTATTTGTATTTGATCACCCTTGTTGCTCTTCTCTGAAACCCTTCCAACTCTGCTTTTCTTGAGAGAGGCAGACCAGAGCTGCATATGGTAATCACAATGCAGCTTCCACTATGGATCTATTCAGTGGCATAACTGTGATCTGCTCTCCATTATTTTCCTAATAATTCTTAACAGTCAGTTTGCCTTTTGGGCTGCTCCCGGGCACTGAACAAACATTTCCATAGAACCATCTCTCCATCTCTATCTGGTTTTATCTAGTACAGCCCCAAGCCCCCACTCCTGAGGAGGGAATAGAGCTACAGCAACTTGGACCGTGAGTAAAATCTTGTAAGAAAGTGCAAATGCCTCAGAACTTCAGCAGGGTTAAGACCACCTGGCTGTGTCTTGTACCTTCAAGATTGGAGACAGCTGCTAAACATCTGAAAAACAAGACATGATGAGTTAAGATCAGCATCACAACACTGCAGCCCTGTCCTCGTCCAGGAATGGATACCCTTGAGTAGCAGCCCTGTCTGAGAGGCTGCAGAACACTGTGGTAAGAGCTCAGGAACCTGCTCTTCGCTGGAGCAAACTCAGGGTCGGGTCAGGCAGCACCGCTACAAACAGCCCACCTTTGCCCTGCGCTTGGACATGGAGCCTCCTTAAACAAAACACCCACGCCTGTTGAATGTGGTCACCCTTTCACCCTTGTTGCAAGGATTCCTTCTGAGATCCCACCCTCACCATACCACGCACAAAGGCCATTGCTACACAGGCCACAGGACTGCTGATGGCCCACGTCATGCAGGTCAGGCCCACGCGCTTCAGCAGATGCAGCCTGCATGGTTCAGTGCTGAAGAGTGGCTGGCTTCATCGCTCAAGAGTTCTGCCGGGTGGCTCCCACTAAGCTTTCACTGTTCAGCACAAGCACACCTAAGCAGGGAATGCAGCTGGAGCCCCCGCAGATACATGCTGAAGTTAAGTCACTATCAAAGAACACAAATAATGGCATGTTCTCTTAGTCCTTCTTTGCGTTTTCTTTCTGTAGATTCACAGAGTGAGCAGGAAGGGATCACACAGTCTGACCTTCTGTACCTGCAGTCAAGAAAATTTTGCCATGTTACTGCTGAATTCAATAACTTGTTTGACAAAGGCAGTTTCAGAAGAGTGTTCAACTGGACTTGAAGACATCAAGAGATGGTAAATGCAGTACTTCCTCCCTTGGCAGTCCATCCCTTTGCATCACTCCTACTGATTTTTTTCCTCTGATTATTGCTGTGCCAATGGGGCTAATGAAACTTTCTATGCTGCAGCAGTACAGCCTCAATTTTGTTTCTCCTGGTTATTATGCTTTATCTTTCATGTATTTTAGAATCTTTTTTCTTTTTGGCCAGAGAGTTAAGGAAAGGAAGGGCATGAGGATCCTGTCTATTTCTGCACTTCCATGCCCGCTCGCCCTGTGGAGGTTCTCCCCGTGGTCCCCACCACCAATCTTTTTCCACTTACCCAGCTCCCTCTGGTTTCTATCTCCCCTAAACCTCCCTGTTTTCCCCGTCTCTTTTCACGCCTGCTGTTGCCATTGCTGCTGGGTGGGGAGGAGGCCTCCAGAGCCAATACCAATGTCGCTGTCCAGGTGTGCCATCCATCTCCCAACAGCTTAGTGGCTGTAACTGCAAGAACCACCAAGGCATCATGTTCTGTGACCCGACCTGAGCAGCGCTGCTTTTCCTTCGCTCGCTCCTCCCTTCTTCCAGCAAGATCTCTGCTTTCTGCTGATTTCTAGCTCATGGTTCCTTATAGAAACATGTGGCAGCTCCTACACAGCTTACGTACATGCTTAACCCACAGACACAAGAAACCAAGACGCAGCTTGCAGTAGCAGCGGTGGACAGGGTTGCCATGATTGAGTAAATACAAGACAGCAGTGCGAGGCGCTGCCAGCACACGGGTGCTAGGCAGGAGGCAGCCTGACGGGCCAGTGCCCACCTTCAGGTCTGCAGGGTCGCTCCCGCGCCTGCCCGTGCCTTCCTCTTACCCTGGGTGGAGGTGTTCAAAAGCCAGCTAGACACAGGCATCTGCGGCGTTGTGCCAGGGATGAGTCGGGATACCTGGCGTTCCCTCACACGCACCACCAGTGCCTCAACATCCCCGTCCCCCGAGATCTCAAGGGAACGAGTGGAGGGCTGCAGGGACAAAGGAAGCACAGAGCACTTGTCTCTGCTCCAGGATTTGGTTTGGGCTCTCCACTTGTGCTGGAAATGCAGTAGGGCAGGCTCCTAGCTATTTTTGCCACTGTAGCTGTTTCCTCCTCCTCTATTTTTACACACTCAGTTCCTTCTTTCTCCCTTCTCTGGAGGGGACCCTCTCCCAAGAGCTGCAATGTTTTTCTAATAAGTATTTTTCAAGTAGCTGGCTGAGACCCTGGAAAGGATAATGAGATCATTTTCATTGTAGAAGGCAAAGCCATGCCAGACTTTCCTGTTTGTTATTTCTCCCCTGTAGACTCTGACCACGCTACTGATCATTTATGTTTGTCGATATTCCTCACCAGCCAAACATACAGTGTGTGCCCTAGACAGTACCCAAATGTGATTAGACCAGCGGTACCAGTTTCCTACAAACATAGAGAATTAGAAATTATCACTACAACTGCAGAGAAACAACCTTTAAGGCTCATTAAAATTCCACCAGCGCAAACCCTGTTCCCGTTTTCCCTTTCATGACTCCAGCCGGCTGCCGCAGCCACTCTGGAGCGGGCGGGCTGGGATCCCCCTCCCGCTCCCTCTGCCCCCCGGGCCCGGGCAGCGCCGCAGCGGGCAGCCCCTCCCGGGCAGCCCCTCCCGGGCAGCCGCCGGCCTCCGCGCCCGGTTCCGACTGTGGCCGAAGGGGAAAATGACGCGTCCCCGGGGAGGACCCCTGGGCAGGCGGTGGGGCCGGGAGGGGGGAAACGCGCCCCCAGCCCCGGGCAGGCCGGGGCCGTCGGCTCGGAGCCGGCGGGCGGGCGGGGTGGCGGCTGCGGCACCCGGGTCCTCGCCGCCCGCTCGACCCGTCTGGCGGCGCCAGCTCGGGGCTGCGTTGGATCCGCGCGGCGCTCCCGCGAGGCGGCCCGCCCGACCCTGGGCAGCGCCCCGGC
>VXBL01009560.1:121183-153676 GCA_013400195.1 Aramus guarauna
GGCTCCGCCCGCGCCTCCTGCGCTGAGCCCCGCCCGCAGCGGCCCCAGCCCCGGGCTCGGCTTCGGCCGCCGGGACACGCCGCCTTTGAGCCTTCCGCTCTCCTCGGCCTCTCCGGCCTGCCCACGTCCTCCAGCCCTTGGGCCGCACGCTCACCGCAGTCTCCCTCAGTCTAGCCCCCCCCCGATCTCTTCGCCTACAGCTCCCCTTGGGCCCCTCCCTCCTCTCCAACCTCCCACTCCCCTTCAGCTGCCCCCTGCCGTGCCAGCCGCCTGCTGACTTCCAGGAGTACCACATCCCTTCCAGCCTCCCCATTCCCCTCCCTTTTTGGCCTCCCCTTGCTTTTTGGACTCCTTCTCTCATTTTCTTCAAGGATCCAGGTCCCTTTCTGCCTCCCACTGACTCCTTTCCCATCTCCCCCATCCCCCTTGGGCCTCCCCTGCTGTTTCAGCCTCCATATTGCTTCCCTTTGGTCTCCCCTCACGCTCTCTTTTTTGCCTCACATTTTTTCAGTCTATCTGGCCTAAAATTCTTCATGGACTGCTGCTTCCCTTCCCCCCCNTGGCCTTGTCTCCCCTTTTTCAGCCTTGTCCTCCTTTTTTTTTTTCTTTTGCATCCTCCTACACACTGATGTCCACTTTTTTTACACTTCCCCTTGCCCCTTTTTTTTTTGGCCTCACCACCCTTTCTCAGCCTCACTCACCTATTCTGGCCCACTCTGCCATCCACCCCTTTGGAGCCCCCATTTTTTGGCCCCATCCACCATCTTTTCAACCTCCTACTGCTTTCTGGTCACCCTGTACCTACAGGCCTTCTCACCTCTGGCCTTCCCCTTGCTTCTGGCCTCATGCTTTTGTTCAGTCTCTGCTTTTTTTTGTGCCTCCAGTTCTCTTTTGGCCTCCACCTGCCCTCTGTCCTTCCACTAATTTTTCAGCCCCCTTTTCCCCAGTCTACTCCTTTTTCCCACCTGTGTTCCTTGCCTCTTCCAGCAGCCTTCCTGTTTTATCAGCCTCCTCTTTACTTAGCCTTCCCATTTATTCTTCCCTACCCTCTGGCATTGACTTTATTTTTCATTCTCCACTTTCAGCCTTCAACTGCCCCTTGTCCTTCTACCACTTTATTTTGGCCTCCACACTCTCATTTTCAGCATCTGCCTTTCTTCAAGCCTTCCCTACATTCAAAATCCACCTGTCTTCCACCTTGGATGGGAGGTCGAGGAGAAAGTAGAGACCAAACAGGGGCAGGAGGCAGAACAGGGGTAGGAGGCCGAGGAGAAAGTAGAGGCCAAAAAGGAGTGGGAGGCCAAGAAGAAAGCAGAGGCCAAAAAGCTGTGGGAGGCCGAAGAGGAGTGGGAGGTTGAACATGGGTGGGAGGCTGAGAGAAAGTAGAGGCCAAAAAGGAGTTGAAGGCTGAAGAGGGGTGGGATGCCAAGAAGAAAGTAAAGTCCAAAAATGAGTGGGAGGCTGAAGAGGAGTGGGAGGTTGAACATGGGTGGGAGGCTGAGAGAAAGTAGAGGCCAAAAAGGAAAGGAGGCCAAAAAGGGGTGGGAGGCTGAGAAGGAATGGGAGGCCAAAGAAGAGTGGGAGGCCAAGAAGAAAGTAGAGGATGAAGAGGCGTGGGAGGCTGAAGAGGGGTGGGATGCTGAGGAGAAAGTAGATGCCAAAAAGGAGGGGGAGACTGAGGAGGAAGTAGAGGCTGAAAAGGAGTGGGAGGCCGAGAAGGGGTCAGAGGCCGAACATGGGTTGGAGGCGGAGAAAAAGGTAGAGGCCAAAAAGGAAAGGGAGGCTGAATAGGGGTGGGAGGCTGAGGAGAAAGTAGATGCTGAAAAGGAGTTGGAGGCCAAAAAGGGGTGGGAGGCCGAAGAGGGGTGGGAGGCCGAGAAGAAAGTAGAGGCNAAGCCAAAAAGCTTTTACTGGTTAAAAGAAGTGGGAGGCCAAAAAGGGGTGGGAGGCTGAGAGAAAGTAGAGGCCGAAAAGGAATTGGAGGCCAAAATGGGGTGGGAGGCCCAGGAGAAAGTAGAGGCCGAAAAGGGGTGGGAGGCCAAGAAGGAATGGGAGGCCAAAGAGGAGTGGGAGGCCAAGAAGAAAGTAGAGGCCAAAAAGGAAAGGAGGCCAAAAAGGGGTGGGAGTCTGAGAAGGAATGGGAGGCCAAAGAAGAGTGGGAGGCCAAGAAGAAAGTAGAGGCTGAAGAGGCGTGGGAGGCTGAAGAGGGGTGGGAGGCTGAGGAGAAAGTAGATGCCAAAAAGGAGGGGGAGACTGAGGAGGAAGTAGAGGCTGAAAAGGAGTGGGAGGCCGAGAAGGGGTCAGAGGCCGAACATGGGTTGGAGGCGGAGAAAAAGGTAGAGGCCAAAAAGGAAAGGGAGGCTGAATAGGGGTGGGAGGCTGAGGAGAAAGTAGATGCTGAAAAGGAGTTGGAGGCCAAAAAGGGGTGGGAGGCCGAAGAGGGGTGGGAGGCCGAGAACAAAGTAGAGGCCAAAAAGTAGTGGGAGGCCAAAAAGTTGTAGGAGGCCATGGAGAAAGTAGAGGCTGAGATGGAATGGCAGGCCAAAGAGGAGAGGGAGGCCGAGAAGAAAGTAGAGGCCGAAAAGGAGATGGAGGCCAAAATGGGGGGGGAGGCCCAGGAGAAAGTAGAGGCCGAAAAGGGGGGGGAGGCCAAGAAGGAATGGGAGGCCAAAGAGGAGNAAAGGGATGCTGAACAAGGCTGGGAGGCTGAGGAGAAAGTAGGGGCCGAGATGGAATGGGAGGCCAAAGAAGAGTGGGAGGCTGAGAAGAAAGTAGAGGCCAAAAAGGGGTGGGAGGCCAAACATGGGTGGGAGGCCGAAGAGGAGTGGGAGGCTAAACATGGGTTGGAGGCTGAGAGAAAGTAGAGGCCAAAAAGTAGTTGGAGGCTGAAAAGGGGTGGGAGGCCAAAAAGCAGTGGGAGGCTAAACATGGGTTGGAGGCCGAGGAGAAAGTAGAGACCGAAAAGAGGTTTGNCTGGGAGGCCGAGACGGAATAGGAGGCCAAAGAGGAATGGGCTGCCAAGAAGAAAGTAGAAGCCAAAAAGCTTTTACTGGTTAAAAGAAGTGGGAGGCCAAAAAGGGGTGGGAGGCTGAGAGAAAGTAGAGGCCGAAAAGGAATTGGAGGCCAAAATGGGGTGGGAGGCCCAGGAGAAAGTAGAGGCCGAAAAGGGGTGGGAGGCCAAGAAGGAATGGGAGGCCAAAGAGGAGTGGGAGGCCAAGAAGAAAGTAGAGGCCAAAAAGGAGTTGGAGGTCAAAACGGGATGGGAGGCTGAACATGGGTGGGAGGCTGAGGAGAAAGTAGAGGCCGAAAAGGGGTGGGAGGCCAAGAAGGAATGGGCGGCCAAAGAGGGGGGGGAGGCCAAGAAGAAAGTAGAGGCCAAAAAGGAAAGGGATGCTGAACAAGGGTTGGAGGCTGAGGAGAATTTAGAGGCCAAATAGGAGTTGGAGCCCAAAAAGTTGTGGGAGGCCAAAAAGAGGTGGGAGGCCGAACATGGGTGGGAGGCCGAGGAGAAAGTAGATGCCAAAAAAGAGTTGGAGGCCGAGAAGGAGTGGGAGGCCAAGTAGAAAGTAGAGGCCAAAAAGAGGTTTGAGGCTGAATAGGGGTGGGAGGCCAAAAAGGGGTGGGAAGCTAAGAGAAAGTAGAGGCTGAACATNAAGGGGGGTGGAGGCTGGGAGAAAGTAGAGGCCAAAAAGTAGTTGGAGGCTGAAAAGGGGTGGGAGGCCAAAAAGCAGTGGGAGGCTAAACATGGGTTGGAGGCCGAGGAGAAAGTAGAGACCGAAAAGAGGTTTGACGCTGAAAAGGGGTTGGAGGCCAAAAAAGAGTGGGAGGCTGAAGAGGGGTGGGAGGCCGAACATGGGTGGGAAGCTGAGAGAAAGTAGAAGCTGAGAAGGAATGAGAGGCTCAAGAGGAGTGGAAGGCCAAGAAGAAAGTAGAGGCCAAAAAGGAGTTGGAGGCCAAAAAGTTGTGGGAGGCCAAAAAGAGGTGGGAGGCCGAACATGGGTGGGAGGCCAAGAACAAAGTAGAGGCCAAACAGTTGTGGGAGGCCCAAAAGCTGTGAGAGGCCGAAAAAAGGGGTGGGAGGCTGAGAAGGAATGGGAGGCCAAAGAGGAGTGGGAGGCCAAGAAGAAAGTAGAGGCCAAAAAGGAGTTGGAGGTCAAAACGGGATGGGAGGCTGAACATGGGTGGGAGGCTGAGGAGAAAGTAGAGGCCAAAAAGGAAAGGGATGCTGAACAAGGCTGGGAGGCTGAGGAGAAAGTAGGGGCCGAGATGGAATGGGAGGCCAAAGAAGAGTGGGAGGCTGAGAAGAAAGTAGAGGCCAAAAAGGGGTGGGAGGCCAAACATGGGTGGGAGGCCGAAGAGGAGTGGGAGGCTAAACATGGGTTGGAGGCTGAGAGAAAGTAGAGGCCAAAAAGTAGTTGGAGGCTGAAAAGGGGTGGGAGGCCAAAAAGCAGTGGGAGGCTAAACATGGGTTGGAGGCCGAGGAGAAAGTAGAGACCGAAAAGAGGTTTGACGCTGAAAAGGGGTTGGAGGCCAAAAAAGAGTGGGAGGCTGAAGAGGGGTGGGAGGCCGAACATGGGTGGGAAGCTGAGAGAAAGTAGAAGCTGAGAAGGAATGAGAGGCTCAAGAGGAGTGGAAGGCCGAGAAGAAAGTAGAGGCTGAACAGGGGTGGGAGGCCGTGGAGAAAGTAGAGGCCAAAAAGGAAAGGGATGCTGAACAAGGGTTGGAGGCTGAGGAGAATTTAGAGGCCAAATAGGAGTTGGAGCCCAAAAAGTTGTGGGAGGCCAAAAAGAGGTGGGAGGCCGAACATGGGTGGGAGGCCGAGGAGAAAGTAGATGCCAAAAAAGAGTTGGAGGCCGAGAAGGAGTGGGAGGCCAAGTAGAAAGTAGAGGCCAAAAAGAGGTTTGAGGCTGAATAGGGGTGGGAGGCCAAAAAGGGGTGGGAAGCTAAGAGAAAGTAGAGGCTGAACATGGGTGGGAGGCCAAGAACAAAGTAGAGGCCAAACAGTTGTGGGAGGCCCAAAAGCTGTGAGAGGCCGAAAAAAGGGGTGGGAGGCTGAGAAGGAATGGGAGGCCAAAGAGGAGTGGGAGGCCGAGAAGAAAGTAGAGGCCAAAAAGGAGTTGGAGCCCGAAAAGTTGTGGGAGGCCGAAAAGGGGTTGGAGGCCAACAAGGACTGGGAGGCCAAAGAGGAGTGGGAGGCCGAGAAGAAAGTAGAGGCCAAAAAGGAAATGGATGCTGAACAAGGGTGGGAGGCTGAGGAGAAATTAAAGGCCAAAAAGGAGTTGGAGCCCGAAAAGTTGTGGGAGGCCGAAAAGGGGTTGGAGGCCAACAAGGACTGGGAGGCCAAAGAGGAGTGGGAGGCCAAGAAAAAACTAGAGGCCAAAAAGGAAAGGAATGCTGAAGAGGGGTGGGAGGCCGAACATGGGTGGGAGGCTGAGAGAAAGTAGAGGCCAAAAAGGAGTCAGAGGCCGAACAGGGGTGGGAGGCTAAACATGGGTGGGAGGCCAACAAGAAAGTAGAGGCTGAAATTGGGTCGGAGGTTGAAATGGAGTAGGAGACCAAAAAGGAGTTGGAGGCCAAAAAAAAGTGGAAGGATGAATGGAACATAGAGGATGAATATAGATGAGATGCTGAAAGGTAATGGGAGGTTGAATATAAAGTAGAGGCTGAAAAGGAGTTGGAGGCTGAACAAACGTGGGAGGCTGAAGAGAGGTTGGAAGCCAACAAGAAAGAAGCAGTCAAAAAGGGGATGGAAGACTGAAAAGTTATGGGAGACCATCAATAAAGTAAAGGACAAAATGAGATGTGAGGCCAAAAAGGGAGAGGATGCTGAAAAGGTGTAGAAGTCCAAAAAGGGCATCTACTTTCTCGTCCTTTTTATCCCTCACTTTCTTGTCAGCGTCCAACACCATTTTGGTCTCCCATCCCTTTTTGGCCTCCCAGCTTTTTACAGCCTCCATCCCTTTTTGGCCTCTTCTTTCTTGTTGACCTCTCGGCCCTTTTCAACCTCCCACTTTCTTTTTGTTCTTCCACCTTTTCTTAGCCTTTCTTTCATTTTAACCTCTTAGCCCTTTTTGGTCCTCCCACCTTTTGTCAGCCTCCAGCTCTTCTTGGCCTTTAATTTCTTGACGGCTTCCCAGCCTTTTTCAGCCTCCTACACTTTTTCAGCTTCTTCTTTCTTGTCCTGTTACCCTGTCTTGGTAATTGCCTATATGGCTCACTCAAAATTCCTGCTTGGGCTATGGGGAATCATTCAGCTGGGAGCTGGCACACTGCAGCATGATGCAACAGTGCTCCGTGCAGCGAGCTCTGCAAGGCTGCTACATGTTGCTTTTAAAAAATTTGTCAGTAAAATCAATAAGCAATCCTCAAGTGGTGAGGGTCTCCACAGCTCTTCAAGGAGCCAGGAGAAAGTAGAGGCCAAAAAGGAAAGGAATGCTGAAGAGGGGTGGGAGGCCGTGGAGAAATTAGAGGCCAAAAAGGAAAGGAATGCTGAAGAGGGGTGGGAGGCCGTGGAGAAATTAGAGGCCAAAAAGGAAAGGAATGCTGAAGAGGGGTGGGAGGCCGTGGAGAAATTAGAGGCCAAAAAGGAAAGGAATGCTGAAGAGGGGTGGGAGGCCGTGGAGAAATTAGAGGCCAAAAAGGAAAGGAATGCTGAAGAGGGGTGGGAGGCCGTGGAGAAATTAGAGGCCAAAAAGGAAAGGAATGCTGAAGAGGGGTGGGAGGCCGTGGAGAAATTAGAGGCCAAAAAGGAAAGGAATGCTGAAGAGGGGTGGGAGGCCGTGGAGAAATTAGAGGCCAAAAAGGAAAGGAATGCTGAAGAGGGGTGGGAGGCCGTGGAGAAATTAGAGGCCAAAAAGGAAAGGAATGCTGAAGAGGGGTGGGAGGCCGTGGAGAAATTAGAGGCCAAAAAGGAAAGGAATGCTGAAGAGGGGTGGGAGGCCGTGGAGAAATTAGAGGCCAAAAAGGAAAGGAATGCTGAAGAGGGGTGGGAGGCCGTGGAGAAATTAGAGGCCAAAAAGGAAAGGAATGCTGAAGAGGGGTGGGAGGCCGTGGAGAAATTAGAGGCCAAAAAGGAAAGGAATGCTGAAGAGGGGTGGGAGGCCGTGGAGAAATTAGAGGCCAAAAAGGAAAGGAATGCTGAAGAGGGGTGGGAGGCCGTGGAGAAATTAGAGGCCAAAAAGGAAAGGAATGCTGAAGAGGGGTGGGAGGCCGTGGAGAAATTAGAGGCCAAAAAGGAAAGGAATGCTGAAGAGGGGTGGGAGGCCGTGGAGAAATTAGAGGCCAAAAAGGAAAGGAATGCTGAAGAGGGGTGGGAGGCCGTGGAGAAATTAGAGGCCAAAAAGGAAAGGAATGCTGAAGAGGGGTGGGAGGCCGTGGAGAAATTAGAGGCCAAAAAGGAAAGGAATGCTGAAGAGGGGTGGGAGGCCGTGGAGAAATTAGAGGCCAAAAAGGAAAGGAATGCTGAAGAGGGGTGGGAGGCCGTGGAGAAATTAGAGGCCAAAAAGGAAAGGAATGCTGAAGAGGGGTGGGAGGCCGTGGAGAAATTAGAGGCCAAAAAGGAAAGGAATGCTGAAGAGGGGTGGGAGGCCGTGGAGAAATTAGAGGCCAAAAAGGAAAGGAATGCTGAAGAGGGGTGGGAGGCCGTGGAGAAATTAGAGGCCAAAAAGGAAAGGAATGCTGAAGAGGGGTGGGAGGCCGAACATGGGTGGGAGGCTGAGAAGGAATGGGAGGCCAAAGAGGAGTGGGAGGCCAAGAAAAAACTAGAGGCCAAAAAGGAAAGGAATGCTGAAGAGGGGTGGGAGGCCGAACATGGGTGGGAGGCTGAGAGAAAGTAGAGGCCAAAAAGGAGTCAGAGGCCGAACAGGGGTGGGAGGCTAAACATGGGTGGGAGGCCAACAAGAAAGTAGAGGCTGAAATTGGGTCGGAGGTTGAAATGGAGTAGGAGACCAAAAAGGAGTTGGAGGCCAAAAAAAAGTGGAAGGATGAATGGAACATAGAGGATGAATATAGATGAGATGCTGAAAGGTAATGGGAGGTTGAATATAAAGTAGAGGCTGAAAAGGAGTTGGAGGCTGAACAAACGTGGGAGGCTGAAGAGAGGTTGGAAGCCAACAAGAAAGAAGCAGTCAAAAAGGGGATGGAAGACTGAAAAGTTATGGGAGACCATCAATAAAGTAAAGGACAAAATGAGATGTGAGGCCAAAAAGGGAGAGGATGCTGAAAAGGTGTAGAAGTCCAAAAAGGGCATCTACTTTCTCGTCCTTTTTATCCCTCACTTTCTTGTCAGCGTCCAACACCATTTTGGTCTCCCATCCCTTTTTGGCCTCCCAGCTTTTTACAGCCTCCATCCCTTTTTGGCCTCTTCTTTCTTGTTGACCTCTCGGCCCTTTTCAACCTCCCACTTTCTTTTTGTTCTTCCACCTTTTCTTAGCCTTTCTTTCATTTTAACCTCTTAGCCCTTTTGGTCCTCCCACCTTTTGTCAGCCTCCAGCTCTTCTTGGCCTTTAATTTCTTGACGGCTTCCCAGCCTTTTTCAGCCTCCTACACTTTTTCAGCTTCTTCTTTCTTGTCCTGTTACCCTGTCTTGGTAATTGCCTATATGGCTCACTCAAAATTCCTGCTTGGGCTATGGGGAATCATTCAGCTGGGAGCTGGCACACTGCAGCATGATGCAACAGTGCTCCGTGCAGCGAGCTCTGCAAGGCTGCTACATGTTGCTTTTAAAAAATTTGTCAGTAAAATCAATAAGCAATCCTCAAGTGGTGAGGGTCTCCACAGCTCTTCAAGGAGCTCTGCACTAACCCTTCCCTAAATAAATTCTGGGGGCACTTGTTTTTTTGGACTTTGCACAGACAGCCCCACTGTCACGGAGCTGGTGTCAATGGATGGCCATGTTTGTACTTCTCTTAGCTGTGGTTTCTTGTGTTGTTTCTCTCCCTTGAAGAAGAAGAGCTCCCAAGCTCTAGATGCAAGTTGGTTGTTGCCTATTTTCAGATCAGACAATAAACACGTTCCCCATTAAATCCTGCTGGAGAAATCCAGCTGTTCCCCAATGGCCCCTTTTTCCTGCTCCCTTGCCTCCAGTCATGCTCAATCTGAGTGCTGAAACCACAACCAACCTGGGAAACCCTCCTGGGTAGGTCGCCATCTCCACATGGACCACCACTGGCACAGACTGTCAGCACAGCAGTCCTCGCCATGGCCCCTCAGCAACGGCCCACCCACCCTGGTCCCTGCAGCCCAGGATGCATCTGCCGGGGCGGCCGCAGTGGGTGGGTGCTCTGGCTGCCCTGTGTGCAAAGCTTGTGTTCTTCTGCACCGCATGTCTGACGGGTGGGAGGGCACGTGTGTCCCGGGGTGAGGCATCTTCCATGCTACCTCTGGTCTCAGTAAACAAGCATACGCACAAAGTACAGTGAAAAAATTGCAGAATAAAAAAGCATAAAGCCTCTAAGTTGTGGGATGTTGGGTATTACTGCAGCTGTCATTTTCTCTTATCGGGTCTTGGACATGTACTTGATTTCTGTGGTGCATGTCAAGGGGGGTCTGTTTATTTTAAGATTTCTTTCTAAGTTCTGTTGTACAAATGACACCCACAGATCACTCCATGGTCAAGCTGAGGGAGACAGTGGGATTAGACTGGGGTTCCCTTAGTGTTTATGTTTTTCTTTTTTATCCCCCTTTCTTTTTCCTTCTCCCCCCTCCCCGTAGGCTTAGCATATACCATCTGAGCATGCTCAAAAGCATTTTTGTTGTATTTGCAAGTGTTTATTTCTCAAGAAGGAGTTAGGCCACATGAGGATGAAGTCTGGTTAAGCTAAAAAAATGTAGCTATTTTCCCTGTGGGTAGAATTATTTTTAACACTAGTAAATTTTTACATGCAAGTATTTTTCCACTCATTCCATAACTCAGAAATAGTTGAAAGGAGGTTAATCAAACATTTGAATTAAATAGATCTTCACGCAAAGGCTCAGCATGGAAAATTTCAGCTGCAAAACAGAAGTGTTTCAGGAGTTCAGCCTGAATATGACATGACGGTATTCACGGTGCCGTCAGCCTGCAAACACCGATGCGCACATAACCTCAGCTCACCTGCTACACAGGAATAACCCCTTTGAGCAGGACTAAAAAACTGAATAAAGCTTTCAGCCGAAGATCTCCTTCAGTACTTTCTGCAATAGCTTACCCAGACCCAGGATGCCCCCTTTAAGCACAAGCCCAGCAATACGCCCCTAGACAAGCCCAGGGATGGGTGTGCCTGGTCAGAGCACCAAAGGGGACAATGAAGAACCAGCACAGTGTCTCCCACTCCACCACAGGACTACCAGAATTAATGTCTGCTTTGGAATCAGGAACTGGGTGAACAGAGATGGAAACAAGCTGTCCAGGCTTTGTTTTACATGTCCACAGATGGCGCAACTCCTGCAGCATTGCTTACTCTGCCAAGAGTTAGCTATTAATGCATATGCTTTATTTCCAGTTTAAGTTTGGCTTGTTTCATCTTACAGTCACCAGACTGAGATGTACTTTCACCTGCTAGATCTAAGAGCCTTCTATTATCAGCTCTGTTCTCCACAAAACCACTTACATACAGATGTGTGAGCAAATTATCCCTCACTCTTCTCTCCACTAAACCCCTCATACAGCATCACTTGAGTCTTGCAGGCTGAGGTAGTGCCTGTGGCTCTTCTTGGAGCCCTTCCCAGGGCTCCAGCAGCCCCCTGCACGATGAGCACCAGAAGCACGCAAGCCCTGCCACCACCAAGAGACCACAGGTCCTTGTTGAGATGTGCCTGTCACTAACTCAGCAATTGTGTTGACTCGTTAGCCCGCAGCTTCCACCGAGCACCCGCAAGCTGCTGATTAATCTCCAAGACCGCCACGTCTTCCACCAAGCCCATGCTCCCAGGACAGGTCTCTGCACTGCTGGAGCAATGTCTATGCTTTGCTCCTGAAAGCAGGATTTTACATTTTGCGGTAACCTGATGTCAACTCTCTGCACCTGGCATAGCACAACATCCGGACTCTCTGTACTGGTGGGATACTCCTTTGCTGTCCTCTCGTCTCTGTGTGCATGAATTTGTCATTAATGAGTTAATCAGTCATTTCTTTGTTTTCTGCCATTTGTTCTGAAATTTAACTGAACTGACATATAGTAGCTACACAAAGGCAACCTTCCCTCCATTCTGTGGAGGGCACTGTAAGGAGGGGACTGTCAGAGAAAGGCAGGTTAAAATGCAGGAGGAAGCTTCTAAGCTATGAAGCAGTTTACATACTTTGAGTGTTCTCCTTGTAAAATACCACCCAAAACCATCAGGTGTATTACAAAGTTGGACCTCAGGACACGAGCATCAGACATAGCGTGAGATAAGAAAACAAACAACATGAGGATTTAAAGTCTGCCCTATCCAGGGGATTTTTCCTGTTTCCTGTGTGCAAAAGCATGATCATTGCTTTCTAAAACCTGGCCATTTAGGATGACTGCTAGGAAATAATACCCAGCCACGGAGGAGGCCAGCATCTCGAATCTGAGAAGCAGAACATCTGACAGCCCCATACAGCCCCCTCAGCCAGCTGAGAGCTGCCCACCAGCTCCCCAGGCATCAGGTCTGCGTGAGGGGGAAGAGGCGGCATTTGCTCCAGGGCCATGTTGCTGGATCACTCCAGCTCTGTCCCTGTTATGCAACTGATCACTGTCAGGACACTTTGACCTGCATTTTTGTTAGCTGTCTGTGTGGATGTTTGCAAACTGCCCCCTCGTGTGTGCCGTGGCTGATTCTGTGGCAGCTGTGGCTGGACGTTTGGCTGCACAAATAGCCATCAGTGTGTCCAATGCACTACTAGTACGTGCAAATACAATGTGTGCTGCTGCACAAGCTATTTATGCATTCACATAGTTACAAGCAAGACTTTAAGTTATCTCTGCTTTGGCTTCCCTGTGCAAAATAGGGATAATAACACTTGCTCATTTTGCAGAAGGGGTCTGCAGTTCAGTTCATGAATATAAAGTAGTTTGAGATCCTCTGATGGAAGGTGCTAGAGATGGACAAAGGGGTACTAATGGCACAAAGCTGACTAAGTCCCAAGCACTGGTCTCACCCAGTTGTACTGTGTTTGCTAATCCAAGTGTGTAATCAGCATAGACATAGGCAACATGTGGGTTCAGGCTGTGTAATACACGGCAACTTCAAAGCACGCTCTCAGTATGAGCTCACGCTTCCCGAAAGGGGCAGGCGGTATCTGTGCACACAGCCACAAAGAACTGGTGATGCACAGATGAAAATGGAGAGCTGTTTGGTAGTGGAAGTGCAAGATGGGTGTATATCTAAATACAGACATGGTGCCACTCCTTGAAACAGAAAACATCTAAATCTCTCTCCTCCCTCCACACCTCTGCCTGTCAGCTCCTCCGATTGGAGTCCCAGCTTTGTTTTCCTGATTTCCATTTTGTATCCTAAAATATGCACTCCAAGTTCCGCTTGACAGACATCCCTAATCTAATCTCCATGTCTGCTTTCTAATTTTCGCAGTCAGGATAAAACAAATTGGCTGGCGTTAATTGCCTGTGCAGCGGCCTGGAGCTTTGAGCCATGATTTACGAGCTCAGAGCAGGCGCTCTGCAACACATTTTTCTTAATTTATTTTTAATGAGTCTCTCAATTAATTTTCTTGGAAACATCTTAATGATGTTGGAGGCAGGTGTTAATGAGGTTTGTACCAGTGCCTCATTTTGCATATTTTAAAGTACTGAATGGCATCACAAGCAAGCTCCTAGTCCTAAAACAGAAAAAAGCTTAAGGATGGAGAGAGATACCCTCCTCAGCTAATACTGCTGTCTCAGCCTAGGCTTTCAGGCTGTATGGGTCGGTTGGTGACTTTGAACGTCAGGAGGCTGAAGGTGGCCAAGCCCGCAGGGACGGGATGACCCTGGTAGCGTGGGAGGGACGAGGAGCAGCACTGGGGCATGGCTGGTGGCCGGACGCTTCTTAACAGATGGGATCAAAGCCTGGATTCATTGCCTGGGCACACTGCAGTTCTCCCCAACACCCCTGTGCCAGCATGCCCCGTGACGTGGGCACCCTGTCGTCCTGTGTCCCCACGGCCAGACCCTTTGGGCAGGAGCACCCTGGGGCACGGGGGCCAGGCTGCTTGGGGCTGGCAGCTGTGGGGTGCTCCAGGCATCTCCGCCAGCTCACGAGGTCCCCAGTAATTGCTGGTTGCGTGTGCCGGTGAGAGGCAGCAGCTGGATTGCCTTTGTTTTCTCTCAGTATGTCAGTCTTCATTAAACCAGAGTGGAATGAAAAAGGATTCACTTTTGTCCCAGCCAGAACGTGGCAGCTCTTTAATTTCAATTAACATGGCACTGAAAAGAATAACATTACGGCAGTAATTAAAGTGAGACAACTCCCACCCCAGCACTGCGCAGTGCTGGCTCACCCAGCAGAGGGTCCAGTTTGGCCCCCCCATCCTCCCAGCACCAGGCCAGCATGGGTGGGCGGCTGTGGGTCAGGGTTGCGGGGCTGCCCTACAGGCTTACAAGGAGCTGGAGCAGGGTTGAGCCCTGCCGGGGTAGGTGCTGCCTGCAGCCCAGCAGCAGCCAGCCCCAGGGCAGCAGGAGCAGCAGCACATCAGCTAGAGGTGAGGATGGGCATGGCAGTGCATCGGAGATGGCTCGGCACAGGCAGCCAACAGGTGCCTCTGGAAACACCAGCCCAACACCCAGCCCCACCGCAGCTCCCCTGCTCCAGGAGCAGGCGGCCAGGTCCATGCAGCACAGCACAGCTCAGTACAACGTGACATGCATGGCACAATGCAGCACCGTACTGCATGTTGCACAGTGCAAGATGGCACGGCACAGCTCACCACAGTGCAGCACACATGGCACGGCAGTGCAGACCATCACAGCATATGCAATCACCACCTTGGCAGTGGGCATAGCCTGGCAGCACAGCCAGGGCTCATGCATGCAGTAACAAGGGCAAATGAGACGGCAAAGACCTGCCTAAGCAGTGGCTGCAAGCGGACTGCAGTGCCACAGGCTGCATATCTGGGTGCATACTGCTGCAGGACAGCAGAGCAATGCCAGGTGGTGCTGAGCTGTGCTGCCGTGTGCTGGGCAGAGCTGCACCACGCAGAGCGGTGCAGCCTGGTTGGGGCTCAGTCCCAGCAGGTGTGCAATGTGCAGGGTGCTGCCAGGGGAGGGCAACCAGCTTTAATTAGAGCAGCAATAAGGCCGTGACGGAGCCCCAAGGCAGAGCATGGCAGTCATGGAGGCTCTGTGCCCCATGGAGGCTCTGTGCCCTGGCTGCCACTGTCTGAACAAGGTTGACATCTGCAGGGAAATTTTGTTCCCTTGCACTGGCAGAAATTAGGGCTAAATTCAATTGCATTCTGCACAGTGGGGGTTAAGTGGCCCTGCTCACAGGACTGTTGGTGCTGCACCCGCTCCCACCGCCCATGGCTGCGGCCTGCTGGTGGACCAGGTCGTCATGGCAACCGATGATTTCTATTATGGTACATCTGCATTCACCTTCTGGGCCCAGCTTGGCCTTGGAAATTTCCAGTTAAAATACCTGTGAAACTGCAGTGAGCGTCAGCGAGGGGCTACAGCAGAGGGAGCTCGGTGGCACTGGCAGCCAGGGCCAGCAGCGGTGTGTGCCCAGGACATGGCTGTGCAGCTGGGCTCCAGGCAGCCCTGGCACTCAGTGACCCGCTTCGCTACTCCGGGGGGCGGGGGGAGCAGACCGGCCACACAGTGCCCAGAGCTATTGGGCCATTATGGGGCACCCCCCATCCACTCCCCTCACCTCAGCAAGCACGCTCGCCTGGAGTGCAAGACTCACTCAGTGGATCCCCAACTCAGGCACCACAGACCCCATTTCACCAGCCAGCGATCCCATCCGCACCAGCATTTTGCCTCTATGGACTGTTTTTCATATATCTGCACTGCTGCACACTTACCTACGCTGAACTAGCACTGCCTCTCTCGCTGTGTGGTTGCTGTCTTACACGGTCCTTTGGCAGCTCAGCAAATTGCACTCATGCCCCCCACCCACTACAGGGTGACCTGTGGCCCGATGGGATAAGGCAGGTCTCCTGTGCTGGAGGTCGCGGCCTGCCAAGACCGGACACCGATTCCTTCCTGCCAGCACTGGTCTATCCCCTGTGCACTGGCAGATCATTTTCCTAAAAGCCCTGGATTTCCCCTTGCAAAAAAAAAGCTGCTTGCCCTCTCCCCAGCAGATTGATGTTGCGCATGTACCTGCTGATTTTGGTTTCTATCGACTCCCGCAGCAGCAGTCAGGCTCATCTCCATCCTCAGAGTCTCTCCTCACCATGGGCTCTGCACTTGCCCCATGAAGCTTTTGGGGCACACTCAGCCTCCTCTGGGACCTGTGGCCCGCAGCCCTGCCAGGGTGCACGCTGCGGCAGGTCCCACCAGCTGTGCCCCTTGTGTAGTGTGCAGAGCAGAGGGGCCACGCTGCACAGCCACCCCCCAGACACTGCTGTCACACCACTTGGGCAGCCCCAGACCCAATTTGTTCACATTTACAATAGCACGCACAGAGGCAGAGGTTTTGTTTTGGGTTTGGTTTGGGTTTTTTTTCCCCCCACTATTGATCTAGTGCTTTAAGAGGGGGAAAAAAAAAACCTCCTTGGCTGTCTAAACACTATTCATCTGTGCTGGGAAGCCACGTGGACAGGGAAGGGCGTGGAGAAATTGAAATTTCATTTCCGACACTTGTTGCTGCTTTTTTTACCCTTTTGGACAGGGAGAAACACGGAGCAACATCCTCAGTCGATGTGGTCAATAGTTCCTCTGAGAGCTCGGCACAGCTCTGGGCGGCAGCTTGGGGAGCTGCAGGCCTGCACAGTGGGAGGCAGCCATGCCTGGCTGTCGCAGGGGCACAGCACCAAGCGTTGGCACCGCTGTCAGCCCCACTGGCACCCACCTCTGGCTGCAAGCCTGCAGCTTGTCCTGGGACCAGAACACGGCACAAGGACAGTGCAAGGGGGGTAGCAGAGAGAGAGAAGGAGGTGCAAGGGCAGTGTGGGGCTGGTGAGGCCCAGCCATGGCACGAGGATGCCACAAGGCTCACCATGTGTGCCAGTGCTGGGTATGCCAGCGGGGCGGGACGGAGCTTGCTGGATCACCAGCACCAGGAGGAGTTCCCCAGTGCACGAGGTCACCAGGTTCTGGTTCTGGGCATTGTCCTCAGAACTGGACCAGGGCACAGGCTGCAGGCAGAGTGTCATGACGTGCCAGGCACTGAGTGCAGTCAAGGAGGAGCATGCCACATGAACGCTGCGGTGAGGGCTGCAGGCAGTGGGGGGGCCATGCTCTGTGGAGAGGGAGCAGGTGCTGCTGGAGGGGAGGACCATGGGCTCCCATGCAGCTCTGCCATGCTTTTGCAGGAGTCCCAGACTTGGCATTTCCTGCTGGCATCAGGTGCTCCTGTGATGCATAGTTGCAGTGCCAATGTCACGGGATGGTGGGGCTGCCCCAGGCAGGGCTGGGTGACATCCCTGGCTGCCCCATCCTTGGGACAGAGGGTTGTCTGAGGCCAGCGGGAAAGGCCTGTTCCATGTTGTGGTCTCTCCAGCTGCAAGAGAGTGGCCAAAATGCAGCACATCCAGGGATGTTCCTGCACCTCTGGTTCAGCCTGAGGGTCCCTGTGGAGGGCTGCCAGGAGTGGAGGTGGCAACATCAGAGCTGAGCAGCTCCATCCAGCAGCTTCAGCAGGAGACGGAGACCTGGCAGCCCCAGGTGAGCAGTGCTGACCCCACTCCCCCCACCCCCCCCAGGCACTGGTCATGTAGCTGCAGGCTGGTGGCCAGGTGATATAGAATGCCCTAGCCAACCCTCACCTGTGCCACCAGACAGCTCCTTCCCCAAAGCTGAGGAAAGCACAAGGGCCTGGAGGTGTCCAGTCCTGCTGCGGCTGCCCTGGTCCCACTTGCCACCATTTCCCACAGCAGCCACAGCTCATGCTGGCATCACTGCAGTGCCAAGTGCCAGCAGTGTTGGGGGCTTGGCTGTTCATGAGCCCAGGGGGCATGTCAGAACACATGCACAGGGTGATACTGCCTGGGGGGAGGGGGGTCTGCACCCATTGCTGCTCTCTGACCAAAGCCAGGACTGCCAGCATTGTTGTCCAGCTCCAGTGCCTGGCAGGAGCTGCAAGACGGGCTGGCCACAGCAGTGAGCCAGACAGATGCTGCTTATGCTATGTCCTAGGGCCAAAGGCAAGCGTCAGTGCCAGTGCCACGGCAAGGGGAGCCCCAAGCATGCCAGAACAGACAGCAGGAGGAGCTGGAGCCAGCAGAAGTGCTGGCCTCAATACAGGCACTGCAGCTGGACCTGGACTTCTGCAGGGGCACGAACCGCGAGCGGCTGGTCCAGCTGCAGCAGCAGGAGCATGCAGTGAAGCAGAAGCACCAGGACTTGGTCTTCCTGATGCAGCAGTACCAGGCAGTGATGGGCAAGGTACTGCTTCTGGCCACAACAGCCAGAGGCCAAACTGCATGAGTCCCCCACCCTTGGCCACGTGCCCCTCACAGCCATCCCGTCTCCAGCTAGGCACCATGCCTGCCCAACAGCCCTACTTGTGCAAACAGCTTGTGACCAGCCCCTGCCAAGGGAGGGCAGGGGATCTCCTGCCAGCCACATCTGGGACAAGGATTTAGCATCCTGTATGGAGCAGCCCAGACAGTGGGCCGGGATGGCCCAGTCCATCCAGCTGAGCGGAGGTGGAAGATTGCCGCCAACAATAGCCCTGCTGACACCCTGGGCACCATCCCAGGAGCAAGCTGGGCTCACTGCTCTCATCACGTACCTGTGCCCTGTCACAGGTCAGGGACCATGGGGATGCCTTTCCAGGGCTGATAGGTGTCCAGCAGACACTGCTGCCACAGGGAGGGCAGTGTGGGGGCTGCACAGGGATGACAGGGCCGGGAGCCAACAGTGGACCTGTCTCCCACCTGGTTCAGGCTACATCCCTCTGCCACACACCCTCCCCAACAGCCCATCACCTGTGGGTTGTCCCAAACTAGCTGCTTCTCCAGTCCCAGCCTCTCCACAGCAGCAGCACAGGGCGATCCAGGGGGTCCTGCACCCTGCTGGGTACCCAGAGGCCAGCCATGTACCTCTCCACAGGACCAGAAGGATGAGGCGGTGCAGACAGAGGTCACTTCCTATGTGGCCATCCACAGCCATTCTGACACCAGCTGCAACATCCTGAAGGAGCGCACAGAGCTGCTCGAGCAGGTCAGCGCTGGCAGCCCAGCAGCCACAGCACTAGTGCATGGGGCCAGGGGGGAACTGGCAAACAGCACATAGCTGTGCTACTCACACAGGTGGTGGTAGACGCAGAGATGATGCACTGCAGGCAGAAGCAGGCAGCTGCAGAGCGCTGGTACCAGGCACAGGACACGCAGCTGGGGAGGGCGGCCGAGCAGAGCAGTACTGAGGAAGGTGGAGTGGGCAAAGAGGGGGCATCCAGGGACACAGTGCTGGGACATGTGAGGGCTGGGTCCTGCAGCCAGTACTTTGGGGTTCCGTGCTCTTGGTGGCTCCAGTGGGAAGCCCAGGCCCAGTCAGAGCTGGAGTCCATGGCTTGCCCCAGTGGGAGCAGCAAGGAGGCATCTGGCACCCATAAGGGTCAGTGCACACATGGCTAGAGGATGAGGCAGGAAAGCACCCTAGGAGGCAGCAGGCAGTGCCTCCCCTTCAGTTACTGCACATCTACACACTACAGCAGCACTCAGTCTGTCCTGGTGCAACAATGGGGAAATGGCAAGTCCCCATGGCACCACAGGCTCCCTGTGCTTTTGAGGCATCACTAGTTGCAGTTACAGGGCAGACAGCGTTTCCCTGTGCAGTTCTGGGAACGTGGAGAGGCAGCTCCCCGAGCATGGGGGGAAGCAGCCAGAGGGGCAGAGGAGCCATGAGAGCAAGCGTCCCAAAACCACGCTACAGGGCTGAGCCCTGCTCCGCTTCCCACAGAAGCCCTGGGACAGGGTGGGAGGAGGCAATGCCAGTCTGCCCCCACTGTCTCAAGCAGCCCAGGCCCTGGCACAGCAGCCACCAGCCCCAAGCATGCTGCAGCGCACAGAGGAGTGGTCATGCCTGTGCTTGGGGAAGGCCGTGCAGCACAAGGCCAACTGCAAGGTGGAAGCTGAGCTGCAAGCACTGCAGAAGCAAGCAGCCATCAGCAAAGCTGAGCAGGCACAGAGCAGGTAGGTAGGCCCTGAGGTTGGCTGTCCCTGGCACAGCCAGAGCCCAAGCAGGGTTCTGCCGGCATCCACTCCATCAAGGGAGGGCAGCCTGGGGCTGCCACAGCTCAGACTGTGCCCTTGCCTCAAGGGAGCTGGTGGTGTGGCTCCAGGCAGAGCTGAGCCAGTGGCAGTGGAAACAGCAGGTGACCCTCGAGCAGGCGCTGCAACACATGCATGCTGCGGCTCATGCTGAAGAGAAGCTGCAGAGGAGCCAGGAACAGCTCCAAGTCCTGAGGGAGCAGGTAGGTAGCAGGCAAGGCCTGGTCTGAGATCCCTCTGTCAGTATGGCCCCAGTCTCCTCTGCCTTCATGGATGACCCAGGGCCTACCCAGTACCAAGAGCAGGCTACCACGCCATGGAAGCTGCAAGAGGAGCTGTGCTGTGAGCAGGACAGTAAGGAAAAGCTCTAGCAAGAGCTACAGCAGGCAAAGGAGTGGATGAGCACCTGCAAGAGAGAGAATAAAGCCCTGTGGCAAAGCCTGTGCTGCAGGAGTGGGCAGCGAGCTTGGATCAGCAGCAGGAGACAGTCACAGACCTCACTCTGGCAGGAAGCAGCACTAGCACAGCAATGCAGCACCCACTAATGCATTGACTTCTCTGCAGCTGGGGGCACAGAAGGAGCAGAGCCAAGGCCTGCGGCACAGTCTGACTCAGCTGCAGGAGGAGCTGGGAGCCACCCAGGCCCGGGAGCAGCAAAGTCTGCAGCAGCTTAGCAGAGCCAAGGAGACCATCCAAAACCTGCACCAAGAAGTGGCCTCCAACAGAAAGCACCTGACAGAGCTACTGCAACAGGTAAGGGCAGGGACAGGACAGTCCCAAGATGCAGCCAGCCACCACGCGGCCCTCAGTGCCAGAGCAGCAAAGTGCTGCAGAGAGCCCTTTCCTGCTTCTGGGTAGCACTAGTCCCTGCAAGGAGCCCCAGCCTGCCCACGGCTTGGCCAACCACCCTCTTTGCCCACAACTTTGCATGCAGGTGCAGGATGTGGCCACCCTGCAGGCAGAGCTGGCCCAAGCCCAGCAAGAGAAAGTCAAACAGGAGGAGAAGATTGCAGCCTACGAGGAACAGAGGCAGCAGCTCCACTGGGAGCTGAGAAAGCTGCAGGGGTCCCAGGAGCAGAGCACGCAGGAGGTAAGTATGTCCCAAGCCTTCCCACAGGGCACTGGGAGCCTGTGCTCATCCTGTGTGTCTCTGTGCCCCTGGCAGGTCCACTCCCTCCAGGAAAGGCTGCAGGAGCTGAGCAGCCAAGCCCAGCACTGGCAGCAGCTACACCAAGAGAGTGAGCGAGCTCTGGCTATGCGAGAAGAGGAGCTGGTTGTTTGCAAGGTGGAGCTGGCTTTCCTCAAGGAAGAGCTCAGCAAGGCCACAGAGCAGGTGCAGGATAGAAACAGGCAGCACCGCAGCCCAAGGGCAAGAGTGCAGGCTGGGCCTCTAGCACCAGGCAATGACAGACAGATCCTGGCCCACAGGCAGGGCAGCGGTAGGGAGGACAGGAGAGGGGACAGCATACTGCAGATCCCAGGCCACCAAGGGAGGAGGCTGTGGGTCTGGCAGCAGCAGGGCTGAACATCTTGTTCTCCTTAAACTAGCCCTCTTTGCTCTGTTGCTAGACAGAGGCCCCCTTAGCATGGAACTACCATGTTATGACAGACATTCACAGCCCATAGTGCTGAGGTAACAGTTCTCCAGAGCAGCTCTCCCAAGGCACCAGCATCTCCAGCCCCTCTGCACAGCCACAAAGGCTGTTGCCCCACCACAGCCTGGTTTCTCCAACTGCCTTCAGTCCTGAGCTCACAGAGGCTGGGAAAAGCAGTCGCATGCTGGTTCACGCATGGCATGGGGGTGATGTGTGTCATTCTTTCCAGGTAGAAACGCTGCGCACTTCCCATGCTTTGGCATGCTCTGACAGCAGCAGGCTGCGCAAGGAGAGGGAGCTGGTGCTGGTCAACATAAGCCAGCGTGTGAAGGAGCAGAGGTGAGTCAGAAGCCTTACCAGAGTAGAGAGGGGGAAGGTGGCTGCCTTCTCCTCACACCAACACACTCAGCTCATGCCTTGTTTTCAGGCAGTCAAATGAGAAACTAGGGCACAAGATCCAGCAGCAAATCAAGCAGACCGCAGAGCTGACAGGTGAAAAGGAGTAAGTGGTGAACATGGGGAGTGGGTTTGAGCTCTCCACACACAGCAGGTCCTGCTGCCAGCAGGGGTGTACAGGACAGATGGACAACTGCTGGACTACTCAAGCTCCTGCAAGGCCAGCAGACCAGGATTGTCTCTGCACCACTGCATCACCTCATCACCCCTGCCTTTCCTCCAGGCATCTTAATGACACACCGGGCAGAAGGCAGGAAGAAAACACACACCTCATGGTCAGAACACAGCAGCAGCACCACAAATGTGAGCAGCTGATGGTGAGCAGAATTGCTGGTACAGCCTGGCCTGGAACAGGGCTGGGCCTATGTTCTTGTGTGTACAGGGGCTGGGTATGTGCCCAGGGCACAGGTTTTGGGAGAACTGCCTTTGCAGTAGTGTGGGCCAGGGCTGGGCCAAGGACAGGTTGTCATTGCCCTCTAGGTCAGCGTAGTTCTGTGCCTTGTCCCAGGTTCTACAGGGCAACAACTTGACAGTACCAGCCCTGCATGATTCTGCAGGACTGCCTCCACCCAGCACTTGCTTCCGGGACAAGAAGCAGCACAAAACAAAGCAAGGATTAGACTGACAACCTTTAAACAAATAAAATTCTTTCTGTTCTGTAGCAAAATTAGTGCCAAGCACCAAAGCCTTCCTGGGCCACACGCTGTAGAGAGCCTCACAAAGTACAGTGACCAGAAGAACAGGGCACTCTCCTAAGACTCAGTTGCTCCTGGAAGTCTTTAAGCCTCAAAGCAAGGGGCACTGCCACCTTAGAGGCCAAAGCGGGCTGGGGTGCGTCGTGGTGTCAGGGGCTCCCCCTGTTCCTTCCGCCCAGGGGTGTAGATTTTAGTAGATCTGCCAGGAGAGGACAAGGGTGATTAGTGGAACATGCAACCTTTCCCTGCACCAGAACACCCATGGGGAATTTGGGACCCTCCATGCAGCTCACTACTCTTCAGCCTGCAACCCATGGCCAGGCAGGGCCAGCACCTACCTTGCACTGCCCAGTGGGTTACGCCGCTCCTGCTCCTCCCGGCGGGCTCGCAGCTGCTCCTCAGCCAAAGCCATCTCTTCCTCCATGGCAGACACTTCCTCCTTGGCACGGCGGCGGTTCTCCTGGAACAGGGCAGCATCAGGTCAGGGACAGGCAGAGGGCTGACCAGCAACAGACTCTGCAGGCCCACGGGCCTGTTCCCATCATGTCAAAACACACACACTGCAGGAGAACAGGCATGCGGTGGGCCTGCTGTCTGCCCGCTTGTCCTGGACAGAAGACTCACCTGGCGTGACTTGCCAGCATGTTTAATACTGTAGAACATGGGGCCCAGCTCTGCCAGCCACTCTCCATCCACAGCAGTGACACACTGCATGTATTCCTGCAGGGACAGAAGGAAAGATCAGGGTAGCAGGATGGCTCTCTCCGGGCCTGGACACCATTTCCAGAGCCAACGGCAGCTCCCTCCCTCCCCCACTTGCTGATGGCACTTTCAGGCTGGGACTATACCCCTTCCAGATAATACCTCCTGGCCTCAGAAGCTGCTATGGGTTGGACTTGGTGAGACTGCAAAAAGGTTCAAACATGTCCCACATAAGCCAGTAAAAAATATTGGGAAAGGGAGAAAAAGGACTCTGCAGATGACAGAGACACACCTAGTTGTTATAGACAAGAAAGGCTGAGAATTGCCCTTCTGATAGATCCTGGAATCATGGCAAAGCCCTCCCACCTCCCTCAGCACACTCCTTACCCTTCTTGCTAGCCCTCAGCGCAAGCTCACCTTGGTGGTCATGACCAACTCATGATACACAATGTAGTCTGGTGTGTAGCCCATGCCAAACAGAGAGCTTGTGGGGTGCAGGTGGCAGGGCATGCCTGTGCGGATGTTCACGTATTCCCCAATGCCCTGGAAAGAGAAGTCAGGTGGTCAGCCCACCTGTCCCCAGACATGGCCCCTCAGCCCCCAGACTAGCACAGACACCTCTCACCTTCAGCTTTGCAGCTTGATGGAAATACGCAGCACAGATGCACTTCCTGACAACATCCCAGTCAGTACCACAGGATGCTAGGCTCATCCGCTGCTGCACCATAATGTCCTTGAGCTGGGCACGCACCTCCCGCACCTGCAGAGGTGTGTGGCAGTCAGATCTCTCTCCTGTGCAAGGCTCCCTCCCCCACCCTCATTGCCACAGCCTCACCTTCCGCATGGCCTTGGCATGGATGAAGTGCTGGTTGCACCACAGTGTAGAATAGCTGTTGTTCTTCCACTGCAGGTAAACATTCAGGTAAGTTAAGTGATCACTCTCTGGAACAGCAAATTTCTCCCGCACTTGGTCGCTTTCCTCCTCTCGGCCCTGAAGGGTGAGCAAAGAACACAGGTTAGTCAAGGGATGGGGGAAGGCCCCAAACTGCTAAAAGTGCAGGCAGGTACCTTAGGCCGATAAAAGATGGCAGGCACAGACAACATGGAGACAATGAGCAAGATCTCAGAGCTGCAACCCATGTCACAGGAGACAATGAGCATTTTGGAGAGTGCAGGATCCAGTGGGAACTCCACCATGAGACGTCCTGTTGAGGTCAGACCACCTGTAGAAACAGCATAGGGATCAGCAGCTGGGCAGGTCCCAGTCCCATGGGCTGACAGCTTGCCCCAGCAGCCAATACCTGTGTTATCCAGGGCCCCCAGGATCCACAGCTGATACATGGAGTTCAGCATGTTGTCCTCAGGGGGCGGATCCATGAAGTGGAACTGCAGCAGGTCTTGCACACCCAGGGACTTGAGCAAAAGCACTACATTGGCAAGGTTGGTGCGCTGGATCTCGGGCACCGTGGTTGTCAGCAGCTCATTCTTGTAGGCACTCTGGGTGTAGAGCCTGGGGAACAGATGTCAAGAGCATTCTCCTCCTGTTCAGGCCACTGTGCTCCTTACAGACTCACCAGCTGTTGCCCAACCCAGACAGGCACGGTACAGGGCAACTCTGCATGCAGCCAGCGACACCCCTGGGAAGGAACCTCTACCCTGGCCAAAGCGTGGCTTTCCTACCACATAAGGGTGCCTGGGCTGCAGTACAGTGCACACCCCTCTCAAGCACAGTCCTTCCCTGGGTGCAGACCAGTCTCAATGCAAAGCCTTGAGAAAGCTGCCTTTGGCTTGGCTGTTATCCTGACAGCATCAAGGGTGGAACAGCCACAAGTAAAGACGGGCAAAGGAAAAAACTGGAGCACATCTTTCCCTCTGCAGAGGCACTGGGTCCAAAAGAGAAGACCTCAAGGCCTGCCTACTGCCCTCGTGCCCCCAGGAGTTCAAGATAATGAACAGCTCCAGTGAGGAAAAAAAAATAACCTGATGCCAAGCTGCAGATACAACAGGAACACCAGTGACATGCCTACCTGAAGCAGTGTCCTGGGCCTGTTCGGCCAGCTCGGCCTGCCCTCTGATTGGCATTGGCTTGACTGATGGGGTAGATCTGCAGTGCATCCATGCCTATACGGGGGTTGAAAACCTGCAGGACACAAGAACAACAGGCTGAAGTAAGAGGAACCCTGGGTCACTACCCCAGAACTCCCTCAACCCAACCCCAGAGATCAGGCGTAAACAGTACAGGAAATTCTGGCTTACTTTCAACTTGCAGTAGCCAGAGTCAATCACAAACATGATGCCATCCACTGTCAGTGAGGTCTCTGCAATGTTAGTAGCAACAATGCACTTCCTGACCCCATCCGGAGCCTGCAAACATACTGCACGTCAGTCAAATCCCTGGGCAAGGGCCTCTGCACCACAGAGGAAGAGTGCAGAGCAGCAATACAGAACCCAGAAGGACAGGGGTGACTCTTGGGAAGCTGAGGGGGCACATTCTTTCTCTTGTCCTCTGCACGCAATACAAAAGGCACGTCTGCACCTCTCACTCATGCTCAGTAGTCTTCCCTGCATTAACTTCCCCCATCCCCAGTCCTATCAGGGCACACATCAGCACCTTCTGGAAGATCTTGGCCTGCAAGTCTGATGGTAGCTGAGAATAGATAGGCAGTACAGCAAGAGCAGGCGCCTTCTCCAGCTCCTCAAGGTGCTCCACAATTTGCTCCGAGGTCACCTAAACATAAAGAGGAGTGTAAACATAAGGTTAAAACAACAAAGGGGGAGGACAGTGCCTGCCCTTCCAGCTCACCTCTATGTCCTCTTGGCCAGGCATGAAGACAAGGATGTCTCCAGGAGCACCAGACAAATGGACCTGCAGTGCTTGTTTCACTGCAGCCTCCACATAATCCTCTTGTGGGGTCTGAAAGGCACAGCCCAGGTTACAGACACCAATCATCTCACCTGCCCTGTCCTGTGTGCAAGACTGCATCATAGCACAGCTACTCCTCTATCCTTTCTGTCCACCACAGACTACAGTACACCCAAGTCACAACAGAATTTCCCTCTGCAATATTGACCATACCTTGCTAAAAAGAATATCAACAGGGAAAGTGCGCCCAGGAATGTGGAAAATAGGAACATTCCCAAAGAAGGAGGCAAACTTCTCTGCATCCATGGTGGCCGAGGTGACAACAAGCTTCAGATCTGAGCGTCGAGCCACCACCTAGAAAGCAGATGAAAGGATCAATAAGGAAGGGGCATTTGTGCATGGCTGCAGGCTGCTTCCATTATTACTGAGACAACAGCACAGGACAGAGCTTCTGCTGTACTCCAGAGGCACTGGCCACCAATGCCCGGTAACACAGATGCTATATGATCTGTGCAGTTAAGAAGACTCGCCAGCCTCGGTCTTAGGGAAGCCTTAAGCCAGCAAAGATCTCCGTACCTAGAGTTTCTGACAGTTAGCCAGCAAGCCTCTGGCATTACTTAGGCACTAGGGGAGATTTAACCCCCCCAGAATCAGGGATCAGGATGTTGGAGTAGTAAGTGCAGACAGAGAGGTGGCAGCTCTGCTTCCCTCTTCCAGTCCCTGCCAATACTCTGCTTTACCAGCTCACGTGCCCTATGCTGCTGTCCTCTAGTCCAGGCTCACACACACACCTCTCGAAGCAGACCAAAGAGCACATCAGTGTTGAGTGAGCGCTCATGTGCCTCATCCATGATAATTGCACTGTAGTTGTCCAGGTCAGCCTCTCGCAGTGACTCACGAAGAAGGATCCCGTCTGTCATGTATTTGATCACCGTGTTCTCGGACGTGCAGTCCTCAAAGCGGATGGCATAGCCTACCTGGGAAGGTCGAGATACCAGCAAGTCTGAGTGCATGGGGCTGCTGGAACTGTCATCAGGCTCCCGGCACCCACTGCCAGACTCACCTCCTCCCCCAGACGCACTCCCATCTCTTCACTGACCCGCTTGGCAACTGACATGGCTGCCACTCTGCGGGGTTGGGTGCAGCCAATCATGCCATAGTCTGTGTAGCCATCCTCATGGAGGTACTGTGTCAGCTGAGTTGTCTTCCCACTCCCCGTCTCCCCCACCACAATCACAATGCTGTTGTCTCTAAAGAAAGCAAAAAAGTATTTCCCCACACACCACAAAGAAGGGCTTTTGCATTCACAGCCCTGTCTGGCCACCCAAGTGCCATCCTACTCAGGCAGGAGATCTGCCATCAACCACACAAAGCAATGGGCCATGTTTCCTGAGGGTACAGCTTCCAAACAGGCCATGTACCTAGAATTTCTCACTTGGGTTCCCGAGATGTAGGCCAATAGGGATGCTCTGGGGATGCTCTGTGACCAGCTCTCTAGCAGCCATACCTGAGGATGGAGAGCAGCTCCTGCTGCACAGCAAAGATGGGCAGATACTGTCTCTGCTCCAGGATTGATTTCTTCTTGGCGAACTCACTGCTGGCTTCACTTTTTTCTTTCATGTGTTCAGCAAATTTCTGCTCAGTCCTAAGGAAACACCAGGAGTCCTGAAATTGCCACTCCACACCCTTTGCTATGCCTACAGCCCCCGTCACCAGCTAAGCAGGAGTAATTGAAAGCAAGCTCCTACCTATAATCCACTTTGCCATCTTCGGTTACCATCTCATCCTTCTCCTCCTCTTTCTTGATTCCCATAATGTCTCCCAGTTTTGTGCCTGCCAGCTCCCAGTGTTTATGCTGAGCCTAGAAGGACAGAGAGCAGCGTAACTTTTCCACAGCAAGTACTGACAAATCATTCTTCTCCAATCCTACTCAGGACATTCAGGACACCAGGAAAACACATTAGCCCCACAATTCCCCAATGCTACAATGCAGAACGCACATCCCATTGCTATATCAAGTCCCCCTCTTCCAAATGAACGGGAGCAGAGCTTTTAGACATTGGTCCTGATAGCTTTTAGATGCTGGTCTGGATACAGAGACTTCAGGTGCAGGATGACCAACTGCCTCCTAAGAAAATGGTTCCAGCTACTGACCCTTCTATTAAATTTGAACTTACACAAATCTGAACCAGATATAATCTTCCTGCTCTTGACAGGTGCTCACAGATCTCTCCCACACCTTCCTGTTTGCTCTCACCTCTGATATCAGTTTAGCTTCCACCTCCATTCCACTCACAGCATACATAACTCAAATCCAGCTCAGTTTCAGCATTCAAGGAATACATCTGTGCTTTCCTCACAGCTATCACACAAGCTTTAGAGTAAGTTCCTAGAAAACACCCCCAAAAACTAGCATGCTACCTTACTGTATAATCCTCCTCATAACTCTTTGCTCAGACATGACAAAATATATCCTGCGACCATACTGACTGCTGATTGTCTTCTACCTTGCATTCTTCTACCTGCCCTCTTCTCCCATGAGCCAAATGTCCTTTGGATCAGACTCCTCTGCACAAGTGCAGAGTGATTCATGTCCCAGGCAGTGCCTGAGGAGATCACATCACAGCTGCTTATGAGACAATGCAATGAGCTGGGCTGCCAGGACATCCCAGGTCATAAAAAATATTAATTCCTTATCGTCATTGTCACCAAAGCCTGTATTCTGCAAAGTTCAAACAAAGGCTGTAAGGCACTACATAACATGTACAGTGGGGTAGTAAGCCAAAAGGTCACAGCATACCCTCTTACGCTCCTTTTGCTCCCTATGCTTGCGCACCAATTGGCTGCCTTTCCGGGCTATGATGGCCAAATCTGAGGTGGCATCCTTGACAGGGATGACTGGCTCTGGCTAGAGGAAAGAGGCATTGCTTCAGTACAGAGAGCTCACTTGCAGGGTTCCCTGCCATCAGTGCCTTCAGCCACAGTCTCTACCTGCTTGGTGAAGACAATCCTTCCATCTAGGAAAGGGGGCACCAGGTTGTGCACCAACAGATGCACTTTGGCTGAGTTATCCTCCTCAAAATCTTCATCCACTTCAATTCGATGAACCACACCGCTGGTGAGCATGCGATTTGTCTCCCAGCGCTCATTATCCTGCAGGAAACAACATATCAGGAAATACACAGAAGCCCCACAGAAAGCCTGAAAGATGACATCAGAACACTGTCTGGGCCCCACACTGCTAACAAGATGAAACTGATGGTTCCGGCCTGGGGAGCCTGAAAGCACTAGGGAAGAAACAGTAACTGCAAGCAGCCAGGTGTGGGAAGCACAGACTGGTCATTTGAAGTACATGGTCAACAAGACTGTCTCCAAGGAAACGCGGGACAGATGTTGTCCACATGGTCCCTGCTATACTCAGAATACCAGGCCAGGAGGCCTGGACATAATCCTGCTCATGTGCTAAGGGCAGCAGTCCTCAGTGTCCACTGGGTCAACAGCAGACAACCCTAGCAATGTAACTCACACCCCAGAATAGCAGGAGCATGGCACTCTGGATTCCTGTTGTCCTGGACAGTGTGATCCACCGCAGTCACTCTGATTACAAATTCTGCCCCACGCCAAAGACGCAGGGCTGCACTTTCCAGGGGAACTTAACAATAGTTTCCTTATGATCCCTCTGAACAAGGTCTGGGCCGGAACACAGACTATCCTTCTCCACCTGAGAGCAAGGGCTCTGCCTTTACTGCCAGCAAGCTGGTCTCTCAAGAGGCAGCAAAACAAGCAGTGCCCACACGTTCAACAGCAATTGACCCCACATCTCGCCCCTACCTCATTGATCTGCCGCCGCTGTGCTGAGATGCGCTTCTGCCTCTGCTTGTGCAAGTGCTGCTCCCGCTTCTTCACGTACTCCTCAGAGGAATAGGCCAGGGGGTTGTGAAACTCGTCGTAGCCCTCATCCATCATGTACCAGTCCCGGTCAGCTTGCTGGGAGGGGAGAGGTGCGGCCCTGAGCTCCGCAGGCCAGGCCGGGCAGCCCCGGCAGCACATGCCCGCAGAGACGCTGGCCGGGCTGGNTCCGTCTCAAAGGCAATGCCCTCCTCCCCGTCCGCACGCCGCCCTGGCAAAGGTGAGCTGGTCAGTCCGGGCACTGGCCCTGTGGCTGCTCCAGCAGGGAAAGGCGATTCCGCTGCTGCCCAGCCTAGGCAGCTTAGCCCAGGCTCCTCACCTCTTCCTCTGGACAGCCGCGGCGTGGCCCCCAGGTGCCTCCGGTCATCAGCCCACTCGTTGTATTTGTATGATGGGGTGGGCAATGGTGTCTTATCTGAGTACCTGCTCCTCACAGACCTGAAAAAACAGCACGAGGGAGGAACTAGTGCCCACAGCCACACACTACTCTTACATACACCCTCCCCTTTCCGCAGCTCAACAGCTTGTAGCAGCAGCCCCAGGCACTGATACCTGTCCCGGTCTCTCCGGTCTGTGTCCCGCAGTGATGATGCCCGGTGACTGCGCTCTGAGTCTCGAGAAGAAGGCATGGGTGAAGGAGATTCCCACTGTGAGCGGCGGGCACTGCTGTAGCCACTATCATCTTCCTCCCAGCTGGAGCGAGATGGCGTGGCTGCATCTAGCAGAGGAGATGCAGTTTGACACCTGATGTTCAGTGACCCCAGGCACCCAGAGCCACCTTACACCTTCTAGCAAGGAGCACAGAGAAGGTACCCATTTGTGCTCCCTCTAAGAGAAGGGGCTGGCCCAGCGATTCCAAGGAAAATTGCCACATTTCTGTCACATAGACCCAGAATAGACCCCACTGCACGGAGATCAGCCAGATTTTCACAAACACATCTGGCAGGTTACTCCCAGACACAGGCTGAACTAGTTTTATGCTTGCTCTAAACACAAGTGTTAGAAAATATAGGCTTTTCTACCCACGCAAAAATAGCAGGAAACAAACAGACAAAAATAGCAGGAAACAAACAAACAAACAAAAAAGAATAAGCCCCTTCTTGTTAGGTTCTCACGTGAGAACTCTACTGAGTTTCAATCTTACCTTTGGGCCGATGTCTGGGACTCTCTGGTTCGCTCCTCCTGCTGCTCCGCTCTGATGAGCCATCTCTCTCTGATCTGCTGCTGTGACGACTTCTGTCCCGCTCCTCTGTGAAAAGAAAGTAAGATCAGGTGCCTGGTGCACAAACAGGCTTCCCAAGTGTGCTGCAGAAAACACCATGAACGTTAGCTAAGGACTACAAACAGGCTGAGGGACAAGCTCAAACTCTAAACAGGAAGAGTCACACAAGGTCTCTAAGCAGTTACCGCGGTCCCGTTTACGATCATGGTCCCGGTCCCTACTGCGTTCCTTCTTTCGTTCCTTCTCCTCCTTGGAGGAGGCAAAGACACCGTGTTCCCGACGCTCCCTTTCCCGCTGCCGGCTGCGTTCCCAAAAGTCCTCGCTGACACCCCCCGTGTAGGAAGGCGTTTCCACGTGGACAGAACGGTAACGCCTGGGAACACAGAACAGAGAGAACAAAAGTTAAAAGGTGCTGAGGAATAGCTGGCCTTTGACTTGTCTCATACAACTCTAGTTCTAACCTCTGCTATGACAGAAGCTCATGGTTGAAAGTGCTCTCTCCATCCTTTGCTAACAGCCCACCAAGTATGCTGGTGCTCTCAGACACGTGCACTTCTGAGCAGGCCACTGCCTCCAGGCATCTGCAAGCAGTCTCACAACTAGGATGACTGGTGCTTGCAGGCCTAACGGTATCTAGAGGCACTCCAGACCATAATGCCTCAGGGACAGCACCAATGAAAAAGCTTTTCCCAGACCTCCTCAGATCTACAGAGGTGCCCCACAGTCCTCGCCCTGATCTCCAGAGCCATGCAGGAGGTCACAGCCCCACCTGTTACAGGGCACAACCCTCAGGGGCGCTGGCAATGCGCATACTCCACGCTCACGCTCAGCTCGTTCCTCCCTGCAGGCATCCAACGCTGTAAAGCGCCCCATGCCAACACTAGCACCCCACGCAGACCCCACCTGTCCTTGCGAGCACTGTGGCTTCTCCGATTGGTCTCCTCCTCCTCCTCCTCCTCATCCTCCTCGGAGCTGCCCGCCTCGTCACGGCCCTCTTCCCAGTCCTTGTAGGAGGAGACACGGGACCGCTTCCCACCGGCCGACTCCTCCTCGCGCTCCCGTCGCTTCTGGGCCGCCAACACGTCCAAGCCCAGCAAGGAGGCCCGTGGTGCCGGTGCCTTGAAGACGTGCTGCTCGGCGGCGGCGCTCCGCTTCCGCAGGACCAGCCCGCCGGCCTCAGCGTCCGGGCTCGTCCCCGCCAGCCGGTGCAGCGACTCCTCGCTCGCCTCGGCCATCGCTACCACGCCGGCCGCTACCACGCCACGCAGGGCCGAGCGGCCGGGCCGCGGCGGGCACCCATGGGGCCTACAGGACACAGGTCAGCGGGAGGGTCGGCGCCAGAACGCTGCCGGAGCACTTGCCGCTGCCCGGCCCCGCCGCCTCCCGCCCCGCTCCCACACCCCCCGCACCTGCTTGCGGTTGCCTCAGCGACCGTAAACCAGGTCCCTGAGCGCCGCCATGGCCGCCCCACCGTGCTCCGCGAGAAGAGACACTCTAGCCCACTTGCACCATAGACATAGCGGCCAGAGCCTATAGGAGCGGCAACCACCATAGAGTCCAACCACCGCTAGACAAGACGTGCTACAGCCCCTCGGCGGACTTCCGGCGTGAGGAAACCGTCTGGGATCACGTGGCCACGGGAGGCCTTCAGCCATGGAGGGCGCACCGGAAGAGAGCGGCGGGGGGCGGGACCCCCACAGACCCCCCCCCCCCCCCCCGGGGACACCCCCCGC
>VXBL01009560.1:162169-197077 GCA_013400195.1 Aramus guarauna
GGGGGGGGTGGGCGGCCGCATCGCGAGACGAACGGTGGGGGCGGGAGACCGCCCTGACCCCGCCCACGGACCCGAGCGAGGCTCGGCGCGGGCCACGGCAGCACCCCAGGGGCGCCCCGGCAGCAGCGTCCCCCAGCGCCCGCTCCCCAGGTGGGGTACGGCCACCCCCCGACAACACATCCCACGGCCCGCTCGGACACAGCCGCTCACAAGCCTAGACTTTATTAGGAACCAACCCGTAAGATACAAATCAACCCAAAACTTCAAGGAAAAGTTGTGTGAAAGTGTTACATACAGATACACAGAAGAGATCACGTCACGAGCTGCTCTGGCTGATGGGAACAGCCAGCGCTCAGGTCAGGGATCTCCCAGCCCCTTGCCCAGCGGTAAGCCAGGTCACTGCCACCCATCCCGTCAGAGTCCCCTTGACCCCAGCTCTCCGGACTCATTCAGTGCCCACTGACAAAGGAGCTGGTGCAGCCCATGGCGCAGGCAGCACGGGCCACATCGCTCTGCTAGCCCTCTGCCCGGCCAGCTCACGCTCCCAGCACGTTCAGGCAGAACACGCCACTGAACGGGAAAGCACAGTGCTGCCCTCCTGTGAACAGACCCCTCACGGAGAAGGCAGCGAAGGCCATGGAGGGCTCCCCAAGAGTCCAGCGGGAGCGACATCGGACAAGCTGCAGCCAGATACAGCTGGAGCCAGGGAGACGGCAGAAGTGAGACAGCAGAAATGCCAGCGTGCTGCGCAGCCCCAAGGGCAATGCCATGTCTCCTCACAACCGTATTCCCTGCCTCTGCCCCAGTTAGTTAGAAGTCTTACCAAAGGGACTTTATCACCCTTACCACACAGGCCATCGAGCAGAGAGGAGCAGCTTGTAGATGATGCTGGCCTTGAGACCACCACAGGAGAAGAGACAGCCCCGTCCTGTTTCAGCCTTCACCTCCCTTTTATGTGGAAAGGAGAGCAGAGCCACTGCAGAGGCAGCCAGGAACGGCATCCAGAATGTCAAGCACAGCTTTCCTGTATAGCTACCCAGACTAACAGGCTGTTCCCTGCTCCAGTTTCACAAGATTCCCCACAGTTCACCTTCTGGAGCAACACAGATCAGGAAAGCGGCAGCACTTGGTTTAAGTACAGCAGGAAGAGAGCTCAAAAAGAAGAGCGTGTTCATTTGAGGTTAATACAGAAAACCAATTTCAAGGGGAGTGTTTCAGAGAGAAGCTGTCACAGCTCCTGCCCCTCATGTCAGAGTTACAGCCCAGTCAGTTTTAGGTTTTCTTCTTTAGCTCTTCAAATCTCCGAGAAAGATCATCAAAGTCAATGTCTTCAGAGGCAGAAGAGTTGGCGCCGGCAGATGCTGTTGGCAGCGTATCTGGCACAGATGGCAATTCAGGCAGCACAAAGTTATCAAAGGTATTAGGAGCTCCAGCTCTTGGTTTAGGAGAAGCTTCTGGCTTGGGCCCAGGTCCTATTTAGAATAAGAGAAATATAATTTCACCTCACCATCATCACGCTCTCACCAGAGCCACACAAAAGAAAGCTCCTTCTACCAAAAAGGCAGTACCAATGTATTTTTCTGAACAGGACCACTGGTCACACACCTCCAACTGCAGGCAGACTCAATGGAGAAAGCCACAAGGTTTCAGGTTCATATGGCTGCAAGGGGCAGCACCATGGCAGATCTAGACTGGTGACCCTATCCTATGGCTGCACCAGACAGTAGGAGAACCCCCTCCACTGCCCACAGCCAGCTGTAGGTGTGCTGAAGCTCCCACATGCCTACACTAGCTGGACTGCATGATGGGGATTCAAAGTCCCATTTTTTTCCATGCCAACGCCTCCTAAAGACACATGCAGGTATCCCATGCTGTCACCCAGCTGTCAAACCAAAGCATACAGCCAGATCCAATGCACTCATAGGCCTATCTTCTTCAGCACACATCACCAACACTCCCCAGAGGACTCCACTAGATTGTCAGAAATCCTTGCTGGAGCTGGCAAGGCTCTTACTCACTCTAAAACCCCCTCTCCACCCTTATCAAGTGCTAGAGATAACAAGTGCTTTCAAAACACACAGAGCAGAATCACATTGTACAAGGCAGAAGAATTGTGTTATGATCCAATTACAATGCATGAAGCATCTCATAAGCCTTTAGGCAGATGGACCCAAGGGATAACAGCTATCTCCTCTAGGCCTGCTCTGCTGTATGCAACCTCAACACTGACATTAATGCAAACCTATTTACACTCTCAGCACTTACTTCTCATTCCGTGGCTGCGGAACGGTACTATTTACACCATGTAAAAATATTTTATCACTTAGAGCTGTTGCTTTATCATTTTATCCTGCAACGCCCTATGTCTGATGAGACAACTTAAGCTGGAGACCCAGTACCGACTCCAGTGTCAAACTCGAGTTCTTGAGTTTCCCAGCGGAAATCTGGATCCTCTTCTGTTTTGAGAGGATACTCTCCATTTCTGTCAGAGTCCTCTCTAAAGTTAAATCCTGCTCTCAAGATCTGTAGAGTTGTTCCCTGTATGGAAAACTTCCTCCCAAGGATGCTGGGATCCCAAGCCAACCACAGCTGCTAACCACTCTACGTTTCCCATACCTCTTGACATACTCACCAGCCACTGGTGCAGATGCGTCCTTGTCAGCACTAGGCTCATCAATCTGGAAAAGACTCTCAGTTACTACATCTGTCTCTCCTAACAAGTACAGAATCACATAGGTGTGTAGGCACTGCTCATGGGCAGCAGCAGCCACATCCATGCAAAGCAATGCATACCCCATACCTCCCCAAGAAGGAAGACAACCAGCACACTCAGAAGAATCTGCCTCTCTTCCCAAGAGGAGGCAGTGGTTCAACTTTCCTCTCTTTCCCTGACAATCAAAGCAGCTTCACTGGCCATATTCTAGAACTGGATAAACAGAGCATGTCCACTAGCAGGTCTAAAATATTTATCAAGGACATAAGTGGAAAAAGACTTCATCCATGAAATCACAGCTACTGCTTCCTTTCTTTCATAAACGATAGGTCCTTGTAGCCAGCAGCACAGTACAAAATGACACAACCTCAGGTCTCGGGCGGGTTGGGACAAAGGCCCATGGCATGGTCAGTTGTACTGGTGTAACTCCTCATTCCCTGTGGGCTGCAGTCAGTGCCATCTCTCTCTACCCAGCTAACAGCTGCTGCAGCTGTGCCTGCACCTCCTGGATTCAAAGACTACTGTGCAGCTGGTACAAGGTGTTAGCACACACAGGTGCTTGGCTAAGCTCATCCTCACTCAGGATACTACAAAAACCAAGAATAATGTCACTGAAAGCAAAATGAGAGGCAGAACTGCAGCAACAAAACCAGACAAGCATAGAAAGAGAAGACTCCAGCCTCTCCTTCATCGTTCCCAAGGTCTGAGAAAAGTCTGGGTAAGGAAGGGTGTTTAAATATACATCATCTGGTTCAACGAAAATTTTCAGCCAGGCTAACCATGAATTAGTTCAAAAGCCATCATTAAACAGACTGAAGGTAACAGACCCTTCACATTGCAAAACAACCCCAGAATTTGTGGACTCTACTTGTTAACTGTTTATCACCATTTTAACAATACAGTAAAATAGATATTGGCTTTCCTTTGCAGCCAAGACTCACAACTGAACGTGGAACTTCTCTTCACAAATCATTCTCCCATCACATGCACTCAGTGAGTCACCACACCCATAAGCAATGTCAAGCACCACCCCAAAAGCTCCAAAGGTTGACAGCAACATGCTTAATGAATATTTGCCTTTTCTGTGGCTACCACTGCACTCTTTTTGAGGTTCCCTCTGCTGCCTACAATGGAGATTCAGCTCAGGCACTTACAGACTCATATGTTGGTGGGGTTGCTGGAATTGGTGGTGGATGGATGTTAGTGAAAGGCTGGTAGGTCCCCACTGGTAGGCCATTGAAGTTCTCCTGTACAGAGAAATTAAGAGTCATGCACCAGACTACTCACCTGGGAGAGCAACCATGGGACACAACACACCTACAGCTGCCAGGGGAGTCAGAGAAAGTAGTAGCATAAGATAAACGCAGGCAAGTATCCAACCTGATATAGTTTATACTTACTGGGAAAAGATTCTCAAGTATTAAGTCAGATGTAGTCACGTGGAGCAACCAGACCCAGCTAACAGGATCGTGGGTTATTCTAAAGAACCAGCATGACTAAACACTTAACTTTCAAGGCATTAGAAGTGCCAGGACAAAAAGGGTAATAGCCTGCCTTAAGTACACCTGAGCCATTTCTCCTGACTGCAGTATCACAAAACAGGAAGGTCATCTCTGGTTCACTCGAGGTTTTGTATTACCCTTACCTGTAACACAACAGTGCCTCAGAGACCTAGACCTGCCACAAGTCCTCAGTATATTTATGCCTGGGCCTTCAGCCAGCTGATGATACTTGGCCCAGATTTTCCACAAAAAACCCATACTGCAGCATTGCTGGGAACATTAAGACTCCAAGCCATCCCACTGTTCTGCCACTCTCCAGTCTACACGGATATCCTGTAAATGACTGAATTCAGAGAATGGTGCTCTTCTCAGCTCCCACGTTCCACCCTTGCAACAAATCATTTCCAAGAGCCATTGGCCTGGTCCCCTCTCCTTGCAGGTCTGAAGGCAGGGCACTCCCGCACTTTTCTGTGCTGTTCCCATCCCACAAAACTCACCTGATTTCCTTGACTGAATCTTGGCACACTACCAGCCTACCAACTTCAAAGTGCAGCTCCAACCCCTGGTCAAAAGCCTGACAGTCAGAAGACTGCCTCAGGAGTTAAGTCTGGACTCCTCTGTTCCCTGAAGGCAAAGAGGGCTGCTGAACATGGGTAGGAACCTCCACAGCAAAGAAGCAACACGAAGCTTCAGCTGCACTGCCAACAACTTCCATCCCATGCAGCCTCACAGCAACATAATAGCCTTCTGACACATCAAGGTATCAGGTACAGACAGTTCCCAGACAGAAGGCACAGGGCTAAGCACCACAATCGGAGTCTTCCACAGAAAAAGGGAATGCTAAAAGCAAAGGCACTTACCGGTCCCTTTGGAGGTGGATAGGAGAAGGGCGGCGGATTTGGTGTTGGCATGGGCATAGGCATCATCACTGGCATGGGTACTATTCCATCATGACCAACCAGCGGGGCTGTAAATCCACCACCTCCTCCCCCTCCAGGGCCACCCTTCTTCACATCATCTGTGAATCCCACATCAATCAGATCTGCCTCTCCACCTGCAGGGGCTTCAGCCTGGAGAGGGTGGAAGAATTCTGCTCACCAATACATCTCTATCCTGATCACAGCCCTCTGAACAGGACTAGATGCAGCATTTGTCACTGGACAGGATGGGGCAACACAACAAAGACACAAGGACAGAACAGACAGCAGCTACACAGTGATATTAATGGGAATCAGAAAGAGAACCAGACTATAGTGTGACTAACTACAGCCACATCCCACAGGGCTGTGGGAAGGAGCAGGGAATCCTGCTACGCTAGGACTGTCTGCAAGATACCAAAGCACAATTACCACCAAGTTTGCTGCAATGCCACAGCTCTGTGCTCTGAAAGCCCACACAGCACTAACAAGACATTTCAGCCAGAACTGGAACACAGAAGGGAGCTCCAGACTTGCAGGTACCTCACTCACCATCACCACCGAGTCAGGCTCATAGGGCACATTGTAGTTCTTGGCAATTTCAATGAGGTACCTCTCCACCAGAATCTTGGGCGGCGCCTCCACGCTCAGCTTGTGCATCAGCTGTAACACAAGGGTGCAGAGACACTCAGCGGGACTGGGGCAGCACAGCAGAGCTCTATCCCGACCAGGGCTACCTGCTGTGGGAGCACAGTGCAGCCTTGGGGAGGGCTTTCCTGCCAATACACCACTGCTGCAGAGGAGGCTGCTGGCAACCACAGGCTAGGGCTCCACGTGCTCTGCTCCTCTTCATCCACAGCCAGCACAGCAGGGCCCCGCCTGCCAGGAACCTCAGCACTACACTTCCATGCTCCAATGCAGGCGGGCCCCTAGCAGCACAGTTGGCCCACCCTACTCTGCAGTGAGCCGCAGGCATCAGCCACTGGCCACAGGAAAAAGAGGCAGAAAGCCACAGCAGGCACGTCTGTTCTGCCAGCTCCAGCTGGCTGCAGCTGTTCCACCAGTTCATTACCCTGTCATTGACTGTCCCAATCTGGTTTGTCCGGCACAGCTTCCCATACTCCTTGCTGTACTTGGCACACAGCTGATCAGCAACCTGCAGCAGAAGAGAAACTCTGGGAATATGCACACCCTTGCTTTCCCCCACCACACACTGCACATCTGCTGTAGCCCTTTCAGCCACACACCCTGCCCCCAGACTGCCCTCATTTCTGTCACTGAGCGCCCCAGCTGAGCAGCCTTAGCCATCCCTGATGCTCCAGGGATGCCTATACTGGGGTCTACATCTGCAGAGCCCATAAAAACATGTCCTGTGCCTTAATGACAGAGTCCCAGACAAAGGCTTCCACCAGCTTCTGGGAGCATCACCCCCATCCTGCATGTGTAACACCCCTCAAACAACCCTACTCACAATCTTCAGCTCAGCCACTTCCGACTGGAGTCGTGGTGCAGCCCAAATCAGCGTAGATACTGCTTCTGCCAGGCCAGAGTCCAGCTCCCTAAGGACAACAGAAAAGAATCCTACTTCCACACCAAGCACCTAGTATTTGCTGCCCTCAATCTGCTTAGCCTCAAAGTCCCCATCCTCCATTCTGTGCTCCAGAGTCTTCCCTGCCTGGGGAAGAAAAGGTCTCTGGAGGCCCTAGGTCACTGAGACAAACACAGGTGCCCTTGCATACCCCAGGCTTGCCCCCAGCAGTACCCCTCCCCAAGCCCAGGGGGCCAAGACCCTCTCCCACAGCATTCCCTCTGGGCCAGAGCTTACTTCATGGACTGAATCAAGCCAAAGCGGGCTAGCAGCAGATCGCAGTACAGCTCCAGGATCTCCATGGCTTCCACAAGGTAATCTTCACGGATGATGTGCTCCACACGAATCCTGGCACGCTCATCTTTTCCAGCTGCCAGATAATCTGCAATCTCCTTCCTTGCCTTCTGGGCCAACTCAGCTACAGCACATATCCCCAAGGCCAGTCACTGTGCTGGCAAGGGCTGCTGCCTCCATACCCACCCAAAGTCCCCCACCCCACACAAAGCCATCATGAGCTTTTCTCTCTCCTTCATCCAGCCTCTGCAGTGCAAGACATTCAGCCATGGTTTGGTGGAGCCCTTGTGTCTAGGTCCTAGCACATTAACTCACACAAGAAAGGAGAGTGGGCTTTTATCTGCTAGAAGCACTCCTACACCTTCAACTTCCCTGCAGAGTCCACCAGAACCATGGATCTCATCTGTGTCTGGGCAGGGCAGGACAGCACAGGAAAGGAGAGCCTCCCACAGCACCCAGGAAGTCCCCCACTATGCTATGAGCACAGAAGGCCCAGGAAAGCCCCCTCCCCCCCAGACAAACTGGCACTTCCCTTCACACACAGCTACCGCCCCATGTACCCCATGAATTGCACTCCAACACCTGCCAGGAAGGTGGTCAGAGGCCACATTGTGGCCAGCCTGCTCCTCTGGGCACTCACACACCAGGGCAGACTGCAAGGCCTGGGTCCAGCAAGGAAGAACAAAAGGCTACTCCATACTTGGCCCATGAAAGTACTCTGACTCCAGAAAAGTCTTTTCTTCAAGCCTCCTGAGCCCTAAAGGAATCCTGGGTCACACCTGCCCCCCTCAAATACTCACTCTTCTTTTTCTCCAGTAGTTTGAGGCGATTGATGACAAGGCGCAGGTTGACTCGCAAGCGCTCAGCCTTGAACCCAGAGCCCAACATGATAAACACTTTCTGTGAGAGAAGAGGGGAAGGTAATGTGAACCAGGAGCTGTCGGTCATGCCAGAAGGACACCAGTTACTGTTTTACTTGAGGAACATACCAAACAGTCAGGTAAAGGCCTGCTACTCCTCAGTTTGGTTATTTACAAATGACTGGACCTACAACACTCATCATTCCCTTTCCCACTTTACAACCCCGCATGTAACCAAGGCGAACAGGGAACAGAACCTTCCTGGATATTCCCATTCTGACAGACTGAATCTTGACCCCAGAAACAGGTGTAAGATGATCAAAAACTGGGACTACTCTTTAAATAGGTACAGGGTTAGAAAACATACCCTAAAACAAGAAGTTAAAGGCCTGGGTCTATTTAATTTAGACACATGACACTAGCCACTGATGTGAATACCAGAGTAAAGTACAGTTTTAAGAACGTTAGACAAACATCTACCAGTAATAGCCTAGGAAAATTTGATTGTGCCTCAGCTCAGTAAGCTGAGCTTACTGACATGGTATTTTGAGGTTCCATTCAGCACTAGGTTTCTGAGAAGCCAAAGTGGAAAACCCCCTCAGATTTCATAATAAACAGCAGAACTGCTAGAAGACACTTACTTCGAAAGGGGAGGGAAGTAAACTAATGCCTCAAGATGCCATGTGCGACAACTATCACACAGTCAAATCCTCTCTCTCACTTCACAGACAAAACATTTTTAAAGAAACTTGAAAGTCACCAGCAAGAACCAAAGCAACCTCTGTCCTATCAATATGCAAGTTGTAAAACAGCTGTATCATTAACCCAAAGACTGTACAAACTAAAGGTTGTAACAGTTCTGTCATCAGAAGGAAAAAGTTGCCATTCCGTATTCCCCACACTCTTCCTGCTTACTGAATGTGTGCTCTGGTACTTCTCCAGTCTCTCATGAACCAGTTCAACTTATTAGTCCTACAGAACACTAACTCAGAAGATGCTTTATTATGGCATTTTGTTATGCCAAGAACTGTTAATCAAAAAATCCTTCCTTGAGAGCTATCACATAGAAAGACCTTGGCTTGTACCTGAAGGGCACACTGGAGCAGACTTTTGGATAGTGACAGCATTTTGCATGTAACTAGTGGTTTACATAAGATTTATTACTCTCTAGAGTATATCCAGTTTTATTTAGCTGGTCTTTTCACACAACAATACAGTTATTTCAATGACGCACAGAACTAACCAAGCTCAAAAAAAAAACTTGCTACAAAATATATATATATGATAAAGTCTGATGCCATAAAAGGCAAGTTTTGCTCTTCTGTACCTGAAACATACTCCTGCAACATTAAAATAACTTTAAAGTGCTGCAAGCAACAGTCTCAGCACGACTTGCAAGGTGTCTGTAAAAGTACCTATTAAATAACTATTCTGATTAACAACCACCTGTTTTAACAGACTGGTTCGAAATACAGCCATTAAGTAGCAGCCAGCTCCCCAGCCATTTTTCTGCAACCATCCTCCTGTCATTTTAAAAAGTCTTGCTACCCCCACTTCCCCGCGTAAGGCTCTCAGTGACACCGCTGCAGAAAGGCTGATCCAGTTCTTCCTTCCCTGTACCTTGCCTTCCCATCTCTTCCTGTAGACAGGCTGCTACTATGACCAGACCGAAATTAACCCTTACTCGTACAGCAATTACCCTGTTGCTAGGGCGGTTTCCAGGTGTATTAGTCAGTCAGCGAGATTTGCCGCGTAGCTGCCCAAAGGCCAGAGACACTTCAGAGAAGCGCGCAGGCAGCGCAGGAGACCCTGGGTTAGCTCTCCCGGCGCAGCTCCACTCCGACGGGGCTGAGGGAGAGATCCCTCTGCCTCCTCGCTGCCGTCCCCAGCGAGGTGGCGCCGAGGGAACGTCCCACAGCGCGGCGGGGCAGACCCCGGGCCTGCCCTCAGCCGAGCCAGTAGACACTTGGGGCGAGGCGTCCGCCTCACTACCAGCATTTTCTCGGCCACCGAGCGCGCCCCATCGCCCTGAGCTCAGCCGCCACAGCCCCACTCACCGTCTGCCCCTCCGCGCGGACTTCAGGCACCCAAAATGGCGGTCTCCCAGCCGCACCACCTCACGGCGAGCGGAGGGATCCACGGCGCCGGCACTCCCCACTCCTTACCCGGGACACGGCCGAGCTGGTGCGGCAGCTACGGCGGAAAGGCCACAAGAAGTACCCGCCGCACCGACACGGCGGCGTCCTGAGAAAGAAGCGGCAGCGGCACAAGCGAGAGGACAGTGGCGCTGAGGGATTAAATGACCCAGCGGAGGGATCCCGTTCGCGCGAGCGTGCGACAGGTACTCCCCATAGGCGCCCGCCGGTCCCCGCCCCCCGGTGCAGGGGTTCCGGCAGCACAGCGTTCCGCCTGCGGCTTCCCCTGCCATGAGCCCCGCCTCTACGGGGCACGGGAGCCGCTCGGCTGAAGACACCGTGCCGGGTCGCGGGTGGGCGGAAGGGTCTCCGGTTGTCTGAGAGCCAGGCGGCGGTGGCGCCTCTGCGAGGGAGAGCCGGGCCGAGGCTGATCCCGGTCCCCAGCTGCAGGATTGCCGCTGTGTTTCTGCGGGGCGGCGCAGCCCCGAGGGTAAGCTGTCCCGGCGGGAGCTCCAGGCGGTGCCCGCAGGCCCCTGCCGAGGCGGCTACTCTGGAGCAGACGAGGAGAAACAGCCCAGAGGCCCCCACGCTGCGGTGCTGGGCGGTTCATTTCTAAACGGATGCACGAGTTCATAAAATTTTAAGTTAATAGTAAAATCGTGATTTTTGACCTTGCAGGGTAAGCGAGATTCTGGTGAGCTCGGGTAGCACAGGAGCAGCCGCTTCCCGACCCGGGCGAGAGGAGAGGCAGCTGCCGGCGGAGGGGGCCGGAGCTCGGCGCCGCTTCCCGAGCTGCCCGCCGCGGTACGCGACGCCCGCAGCTGGCACGAATGAACTCCTTCGGGCGGCCAGGAGCTGCTGGCTGGGACGGATCCATGAAAAACAGGTGAGATGCTTCAGATAATGAAAAAACCGGCACCGGGGGTCTGCAGGCGAGGTCTTCGGCAGACAGCGCGGCACTGCCGCCGCCGGGCCGGGGGGCTTCCCGGGGCCGCGCCCGCGCCCGTGCCCGCGACGCGCGCTCTGGCGGCGCCGCCATCTTGCCTGTCTGTCTGTCCGGCGGCCCTTTGTCTGTCTGCGGCTCCCCGGCGCCTGCAGCGGGACCGGGTAAGGCGGGCCGGGCCGTGGGCCGGGGCCGTCCGCCCGCGAGGGGCGGGCCGGATCCCGCCGTACGCCTGAGGGGCGGCAGCGTCGGTCCTTCTGCCTGCGAGGGGCCGGGCCGGTCTGTCTGTCCGGGCTGGGTCCCCCGGTCGTCCGTCGGCATCCTCGGGGGCCCGGGCTGGGTTGCTCCGTCCGTCCTTCTGCCGCCTCCCGTGTGCTGGCACTGCCGGCTGGATCCCTCTGTCGGTGGGAGGCGGACGGGGCCCCCGTGTCCGTCTGTCGGTGGGGGGACTGACAGGATGGGACCCGTGTGTCCGGGGGGAGGGGGGAGTGGGTTCAGCTCCTCCGTTTTTCTGTGTGTCTGTCTGAGGGGACTGTTGGGCCTGATTCCTTCCTCTGTCATTCTGAGGATGAGGAGTGGATGTTTGCTCCCTTGTAACGTTTGAGGGGGGGTCTGTGTGTCCCCACCTGTGACGGGCAATGGGGGTGCGTCCCTCCCCATGGGAGTGGGCGTCGGTGGTCCCTCCCCATGTGCAGGCAGGCGGTGTGTCCCACCTGCCGGTCCCCGGCCTGGCAGCAGGGAGGGCGCAGCAGCCCTGCTGTTTCCGTCTCCCTGTGCCTGTCTGCGAGGGCAGCGAGGTCAGTCCCTTTGAGGGATGTATTTCTGGGGCAAGACCTGTCCCAGGGCTGGCCACACCATCCCATCCACTGCTGCTGCCGTGTCTGGAGCTGTGACCGTAGGGCGGCTGGTTCCCTTGCCTGCCTGGGCTGGGTTATCCGGAGCCCAATGGCAGCCTTCTGGGCATGGTGGGGCCTTGGTCCCCTCAGTCCCTCTCTGGGTGGGGGGCCAGAGATAGGGCAGGGTCTGCAGGTTTGATGAGGCTCTTGCTGTATCGGCTGTAGGAATGGAGAGGAGGGAGAAGGGTGCTCAGACTGAGATTGCAGTCACTCTTGAAGTGGGGCGCACTTAGCTTTTTGTATACTGGGGACAGGATTGCTTATAACTTTGCTTGAGAACTGGGTGGCACTGCCCATACACGGTGGTTTGTGAAATGCTTGTGGATCGTGTGGATGCTGGCGCTGAATGTGGCTGTGGTGATGCAGAATGAGCACTGTAGGCAGGAGGGGAAATTTGGCCAGCTGCATTTGGCCAGAGGCTCAGAAGGTTCCAGTGGTGTGTGTGACAGGCTCTTCTCTTCTCAGGTGAGCCCTCTGCTGAGGGAACGAACACTCTCTGCTCCCAGGTCAGGGAAACATGTCCCGTCGGAAACAGACCACTCCTAACAAAGTTCACTGTGAGTATTATGTTACACAGCATTGTGGGATCCTTGCCCTTGCTGGATTGTTGTGGAGACGGGAAGGAGGGGAATAGTGGTTACTCACATTTTGTCTTAGGGACTGTAATAACAGAAACTGAACTCTGTGCATTAGGGAAGCTGGCCTTGTCCTGGCATGGTAGGACAGGGATAGGCTTGAAAAAAAAACTAATGCTGTAAAGGTAGGTGTGTAAGTGCAAGGCCTGTAGCTGTGCTTTGCATTCACACCGTCACAAGTACAAGTTAGTATACTAAGAAATGTGACTTCAGAGCTCTGGCCCATCTTGGGTAGCAAAGGAAGTTCTAGGCAAGGTGGTTTGAGTGTGTGGCTGAAAGCCAGGAAGTCCTGGGTTCTGATCTTTGCCCTACCACAGACTCAACTGACTGGCCTTGGACACGTTACTTAAGCTCACTGTACCTCAGCTTCCCACCAGATAATGTAAATAAAGCCGTTTGCTCTTTCCTTGCGGGGAATGGGTGGTGGCTAAGTAATTTACTGGACAGATGAATGCTATCTGTCAGATCATTCTTGAGCTGAGCTGATAGGATGGGTCTCTGTTTCTCCAGCATTTTCCAGACCCGGGCATTTGTTTGATAGTGAATGGGCTGAAGATGCTGTACATCAGCACTTCTTGTGGGCAGGCTACATCAAGATGTTAGTGGAGCTGGGAGACAGGTATGAATGTTTGGCTGTAAAGGGGAAACTGCACATATACAGCTTTTGTTTGACTGATTGCAGCAGGGGGAAGTTGGGGCCACTGAAGCTATGCCCTTGTTCATACCCAGCATAGTGGCTGGAGACACATTTGGAATTTGGTCTGGAATGAGGAAAACAAATTTCCACTTCTGTAGACATGTGAAACCAAGGCTGAGAAGAGGGCCCTGGGTATTGTTAAGCTGTAGTAGCTGTCAGAAGTATGGGACAGAGAGGTGAATGCTGCAGCCCTAACACTGCCTCACTTTGCTGATGCTGCTGGCTTGCATGTCTCTGTGTTTCTCTGTGCTGCCTTTTTGTATGGGTACAGCAACAGGAATCTGTGCATGCTGTTCTCTGTACTAGGGGAAAATACGCTGTGATAACACTTTGCACACTCATTGAGTGTACTGGGGAGAATTACCTCTGTCTGGGACTCGAAAGCGCCGTTGGCTGCTAGAGCTAGGCATGGGAGAGCTGACAAAAGCTTTCCTTGGTGGCCAGTGTAAGAGTCTTGAAGTGTGGCTTTTGGCATCTGCACTAACTTGTGCTCTCCAATTCCTGCTTCTGGGCACTGGGTTCAACAGTGTGAAGAGTATAGCTTTGATTTGCCTGATAGTACATTAATGACTTTGGAATTGTCTTCCTTAGAGAAATTTGGTATGTCATGTGTTTTGTCCTATGATGCCATTAACACATCTTGTGTCCACACACTTTTGCTTCTGAGAATGCCCAGATGTTACTGCTGCCATTTAGATCAGACTTATATAAGGCATGCACTTATGCTGTCTCCCCTGGTGTATAGTCACGGTCTCTCATGTATGGAAGCCAAGGGGTACAACAGCTCTAATGGTGCAGGTAGAGTTTCCATGGTGTTTAGGTGGGCTGTTTTCTGCACTTCACTGCATAAGGGGTTATGTTCTTCAGAAGCTTATACTATTCTATACAACACTATACATATTATGGAGTTCAGTTGTGCACTGTTTTCAGAGTGAACGCTGCTCTTTTATCTGCAATACAAGTGATTGTATCTCCAGTTTTGGTCTCAGGGGAAGCTATCTGACATACATGCTACCAGCGGGCATGAGGTTGAGGTTATGGCATCTGGTGTGCCATAGAGAGGAATTCTGGGACCTGTTCACCTCCTTTAAATGCAGTACATTGCTACAGAGCAACTATTCAAGAGGAGCCATCAAGAGCAACAAGTAGGACCACAAGAAAATAAAGGGACTGAAAGATACAAGAAGCACGTCAATGGTGATGTCTCCACCTTGGGATGGAAAATCTTGTCTGTCTTATGATGAACACCACCAAATCGTTGGGACTTCTCTGTCTACCTAGCCTGCTGTGTATCTGGAGGGCCCAGAAATGGCATGCAGTACACTGACGAGGATAATCGGAGAGAGCATCAGCTCCAAGAACTGGGTGAGCCAGCAGAATGAGGAGTCAGGCTGAGACATAGCAGACACGTTACTGAGACTTCTTCACAGGGACTGAAGTGGTTGGGAGGAGAGGAATAAAAGGGACAGCAGGTATGCAGCTTTTTACGCAGTTGTCTGCAGCTGGGGTCTGATTTTGCAGGCTACGGGGCTGGGGAAGTGCTTTTTGGATTTGCATAAATACCACTGTGAATATCTAACTGGACAAATTTGTGGGAGAATGGTGCCTACTTCTTCCTTGCATGGCCGCTCCATGTTATCTTCTTTCTTGTATTCATGAGGGCAAGCGACAGCTGCAGATCTCCTCTCCCTGGCTTGCTTGGTGCCACCTCTTTCTAGGGTTACTTTCCAGACTTGGCATGGCCCTCATTTAACCTTGCTCTCACAACATGGTTTGCTGTCCTCAGTTAGCACAGAATCGCTTTGTTTGGCATGCAGAGTGACCAGCTGGGAAGTTGTGTGGTTACAAGTCGAAACAGTTTTAAATGGAAGTGGATGTGTAAGGAAATTCAAAATAATACAGAAACAATGACAAAAATTTCTATTATCACAAAAGTCTCATTGTGTATGATGGCCAGTCCTTCTGCAGTTTTAACTGTAGTAATTTCCCCTTTGGCAGGGCTGCAGCACATAATTGGCTCTTAATAATTTAATTTTGTTTTGCCACACAGTGCATGAAAAACACTTACACCTGACAAAGCGGTAACATAAAACTGTAATACTGGAATATACGTATTGCATTGCCCATTTTACATTGAATTGAAAAATACAATGCAGTTACACTGCTCCTGTGGAGACATCTTAATTGGTTCAATTTGGTCTTTATTTTCTCCCAGAGTCTAAAGTATAAAAGTGTAAAATCTCTCTAAGCAATTAATCTGATTTTGCATTCAAGCCCATCCATTGCTGCACCGCCACTCCATCATTTATGGGCGACTCACTGTTCTTGTGCTTGCCAAAAATTTGCTGCAGGTGTTAGTGTGCGCTTTTACTTTCTCTCCCTGCTGTCCCATGAGCTGCATTTCTTTCTATTGCTGTACCCTTTGCAAGTGATGCTTATTTTAGAACTCTTGAGAACAGCTTGTGTTAGTCAAATTAATTCCCACTTCCTAGCTCTATTTGTCATGGTCCCAATATCTCATTATTCCCGTTTCCTTCCCTCTTCCTCTGACATACACACATTCTGTGCTCTTCAGCGTTCCTTGAATTCTGCTGTCTATAATATTCCCAGTTTGAAGAGAAAGTATCTTGCAAGAAATAACACTCAGCATTCAAAACCAAGCAGAAATGTTACTTGCATCAAAATCCTTGGTTCTTAAAGGGCTCTGTGGGCTGCCGTTGTTAACTCTTTCAATTGTGTTGTTTTTCATTTCAGTAACCACTACAGCAGTGTGGACAACCCAGAATAGCGATGGGGCAGGTGGACTAGATCCACAGTGGTGGACAGACTTGCAAATTTCAGGTCCAGGAAAGGAACACAGAGAAGACCTACATGAACAGGGACTTTAAATTGATGTACAAGGAGGGAATAAAGTGGCTCATCTCTGAGAGACTTTTCTGTTTAGGAAGGAAGACAAGGGAATGATGTGCAGTTTCTTTTGATTTTGTTTTGTGGATTTTGGGGTGGGAGTTGTTTGTTTGTGTGTTTATTTTCCAGAACACCTGAGAGTTATCCTGCATTCATACAGTTCAAGAAGGGAAGGGCTCAGGAAAAAAATCCTTTCTGGCCACCAAGTTGATACACCACCAGATCCTAGCAGTCATAACTGCCTCTGTTGCACAGTACTGCAGGGCTGCCCCCTACCTCCACAGCTGCTCACCTGGCATCTCACTCATTACAAGATTATGGAGAGGAGAACTGGAATGCAAAGCAGAGGCATTTGTATGATCTTTCACTGTCCAATGTCTCTAGCTGTTTGTAAAACAAATACAGTGACTTGTTTTGGTGTTGTGGTCAGCCTGCAGCCCTTTTTGTATTTAATAAAGAAACTTCTGGAGAAGAGTCTGTGAATTCACTATTGAGCCTAACATCCTTTACTGATAGCAGTGATCCTAAAGCTGTTGCCTGTCTTACGCCCTTTCCAAATAAATGGAAGTGTATTCAATGTGGGGTGGAGGTGGGGGTGTAAGTGCCTGTACGTGAGCATATGTGTGCAGAAACAATAAAAGTATAACCCTGTATCTATCAAACATTAAAGCTCTAACGTTTCATCAAGGTAGGACTTAGTCCATCAGTAGATGAACAGGACACTCTAAGTTCTTTTGGAGACAATATTAGTTTAATGCATAAGAAATCCTGTATAAGCTAAAGATAGCATTTTTTAAAGTTTGTCTTTCCCAGTCTCATGATGCCTTTTATATACAGGCTAGTGGAGAATGCACCAGATGTCATCTGCTAACAGCACTGGTTTGGTTAAGTTTGTATTTCTGGCTGTAAGCTGAGAGTTTTCTGCACTGTGCTGAATCAATGCTAACTTGGTTCTGGGTATGTTGTACAGAAAGGCCACTGGCAGGCGTGATTGCTCTCTTAGTTGTGATTGCTGCAAGTGTTACTGATAGGAGGAGTTCCCTCCTCTGTCACCTCATAGAAAGATCACAGCTTTTAAAATCCTGCAGACTGTCTGTATATCTGAGCAGGAACCTACTTGCCATCAGACTCCAGACTGCTGCACAGTGGAAACGTAAGCCATTGGGAAGGGGGGAAGAGAACACACACACAACTGCTTCCACTAGCAGTTGCAGTGCTGTTCGGGAATCTCATTTTGTAACTCTTGTCACAGGCAGCACATCTCACACCATAGTTTTACATCTGTCATGTGTTCTGCAGGTTTCCTCACTTCACCATACTTGGTTTTGCAATGCTTTTTGGTCTCATGGACTTTTATCCTGGTGGTTTGTGGATATCTGCTTCCTGGAGAGGCACTGCAATTCTGCAGTGTCTGCATCTCAGTCCCACCAATGTCAGGTTGTGGTCCAGACATAAAAGCAGCACTCTGGGTTATGGAGACCATTCAGTGCTGGAATAGCTTCTGACGGGGACATATGTGTCACAGCAATCACAATGGTACCTGCTGCTTTCTGTGACAAATAGATTTAGGGTGCTCCTCAGCACCTCTTTTCAGCCCACATGGATTGCGTTCTCAAGTCTTCTCTACAGAAACCTTTCTCACATTTCTGAAACAGAATGATAAATGCCTTCAAATACTTTTGGAAACTTCCATGGGGATGTTGGGAACTAAAACTTTTCTCCCACGCTCTGTGAAGCTTCTGAAGGTCTTTGAAATCTTGCATAAATTACTGCTTTTTAAAGCACTGCTGAAAATTGAGAGGTAAGCACCAGAAAGGCAGTGTGAGTATGAATATGGGGCAAAGCTGGCTGAAACGGTTTAGCATGTGGGAACGTACCTGTCCTTGTAACAGGACTGGTGCTCTCTCAATGGGTCAAGAATTCAATTCCCTGGTTATACTGATGCCAGTTGTGAACCTATACTAAAAGGTACAATTTTGTTCTGAAAGCTTTTGGTTTATGTGAAAAAACACACTGCATCTTCCTTAGCATTTTTTGCGTTTATGCTTTAAGTGGCTCTTGAGAACTTACAAATCAGTTGATAAATTTAACCCAAAAGCTAGCCTGCTGGGAACTTCAGCACTTTGTCCCAAGTGCTCCCAGATCATCTACTGAGAGAGGCAAATCACGCATACACATGAACAAAGTCATTTGTTTGATTTAATATGAAAATCAATGGTTGCCTTTTATCATTAGTCTTTGGAACCAAAAGTTCTCCTTAGTAGGGATATCTGTAAGAATTTTTCTTTCAGAGAAGCACAAATAATCGCCTTCTTTCAATGTATTTGCCATCTCCTATTGAGCTGAGGTACTAGTGATTGCTGTCTTTCAACGAAAGAGACCGTAAACTATCCTAATCAATTATCTCAGCTTTCTGGGTTCATTTCCATGGTTTTCTGTTTTGAGCATATGAAGTGTCTCTGAGATTTATTTTAGCCAGAGCCACACCTGGGCAAGGCAAAGTAATGAAGCAAGTTATCCATCATATAAGCAAGAGAATACCAGCTCCAAGCACAAACACCTTGAAGGGCAGCTTGTCCTCAGTCTTCCTGGGACAGAGGGTGGTGACAGAGCATGCCAAGGACAACCTCTGGTTTTAGTATCACTGTGGAGAGCAGATGAGGTGCCAGGCACTCAGGGAGATACAATTTTTGTGCAAGTTGCCTATAATAGCAGAGAATAGGACTTCAGGATTTAGAAGAGCCATATAGCACTATGCCCAATTTGGGATACTGTCATAATCCCTGAGTAGCTTCCCTCCTGCCTAGAGCTCTGCTACTATAGCGCTATTGGCAGGTGGCTTGGTAGGAGAGAAAGTCACCTGACGACATATGGCAGATATATGGAATATAACTTTTTTTTTTTTTGTGGCTGAAGTAGCAAGTAAAGAGTATGCAGAGAGCCACCTGATGCTGGACATTTCCACTAGCAAGACTGTTCTAGACACAGGGACTGGACTCGCATCAGCAGGTGCGAGAGGCTTGGGTTGCAGGCTAGGCAAGCAGAGAGATTACTTAAATGCTTTTGGAGAGGTGACTTCAGAGGTTCTGCACAGTGCAGGTGAGCAGCCCCACACCTGTTGTGTTTTTGGCAAGCCTTGGTGGTGAAAGCAATGGAATGGCACCAGTCTGACTTTTTGTCCTTGTGGCTGCCAGGGGAGCAAGTCTTTGCAGGGCTGGAGGAGCAAGCCCGCCAAGCCATGATGAAAACCAACTTTCCCGGAGCTCTTGGGGACCAAAGGCCAGCCATTCATCCACTGCAAGACCCTGACTCCAGCAGCAGTGAGTTCTGCCCCTTCCAATAATGGGAAGGTAGTGGACTGGGGAGACTCTGACAAGGGGTAAGGCTAGGTGCTGCACAACTTGTGGGGGTCCTCTAAGGAGCATCTTACCCATCTTCTCCTCTGGATTAGCCCTTGGCTGTTACATAGGGCTTAGTGTCAGCAAGCAGCAAGAGTAGGGGTGCTTCCTAAGGGAAGGCAAGCCCAGAGCCAAGGAACGCTACAACAGAGATGGGGCAGTGACCTCGCCACCAGGATGCGGTCCCAACTTACCAGAGCAGGGTAGTAACAGCAGTGGGTCTGGATGACAGTCCAGTGATTGTCAGGCAAGGCAAAGTAACAGACCAGGTCCAGGGACTCTACAGAATGCTTCAGGGACTGAAGTGTCCCAGCCTGAGTTTAAATGGACCCCCTGGTTGGAGAGAGTGGGTAGAGGCCCCAGATGATGCTGGTCAGGACAGTTAAGAGCTTTGAGTACCCTCAGGGTCCTGACACTTAGAATAACTTTTCTGCATGTTCCAGGTGGCAGTGATGATGAGGAAACCACCCAGGATGAAGTTTCTTCCCATACATCTGAGGAGGATGGCTCAATGGTGAAAGTGAAGAAAGAATTAGAGAATGCAGAACAACCTGTGCCTGGAACCCCACTGATGAGATTAAATGAGGCAAGTGTGTACTGGCTCTGCACTTACCTTAGCCTCCCAGGGAGAGAGAAGGGTACTGTCTAAACGCCTCCTCTCCCTGCCATGGTTTCTTATCTTTTTCTCCCTCACACCTCTTCTAAACAATGTCTTGTGGCATGAGGACAGGGTATGAAGAGCTCTTGGGCTGCCAGGAACAGGAGATAGCAAACTGCCATTTTCCTGGCTGGCCAAGATGATTGTGTAGAGTATTCCTTCAGTTCTGGTGCCTTTCTCTGACTTCCCCTTCTGTTCCCTTCCAACCTTGCCTACCAGAGCCACTGTGCTGGCAAAAGCCTGGGTGCAGGTGGAGGCCATGAGGCTTCTGCCTGTTCTCCCCAAGAGAGCAGGAGTTTTGCTCAGAGGCTACATGAAGGAAGTTTCGGACTGCAAGAACACAGATCAGCCCCAGCAGGACTGGGCACACAGTACTTGATCTGGTCAAGGCCCACCTGCAGTGTTGACTAGATACTAAGGGAGGATGGGTGGCTGTGTGTATGTGATCTGGTATATCTTACACCAAAGTGGCCTTTCCTCCCTGTAGGTTCATGAGAGTTTGAATGCTGACCCTATGCTGGGACTGACACAGTGCCCCCTCTGTCAGCTGGAGTGTGGAAGCAGAGAGCAACTCATTGCTCATGTATACCAGGTAGGGATGGTTCCAAACTGTGGGATATCTCTGGCCTTATGTCCCTCAAGCCCCAAATCCAGAAACAACCCAAAGCACAGAGTGGCTTTGTTCTAGTCTCTGCAGTCACAGAATTGAACTACTAGCTAGGATGTGATTGAAGTTCACAGCAGTAAACTCTGTCCAGAGGATGTCCTGGGGAAAGAATCAGCAAGGCATCAGTCTGCATGCAGATCTGGAAAGCACAACTCTGTCCCAAGGCAGTCTCTGCAAGCAGTTCCAGGCTAAGACCAGGCAGTTCCTTGAAATTAAACATAGAAGCAATTTTTACATCATTCAGTGAGATAAGAAACCTTCCTCCTAATACTCAGTTATTTATTTTGTACCTTTATCACAGTTCCTAGCCATGAAAACAGCTGTTCTTCCTCTGAAATGATTCCAGTATTGCAAGAAATCTGTGCTGGAATTTCACAGAATTTGTTGTCAGTGCTCTCTTCACAGCACATCCAAATGTGTAAAAGAAGGAATAAAGCAGAACTGAATTGGCCACTTACCTGCATGCACTCTCTCCATCTAAGCGCTTCTTCACCAGCATCCTGCCTATTGTTAGTTCAGTCATGCTTTGTCCAGGAACAGCAGCTCCTCAGATGCATTTCTGAAAATAAAGGTTGGGTCTTACGATCCCAGTGTTTTGGCCTTAATTGTTTCTTTTGCACTGGAGTAGAGCTGTAGACAGGTTTCTTCCTTGCTGTTTGACCTGTGACACCCCGAATGTCTTGAGCTTGGTCTAGGAGCTGTCTGGCAGAGGTTTAGTGGTAAAGTGTTGCCCATTCGAAGAGGCTGAACTGAATGGTTTGCCCTGTCTGTTGAGCATGCCTCAGACTGGGCAGGGAGCTGGGCAATTTATAACTAACAACATAGCGGTTGTTTTGCAGCACACTGCAGCTGTGGTAAGTGCCAAGAGCTACATGTGTCCTGTATGCGGCAGAGCCCTCAGCTCACCAGGATCCCTTGGGCGACACCTCCTGATCCACTCAGAGGACCAGCTGTCAAACTGTGCAGTGTGTGGAGCACGCTTCACCAGCCACGCCACATTCAACAGGTTAGGCTCACCCTGGCTGGTGAGTGAGCTAGGATACTCACATTAAAGATGAGATGGGTTGCCTTGAATGACACAGAAGTCATGGCTCTGGACCCACTAAGGCCTGTAGGAGAGTTGTGAACACCCCTAGTGAGTGAGATTCCTTCAGTCCCTGCCTGCCTGCAGCTCTGTATCACCTGCTGAGACCTCCATGGTCTGTGCTGCTAAAAGGGTGTTCCTTAGCTCTGTGAAGAACTAGAACCGTGCAGAAAGCACTGGGGTCTCCAGTCGCTGGAAAACAATCAACTGCTTTCCTTCTGCAGCAATCCATCAGAGTAGGTCTGTACTGCCTGGATGAGTTCATCATTTCCAGAGCAGGACTACAGGCAGTGGAATAGGGCTGAAAGGAGAAATCCAGAGATGATGGGGAGCATATTGCTGGCTAATTCCTGCTCTTGCACTCTTCCAACCCAGACATTGCTCTGGGCTTATCCACTTACTACACCCGGATATGATGTTGCTTCATTTTGGGTATTCAGACATGTCTTTGGGCAGGAATGGTTTAGCAGAGAACTCTGTCATGGGCTGTAGTAGGGGCAGTGTTCATTGCAGCCCCCTGGGCAGTCCAACTTCCATCAGCACCAATTCTCTGACTCTCTGTTCTTTCTGCTTTCCAGTGAGAAGCTGCCAGAGGTGCTCAGTGCAGATCGCCTGCCAGCACCACAGAGCGAGGGCCCCTCCAGTGTTGAGGGGAAAGACATTGCCTTTCACACCCCTGTATATCCTGCAGGCATCCTCCTAGTGTGCAACAATTGTGCTGCTTATCGTAAGCTGCTGGAGGCACAGACGCCTGGCATGCGAAAGTGGGCACTGCGTCGGCAGAATGAGCCATTGGAAGTGCGACTGCAACGTCTGGAGCGGGAGCGCACGGCCAAGAAGAGCCGGCGGGACAATGAGACACCTGAAGAACGGGAAGTGAGGCGTATGCGGGATCGAGAAGCTAAGCGCCTGCAGCGCATGCAAGAGACAGATGAGCAGCGGGCACGGCGGCTGCAGAGAGACCGGGAAGCCATGCGACTGAAACGTGCAAATGAGACCCCAGAGAAACGACAGGCCCGGCTCATTCGGGAGCGCGAGGCCAAGAGGCTCAAGCGGCGCTTGGAGAAAATGGACATGATGCTCCGGGCACAGTTTGGCCAGGACCCTTCTGCCATGGCCGCTTTGGCAGCTGAAATGAACTTTTTCCAGCTGCCAGTTAGCAATGTGGAGCTGGAGAGCCAGCTGCTGGGCAAAATGACCTTTGAAGAGCAGAGCAACAGTGCGCTGCATTAAGCTGCAGCCAAGGACTGTGCCACCTCTGCTGCACCTGCCACAGGTGCACTGGCAGGCTTCTACACTCAGGAGGCTCCTGTGGGTCCCTAGCTGGCTCTCCCTGATAGATGGTTCTGGTTTTCTCCTGAACATAGGAGGAGAACAGGGCTGAGAGATGTCTGCCAACGTAGCCCTGGTGGGAGCAGATTCTGAGGATACAGTCTGCTCTGTGGGCCAAGTTGCAGCCTGTGAACAGAGGGAAAATAAATTAATGTTCACGTTTATTTAGTCCCCTTCTTTACCTTTTGTGCTTCATCCTTTTCTTGCACCCTTGCTCCATAGATGGGTTTGGGCTGCCGCAGTTCTGCTGTAGGTGAAAGTCTACCTCACTAAAAAGGGATCTTCTTTACTGCGGCATGAATTATGGAGCTGAGGATGTTGGTAGTCCACAACTCCTCCAGGAGTAAATCCCTTGCAGTTTGTGTCCACAAAAAGGAAGCAAAGGAGGATGCTGTCTCCCTGGAAGTGGCTGTGCACACCCTTTCTCTTAACAGTACTATTATGTGCTTATTTGCAGTAGCATCCGTGGAAAAACTAAGAGGAAACTGAGTTCCTGTTCTAAGATACCCCATATAAACACTAACAGAAAGGCTGACTGAGGTAAGCAAACAGCAAGCAAGTTTGCTGGTTTACTCGCAAGTCAATTTTCACTTAAACAGCATTTCAGGTTTGCAAGTGAAAGAGCTGATTGAATGGTAGACAATGAGGGTAGGTCAGTTCTCTAGTACTGTATGGATTTGCTTTCCCCTTTATTCAGCACTGGTGAGGCCACAGCTGGGGTGCTGTGTCCAGTTCTGGGCTCTCCAGTGCAAGAGAGACATGGACATATTAGAAAGAGTCCAACAAAGGGCCTCAAAGATGTTTGAGGGATTGGAGCATCTCTTCTATGAAGAAAAGCTGGGAGAGCTGGGACTGTTCAGCCTGGAGAAGAGAAGGATTGGGGTGGGGGGGGATCTTACCAATATGTATAAATACCTGAGGGGAGAGTGTTAAAAAAATGGAGCCAGGCTGTTTTCAGTGGTTCCCAGTGACAGGACAAGAGGCAACTGGCACAAACGGAAACACAGGAGGTTCCCTCTGAAGATCAGGAAATGCTTTTTTTATTGCGCAGATGACAGAGCACTGGCAGAGGTTGCCCAGAGAGGTTGTGGAGTCTCCCACTGTGGCAATATTCCAAAGCCACGTGGACACGGTCCTGGGCAGCTGGCTGTAGGTGGCCCTGCTTGAGCAGGGAGGGGTTGGACTAGATGACCTCCAGAGGTCCCTTCCCACCTCAACTGTTCTGTGACTTCATCATAAGCTGAGCTTGTGCAACCATTTTAATACAGCCAAATGCAACACTGCTGATCTAGGACCATGGATCACACTCAAGTTATTCATTCTCATAGTAAATTGCTCTGTGACCAGCAGTGACTTTCTGTGGTCACTGGGGGTGGGTGTGTACATTAGTAAAGACAGCCACACAGATAGAAGAGAAAGTTGATTTTGCTTCCACACCCAGCAGCAAAACCAATGAGAGCAATGTGGAAAGGGAGTGAGCTGGGGAGGGGCCACGGAAAGCTGCAACAACTAAGTCTGGAAAAACCTGCCAGGGAGCGGGGAATTTAAGCTGCCTTTAGTTTACTGAAGAGGTAGCCAAGGTGAAATGTGATCGTAGCCTGTACCTATATTAAAAGGTTCCCATTGCTAATGTTACGAAACTATGCAACTATGGAAATTAAGTCTAGGCATGTTTAAACTGCAGAAGACAAAATGTTAGCACAGAAGGACTCATGGGGCAAAGGGGTGGTACACTCGCCATTACTTGGTTTCTTTAAGAATGGACATCTAAAAATGCATGCTGTAGCTTTGCGCTTTTCAAACATCAGCCCACCAAACACTGGTGTGCCACACAACTGTACTTTGTAGCCTGAAGACCGTTACTGCTTTCGTAGTATTTCCAGTTAAGGTCTGCAGTACAGTCACATGGTGGTCTAAATACATTGGGAGCTACTGTCTTCTCTCCCATGGCTGTTTCTCTGCATTGTCAGAAATGGTGACCAGAAGACTCCTTCTTGAGATCAGGAGAGTAAAGTTAAAACAAGAAGTAAAACTTTTTGGCTAGACTGCTTAGAAACCTGATTTTTCCCCTCTTTTTTTCAGTTTGAAAAATTTTTGATTGAAGTCTCTTAAAGCCATAGTTAATGCTTACAATAGTTGCCTTCCAGGTGCATAATATTGCTTTTTTTTTTTCCCCCTTCAATAACGAGCTAACCTTACAGTCTTGTGGACACTTGCTACAAAAAGTATTTAATCTTTTCAATGCTACAATTTCCTCCACATGCCACTGTAACATCTTGTTTCCTCGCCTTACAGAAGCTGTTTTAACACATCATTCATCACACAGAACTGACATCCAGGAGCCATCCTTGCCTCTCTCACTTTGGGAAAAGGCACCAGATGTGGAAAGGTTCTATTCAGTTCCATGTTCCCTTGTTCATATCCTCTTTTGTTCTCTGATCTCTCACTGTTATTCTTACCTCTGTCAATTTTCATATTCAAACGACAGCGTTTGCGTCTTGCAATATTCGCTATTGCTCTATCTGGTATGTTTTGCTTGGCCAGCAGAGATGTACCTTCTCTCTGCAAACTAGCTAAAACATTCCCTTCAGCGTCACTGGCACCTGATCGTTATTCCAAGGGGTTCAAGAAAGACCACATAAGAGCAAAAGTACTTGAACACAGAATCATGGCTTATAATCCATCTGTCAGCCTTTACATTGCCCTTGTCATAAGTCTCCAGATCACTCTGTATAAGACCAGAGAAGCCACATCCTAATGATCGTTGATGCTACAGACGAGCAAAAAGTCTCAAACACCAAAGGAAAAGCTATTGGTTTATATATAGATATATATATAGATATATATACTGTGTTTACAGAGTCAACAAGTTAAATGCAATATTCATAAGAGCATTAACAATAAAAATACAATCTGTGTGTAGCCAAGTACAGACTTAAAATGGTAAAACAGGAAAAAGGATCTCACCAAAAGTACAAATATACAGTACAAATTGATTTATTTAAAACAGTTACAAAAAAAGCACAACAAAATAGAGATTATCCTTAGAATTATTAATGCTTTGTTAAAGATCAGGTTGGAGGAAAGGGGCAGGAACAAGGTCGGAGGGGAGCACCTGACTAGTTCTAAGGCTTTAGATACAATGCGGTCGGTTACATGTTAATACAGCCATTACATAACTGGGATTATAGTTGAGGGATCAGCACTTATCTACAAAGACCTCCTTGCCTCAGGGCAGCCCAGCCGGTTCCCCCAGTGCGACACATCTGTTTCTCTGCTTTGCATGGGCAGACCCTCCCCTGGCGCTAAGGTGCCATGAAAGCGGAAAACAACTAGAATGTGCACGGGTGCATTTGCAGGGTGGGGTGGCAGCAGCCTAGAAGGACGTTAGGGGCAAGTCCTGTCCTCCATGGACAGATGTGAAGACCGTGGAAGGGCCTTGACCATCAGCATTTTAAGCCATACACGGAACACACCCTGGGCCAAACTCTGTACAGAATGTGCATTCGTAGCCATCTTAGCAGCTTCTGCAAAGTTTCAGGCCCTAGGACAGCCTGAAAGACAAAGAGCAGTTGTGAGTGACGCTAGGGAAAGGCACATGTACTGCTGTGGGCAGGAACTAGCATTTGGGCTACTCAAGCTGCTGTAGTTTCTTTTACAATATTTTCTGAGTAACAAGGATTGTTAGTTCTCTCTACAGGGGAAAGTGACTTCAAGTGTGGGGTAGGGAAGGGGGGGCAGGGACACTTAATGTGAAAAGTGCATTAAACTTGCGCACCTGCTGGAAAGGGGAGGCAGAGGGGCCTCTGCAGCTTTCCTTCTTTCCAGACAGAGCTTCCTCTGCATAGTCTGGTAGTGATGAGCGCTCATCGCTTGGAGCAAGTCTCGTTCCTGGAGCAACAGTGTACGCATAGCCTAGAAACAGGCCTAGCCTCTGCTGGGCAGCTGACCCAAGGAATGTTTCATGAGATGGGACAGATGGCTACAGACACCCATTATTGCATCCTACAGACTCTTGCCACAGAGTGTGAGCTGTGTGAGCTGGCTAAGACCAAGGCCAGGAGGCCTCCTCCTACGGGTAAGACAGAACACAGCTCTCCTCCCCTTCACAATAGCAGCAGGAAAACAGTATATTTCTCTGAGAAGCCTGTCACATCTCTGCCAGCAGAAAAGCCTGGATAACCATTTCATTCCATAATGTCTTCCTGGCTTTATCTCCTCCTTTCCCTGTAAACCTAAGAAATAAAAGCCTCCTCCATGGACGCATTCATAGCCTTTCTGCCTATAGCAGAGTCTGTCTCACTCCGTGTCTCAGAAGAGCCTCAATGCACAACACAACCACCACCACAGGCGCTGAGCAGCACAGCCCAACCCAGTAAGGACAGATTCCAGTGATTACGAGTACTGCTAAGCTGGGCTAGAGGGCCACCAGTGGCCCCCTCCTGCCCACTGCCTTTGAGGCAAGCAGCCAGATGCCCAGATTCTTCATCTCAATGCCCCACCATGAGATGTGTCCCAAACTGTTGCTTCCATAGACGAGCTGGCAGCTGAAATGTGCACAACAGTGGGACCGACAGGGTGTCTGGATAGAAGCACCAAGGTCAAATTAACCGTGGCCTGTTCCACAGAGCTCGGAACTGCACTCAGCAGATGCACAGCTAACCAAAGTCCAGGGTGAGCACCTTCACAGCCCTTCAGCTGCCTACAGTACAAAGCTATTTTAGCCACACAGCATCCTGCCTCATACATCAGTGTCTGCCCTGTCAGACCACTGTTCAGTGCAGCTGAGATCTAGGAGTAGTAGTTACAGTAACACACATGAGATAAGGCAAGCTCTCCAAACCCTCTCTCTAAAAGACAGAGAATTCTGTGTTCAAAGATGCACATGAGGGGCTCTGCACCCTTCAGCTGCTCAATCCCTCTGTGCGTGCAACCAGCCCATCTGCATTCACACACCATACATATGCAAGATCCCTTTCTTAGTTGCCTGCCACAGCTCTGAATCCCTCTGCATGCACCACGCAAAGAACAGGCAAGAGAATCTGGGCTCCTCTGCCTTGGGCCACAGACACCCTGGATATCCTGAGCATTAAGTACTAACCAACATTAATCGAGGTCTTTGCGTAGGAAAGTCCAATGAATAGCAACTGTGAAACACACAAGGTAATGAGGCCAGCCACCTGGGCCCAGACAGTACATTTTACTGACAAATGGTGCTGTGAAAACAGCATCTGTTCCCACAGCTGCTGCATCCAAGGACACAGAATCTTCACATGACAGCATCACCATGACTTCATGCATTTCAAATGCAGCTGACGAGATCGGAAGCAGTGTGTCATTTAGGGGAAGCTACATGTGATAAAGGCAGCATCCTCATTCTGGAGAAACTCCCATGAGGCACAAACACTGAAGGCATGAGTAGCACATCTCTCACCTAAGGCTTGAAAAGAAACTGTCCTGGTGCAGGCATTTCAAAGGCAACAGAAATGGCTAGCAATGTGCTAGGAAAACAGGACTGACAGCCTGGAGGGAAGGGACATTCTGGAGACTCTCAAATTTGCCTAACACCCAGGCAGAGCACCCCTCTATCACACAGTCAACTGAAGCCAACCAGTTACAGGACACATTCCTGGCGAGCATGCAGAACAGCCCTGAGACACCACCACTGGAAGCTGACCAAAGGACGGCTATACTGAGGAGGGGTGCTGACACAAGTCATTCAGGGAAAGAGAGAAGCAGTGCCCTAGAAGTCAGGCATGCCTCACAGAAAACTTCAGGAAGATGAGAGAAGGGAGATGGAAAATGGTATGCTGAACATCAGGAGCAGCATCAGGACTCTAGCGGGGATCTGCACACTGAAAAGAAACCCTCTCAAAAGCCTGGTCCTAGCACAGAGATGGGCATCTTAATACAAGGAATTCTTAATCAAAGTTAAGTCAGTGAAGACTCTTATCCTCAACATAATAGTGACTATTTTTTTATTCTAGCTAAGCAGTTAGAGCTGGTGTCATAACACACCATCAGAGAGGGCAAATTAGTATAACTACAGGAGCCTTCACTTGAATGGAGTGTTATTACCATAAAGAGGTATTAATATACTTTTATATTAAATCTCACCGTGAAAAAGACTACTCTTGATTTTACCATATTGTTCTACAGAGGAACTCTAAAGTGAAGCATCAGAAAAACTAATACAAAACCACCCCAAAATGCCCTGTGATGCTGTGATATTTTTAGAGTCCCTGTATTAATCATAGAACTATACTTTGCAGAAACTTTTTACCTTGCCTGCACATGCACAAACACTTGTCTCTTGTCTAGAGCTTATTCAGTAAACTGTCTGCAGGGAAGAATTAGCCATCTGGAAAGTTTTCTTCTGATTTGATTATAAAATAGTCTTGGTCTTCTCACAGAAAAAGGATGTTTCCATCCTTCCATAGAGAATGCTGAATATATTTTACTCCAGCTTTACAAGACCCACCAAGACCCAACATCCAACCAAACAAAAAAACCCAACCCCATTCATCCATAGGCTAAACCACCGCAAAAGCCATAAGCCCAAGAGATTTTTTTTTTTAAGTCATTAACAGGGAAAGAAAGATTTGATTTGGTGGCAAATAATGTAATGTATTTTATAGCAGTAAACTGACATCTCCCACCCCAACTTGCGTCCCATCCCAAGTGCTCAAGTTCCCTATTCACCTACACCCAAACCCATATTTTTGATCCTTCCTCTTGAATTTCTGTGATTCATTCAAATCTGTACATTCTTTGCAAGAAGAAAAAGCAGTTGGATTCAGTGGAAGAGACATTAAACAGAACCACCAGAGAAGCATCTCCATCCTGCCCTCAAGAGCTCCATCGGTGAACGGTCCTTTTAAAGTGCACGTGTGAAGAAAAGGGATACTGGGAGTAGAGCCCCCTAAACTCCAGTGGGGACCCATCTCTCCCCATCATGAGAAAGGAGGAATAAAATCTTCAGCAATTTTATCTGCTACCTTAAGCCATGTCTGCCCTCCTCATCTCCCCACCTGTCCTGAATGGTTAGACCCTGCCCTGCAGGGAATCAGTTATTCAGGGAGGTGTGAGGAAGCCCCAGCCTCCAACCTCTGGAATGCTCTCATCGCAAGCTCATGAGCACATCCCTGTTCTCTACCCCGGCTAGCCTGTTGCTGCTCCCTGAGGCACTGGAGCCCTCCTGCTTCACCAAGAGGAACCGGTCAGCCACTGAACTGGAATAAATCCAGTCCTGCAGGGCAGAAAGCATCCTTGCTGGTGAACCTGTCACAAAGTCTGTGCAATTTCTCCACCTGATGGTGAGGCTCACCTACAGGGGATGCCCTAGCTCACAGCCTCAAAGGGATCATTTCCCTGCATTAGAACGCCCTTCGATAGACAGCTTGACCTCCTGGGGAATGAAAGAGGGACGGAGCAGAGAAGGCCGAGGCTCCTCTGCCTGCACACTGTATCTTTGGAAGCCTGGGGCTGTCCAGCTGTGCTGACTGCCAGTCTCAGGCTGAGAGGGTTCTGCACGAGAGGTCTGGGCTGCACTGTCCCTATCTGTGTGGTTCTTCCTTTCAGCAGCTCTGTCAGATGGTTCTCTGGACCCCTGAGCTGTTCTTTCAGATCTCTCCCTAGTAGGTATCAACTGATCTGTGAAAGGGTAGTTAGCCTGAGAAGCAGAGTTGCCATTCATGCTCTGTAAACTGATTGATATGCAGACATCGCCCACTTGCAGCCTGTGACAGGGCAAAGCAAAGAGCTGAGCAGTCCGCCCTGGGCTACAGGAGGACCAACCCTGGCCATACACAAAGAAGGGATGCTCTGGGGGCACATCAATGCTCACTTTACTTTGTTGCTCCCCAACCACAAAATGCAGTGTGACAAGCCCAGGCCACTGGCTTTCCTGAATATCCACCACGGTGCTGGAGTCAATCTTCAGGCCCCCGCTCACCTCTGCACTGCGAACAAAGTCTTGAGTCTGCAGGTCCTCTACCCGCTTCAGCTCTCCTGTAGCCAGCTGGATGATGGCTCCTTTCATGAAGTGAGAGGGCAAGTGTGAGGAGCTGGGTGGCTGCAGCTGGGCCAGGTCCTTTTCAAGCACGCTTCCTCGAGCCTGTGTATCTGGGCTCCGCCTCACCAGGGTTTCTGAAGTGGAAGACCTGATGGGCTCAGATCCAACGGGAAGCAGGACTGGCTTGCCGTTGGCTATCACCATTCCTTTGGCTAATTGTCTTTGCCTAACCGGCTCTTCAGGGGACATTACATATGGACTCCTGGACTGGCTTTTCTCAGCGGCAGCCCTTTCCACTGTGTTCCTCAGCACGTCCTTTGACTCCCCCTGCTGATCAGGGATATTATGGCAAAGGTTTAAGGGGCTCGGGTCATCTTTCCTCTGGGCTGCCAGAACATGATAATCCTGAGATGCCAACACCCCCACCACCCTCTGGACCTCCAGATCAGTGTCTGGGGTGCTTCTGTGAGCTGGCACAGAGACCTCTGTTCCCAACGTCTGGTAACCTGAAAGGAACTGTCCATCGACCACACATCCCACTGCAGCCCCTGGCAGACAGTCTTCAGCTTTACTGCTGGCAGAGTCCACAGCCTCGCTGGTCTTCCTCACCACATTATGCTCCAGATGTCTCTGTCCACCATTGGCAGCAGCTACCTCTGAACTCAGCTGGCTGTCTTGCTGAGGAGACTCTGGGTTTCCACCTGCTGTAGGTGTCTCATACGCTGAATACCCTGGTGGGAGGCGGGACATCTGATAATAAACAGGAATTCTACTTGGTGCAATATCTAACGGCTGGGTCCCAGCATGGTGCTGCATCTGGCCAGAAGGAGAGATTGCAGAAGCAGATTTGTTGAAGGTGTGGGTAGGAGAGGTAGTCTGGGGGGAAGGAGCAGCTTCTTCCGTGAAGAGAGAGGCATATGGCACAAAATGGGGGACATGAGAGGCGGTGAGGTTGGTGGAAGGAGACAGGAGAGGACTAGGCAGGAAGCCAGGAGGGACAGCATAGGGCACTGTGTAATGCGAGCCAATGAATTGTAGGGACGTTGGAGGGATCTGCGCGTAGTGGATGGGAGGGTAGGGCACCCCCGGGTGCTGGATTATTGGCGAGGTCACATTGAAGGCAGGGGGCAGGGGGCTCATGTTCACCACAGGGTGCAGACCCGTGGGGGAGAAGGTGGCAGGTGGCACTGCCACTTTGTAGAGCATCCCATATTGGTCCACAGTCAGCCCTGCCACTGCTTCTGTGGCCTCGCCAGGGCCATAGCGCAGGGCTGTGGGACCTGGCCCAGCTGTCCGGGCCCACTCGGGGCCCTCGCCTGAGGCCTGGGCACCCCCTGCTCGTCCCGCCTCGGTGCCGGTGCTGGTAGCGGGAAGATCCCGCTTCTTTGGCGGGAGGCACTCCTGGCTCCGCTCGTGGCCCGCTCTCATGGTGCCCCGTGGTGTCCCGGCAGCCCCGGCCGCGACTCTCGTTCATGGAGGCACCCGCAGGGGCTGCCACACGCCGGCTCCCAGATCCCCGCTGCCGGCCGCCGCCTCACCTGCACCAGGAACAGAGGGAGCCGTGAGTCCCGGCCCTGNGCAGCCCGCGGCTCACCCGCCATCGCCCGGCTCCTCCTCCGCGACCCCCATCAGCCCCGGCGCCGCCCGCGGCTGCCTCCGGCCCGACCCCTCCCCGCGCCGCGGCGCACGGAGATGACGTACCACCCCGCGCGGCGGAAGTGCCTCACTCGTCGGCAGGGCGCGTGACGACGTCGCGCCCGCGGACGCTCCGGGCTGTCGTCACTGGGTTCCCGCAGCGCCGGTTGTCGTAGCAACCAGCCACGCCCGGCCGTGCCCACCGGGTGCCGTGCTCACACGGAGCCGGGCGGAGCCTTCTGGGCGGGTCGCTGCCCGCGCCTTCCTCAGCGCCGCCGCCGGGTGCCCTGCTGGGCCGAGGTTCGCGCCGGGCACAGGGGCCCTCCTGGCGGAGAACCGGCCGGGGAGGCGGTGGCGCGGAGGGCCGTTGCTCCCCGGCGGGCAGGGCGCGCTGCCAGGCCGGCCGGCGGAGGAAGGCGCCGCCGAGGGGACAGGCCTGCGCCCGGACCTCGTCCCAGCCAGGCGGGCCGGCTGCAGGGGGCACAGCGCAGGAGGAGCGACGTCCTGCGGATGAAGGACGTGCCCGGTGCCCAGTCGCAAGCAGCGAGTCATCCGACGGCAGTGCCGCCTGCGTCGTGAGGCGTTTGTTGTCTCGCGCGCCTTAGGCGGACTTTCCCAGGCAGCCGGCCGGGAAGGCGGGAGTCACAGTGGCCTTGCCAGGCTTTCACTGCCGGGAGGCAGGGGTGCCGCTCCGGGAAGGATGCCTCCCCCTGCTTCCTCTGCACAGCCTACCCCTCGTCCCGTCTCACACCCGTGCTCCTGGCAGGCTCTCGCTTGTCTTGGTGCTGCCAGCAAGTCCCTACGAGCGTGCAGTTTCTTGGCGTCCGTCGATTTTTAAGGTGACAAAAGATGCTGGGAAATGTAGAGATAAGAGCTGCCCGGAGCAGGGGCCAGCTCTGGACCCCTTTCTCGAGATACCTTTCACTTTCGCACCCTAAGCCTCTCCCACCCCGAAGCCCAGAGCCCGGGCCCGAGCGGCAGTGCCTGTGTGCCCGGGCAGCACCCACTCCACACATCCGTTAAGGTCAGTTTGGATTCCCCTCCTCGATGGGAAAATAAGCCAGAGTCGTTCCTTGGGTGCTGCCGTTAGTGCGCGGCCTGGCCGGCTGCAGGACTGGTCTCAGAATAACGTCCTCACGCATTTTCTACATCAGATGCTCTGCTTCGTGCCTGCTGACTGCTGCCACGATAAAGGCGCAGAGCTGAGGCTCTGATGTCAGGAAAGCACGACGCTGTCCCCGGAGCCACCAGTGAACACTGAAAAGAAGGAGCGCAAGAAGCCGGCATGTCGGGAGCACACCCCCCCTGCAGGGCCTTTCCTCTCGGGCGGCGGGGTCGGCAGCCGGCGGGCTCCGTGCGGCCCCCGCGGACCAGGCCCCGGCGCCGGCCACCCCGCGCCGCGGAACCATGGTTGCGGGCGGCGCGACCCGCCCGGCCTCACCACGGGTCAGCGCTCGCCGCGGGGGACCGCCCCGCGCGTGACGTCATCAGTGAATGCCACGGTGCAGACGCAGCGCTCATCGCAAGACTGGTATCGCGGGTGCTTCCGCCAAGAAAAGTAGTGCGCGCAGCCTTTTCCACCTGGCCGCCGCCGGTGCGGCGCCGTCCCCTTGCTGTCCCCGCTGAGGCCGCCGCGGCCGTGCCCCTCCTTGGGCGGCCGGTAGAGGCCGGGAGGCCGAGGGGAGCGTAGCGGCGCGCGGATCCCTCCGCCTGCGGTATCGGTGCTGCGGCCGCGCCGCCGCCATTTTGAATGCCTGGCTCCTGCCGCTGCCGCTTCCTCCGCTGCAGGGACCGGCCCGGTGAGTGGGGCCGCGGCCGCCCCAGCCCGCTTCCGCGCCGGTTGTTCGCTGCTCGCCCACTTCTCTCCCTGTGCCGCCGGCCAGGTCGGGTCTCCGTTGCCGCAGCCCGCTGGGTCCCGACCACCCGGGGCCCTTGTGTGCTTTCGCTGCCTCTGCCCACCGCCGAGCTCCGCGGCCGGGCTGCGGCCCCGCGACGGCGTCGTGGTTTGTTTTTTTTTTTTTTTTCTGGGGCAG
>VXBL01009560.1:197141-253513 GCA_013400195.1 Aramus guarauna
CTTGCGGGCCGCGTTCGGCCCGCGGCCTGTGCCCTCTGCCTCCGCCCGGCGGTCCGGGGCCGTCTCGGACTCTGCCCCGCGCTTCTGGGCTGGCCTGCTGCCTCCCAAGGCACAGGGGAGCGCTTTTTACGTGCTTCGGCTTGTACGCGCTGGAATGGGTGGCTGGCAGGATTCTCTCTCACCCCTTGTTACTGGGGCTTGGGTGATCTTGCACAGCGTTTCTTGAAATGGAAAGTGTAGACCTGCAGAAGTTCTGCCAGTAGGAAATGTCGCCTGACTCTGTGCTGGAGGCCCTTGGCATCTAAGAAGTAGCTTGGACGTTTGCGTTCATCCTTCCTTTAGTATTTTATTGCTTGTGCTGCACAACTGCTCAGTGTTACTGTTAGCATCTCTAATACTTACAAGTGTTTGCCTGTTGTCTTACAGTTGCAAGGATTTTAGTGGGAGTAAAAAAATCTATGATCTGTGGTCAAAGGTGTTTGCAATAAACTGCAAGTATGGTTTTGTGTTAGTGGTAGACCACTCTTTGAGAATCGATCTGTAAAGACAGTTTCAAGTCCTTTCTTCAAGGTTGGTTGAGTTCTCTCTCTTCTCTCATGAGCTATAAGACAAATTATAAGTTTTTTTTTAATAGTAAGCATTGTTTTTGAAGCTTGCAGATAGAACAGTTGTTCATTTTGTTACATTGTAAATGATGCTTAACAATGCTTAGTGATGTATTTTAGTTCCTGATGCTTGAAATGTTAGTGGAACAATATGGAATCCCAGTGGAGCACCTTTGGAAGGGTGACATTTCACATGCATGCCCAGGTGTGTTTGGCCCATACTGGCTTAAAATATGTATGTATCTTACCCTGCATAGTACCCCTAGCATCTTACATTTAAAATGGCAGAGATTTTTGTGTTGTTAAACTTTCTTTTTGTCTTTTTCCTTTTCCACTTCTGTGTGATAGTGCATTGCTGGTTTTTGGATGCCTATATCCGCCCCCCCCAACTACACTTGTTATTTTCATTCTATTGCTAAATTCTTTCTTTTGCCTACTCATGTGCACTCAGGTACTTGGCACAGGATTTGAAAACTTTACTAGGTACCTGAGAGCTCAATAAAGGCAAGAAATTTTGTGGTGTTTTTTCCCCTGAGGGATTAAGTGTGAACCCCTTGATTTTTTTCCATGGTTGGAGAAGGAGGGGAAGGTATTTAAATTCCTGTGAATTGAGAAGGGGGAAGTAATTCCCGGGTGACTCTGGTGTGAAGGGATCCAGCTTTTCTGTCTCCAGTGTGTACAATAAATTTCAGATTTCTTCCTTTTCTGATGATTTTTTTTTTTTAATTGGTCTTGTTTTGTTCCCGTGACTGCTGATCTGATTTTTTTCCTAAAGCCAGTATTATAGGAATGGATAGGGCCTGCAGTACCTTTGTTGTAGTGTCCTGGCGAGAGAGTAAGGAATACAAAAATGTTCTGATTCTTGATAGCTCCTTTGTGTACACAGTTTTGCATTGGCATCATTGTAAACTACAGTAAGTTTGTCAGACAATAGTGTAAAAAGATTGTGAACAGCAGCAAAGGAACTTAAGTTGCCTGTTCTTAGGCATGCAGACAGACTGCACTGGATAATGCAGCTTGGATTTGGAAAGTCACCTTTCAAAGTGTAAGGGCTCATTAAATTTTCAGCTGCTTCTAAAGTTAATGGCACTCATTCAGTAAAGCTTCTTGTGCCTCGTTAGTGTGAGTATTTGTTTTTGGTTTTGAGATGGCAACGTATATAATTTCAGGAGATGGGTTGTTTGATTTCTTTGTATTTTTTAATAACAGGGCAAACTGTGCTGACTGAAACTGATGTTAATTTGTTATAGATGATACTCAGCTATTCTCTGAGAAAAAGGGTCTGGTCTGCCTTGATAGCACTGTTACCTCATTGGATGAGAGTTTTGGGGTTAAGTGAATATATGATGAGGCTGTAACTCAAAAAAACAGTCACAGTAATGTGAGTATAAGTGAATCTGCTAGTATCACAAGTAGTAGTGTTAGCCTTTATCTCTGTTTAGCAGAGATTATATGGGTAAAATGTAAGATTAGAACTTCCTAGGGCATAGCTGAAGTTACTTGGTATATTGTAAAGTTTATATTAATGAATGTAAAAATGTGGCATCTCATCTTTCATCTGGCATTAACCAAGGTAAAGTGTGGGTTTTTTTTCAGAAAGTAGTAGCTAATTTTTTTTTTTTTTTTTTTTTACTCTGCAGGAAAGTGAACAGGAAGTAAAATAACCAGATTACCTTACAGATCAAAATAGCGAGGACACTAGAAGCAGGTGAGAAATGCAAAGGTAGTGTAGGTCAGTGGTGATTGAAGTATAGAAACAGAAGCCCGGAAATCTGGAATTCTTATCTCATCTGTCACACTGATCAGCTATGTAGATGTGCTAACTCTTCTTCCAAGGCTTCATTCATTAGCTTCTAAAAAAGGATAATACTTATTGTCTTTTTTGGCAGGTGTTGCAATTAATATTTGTACTGGTTGAAAGCTCAGTGCATCTTTTGAAGCCAGTTCAGGAGTTGTTGGGTGTGTATGCATTGTTGTGCAGGAATAGAAACCTCATCAGAAGTGTTTACCTAGTCTCACTAACTTCTGTGGGGCTGTAGTTACAGGAGGCAAAGAGGAGAGAGGTATGGCTGCATTTAGTTTGGCTAGCTGGTAGCATCTGTTTGAACTGTGAAGGTCTTTTAGAAAAACAGTGTACATAACACCCTCTGTCACTATCCTGTCTCTTGTCCTCATCTCAGCTTCTCAGCAGCATGGTGGCTTGCCTCTTGAGCTCTCTTGTGCTACATTCCTTGTTTTTTGAATGTAACTGGAAATGGGACCATCACTTCTTCTGAGACTATTTTTTAGCTCTTGTTTTACGGCCTTTTTTTTTTTTCTCCTTACTTGACCTCTTTTTACATGTAGATGTGGTGTTTGGAGACATGGTTTAGTGGTGCACTTGGCTGTTGGATTATGGGCTTGATGATCTTAAAGGTCTTTTCCAACCTAGGCAATTCTGTGAGTCTCCCCCTCTGCCCCCCCATGCTGTCTTTGTATAATGCAAAGTGTAACACTGATGCCTTTTATTATCATACTGTATTTTGAAGCTCCCTGCTGCCTTAATTTCTTTTTGATTTTTCTGATGTTACTTACTTTATACTTTCTAGTTCTCTGTTATATTAAACAACTTTTTCTCAAGAGAGATTATTTTTCCACTTGGAATGTTGTATGGTTGGTTGCTTTTTCTCTCAACTTTTTTAGGTTGCCTTTGCCCTTCTTGATGATGATGGTGCTCCTTGCTTAGGTGTTTACTGTTTTCTGTATAAATATTGATAATACTAGACCATATACCAATATTTCTGCTTTTGTTTACAGCTTTATCTCTATTTGCAGTGCATATTTCTGTTTTTACTACCAATAGGTCTTTTTTTTTTTTTTAATAAGTATCTGATAGAAGTGTGAAGCCCAGTGATAGTAGTATGGAGTTGAGGCCATCAGTATTTTGTAGTTAACCATTGCAGTTATTCCTTTCACGTAGTCCAGACATATCTTCTGTTTTTGTCTACAGGAGGCTTAATTCAGTTATACTGAAGCAAGTAGAGGAGTTCTGCTACTGATTTCAGTTGGGAGTTAGCTCAGGCTTTAATTATGTAACTTCCCAAAAGCTGTTTTTGCTTGAGGAATGTGATTACTTATGCATGCGTTGAGGTGGAGCAACTTAGAGTTATTATTATAGTGTATTTTAAATGTGTTTGAAAGTGTATGCTTCTTCAGTCTTGGGTTGCTTGCTAGGATGAACGAAGTTCAGAAACAGTATTTACAGGAAAAGCTATAATTATGTATGCGTCTTTAATTGAAAATTCAGACAATTTCCCCAAACAGTAAAGTCCTTCTGTGAGTAATTCCATGATGGGGTTTATGTCTTAATGCTTCCAGAACTCACGGATAACTAATAATAGAATTTAAAAATGTCTGATAATTTGTCCTAAACAAGTTGTTTAGCAACTTTAAAAAAAAATAAAAAAAATTATTTCATTACTATATTGAAAGAGTGGTTGTTTTTTGGTTTGGCAGTTTGGTTTTGGTGTTTTTTTTTTTTTTTTTTTTTTTTAGACATAAGCTGACATTTCTGAATAGTTTCCAGAGGGAAGGATCTCAACTCAATTACATGTTTAAGGATACTAAGTCTTTACACTGCAATTCCTAATAGAGGAATATAGCTTGGCTGAAGCACTTGAACACTTTGCATGTGAGTTTTGGTAATACTAGGTGCTTCTTGTAAATATAAAAGGTTATTTGGTGAACAGTCATATTTGAATATGATTGTATTCTAAGAGAGACTTTTAGTAAGGTTCTATACTTAAATATTTTGGCATAATGGCATGTTGAATAAGATCTTTAACTTTGAAACATGACAAGCTTAACTAGTAAAAAGATCGTTAAAGGGGAGAAAGTAGTGATTTAGAAATATAATTTAGATGAAAACAAAATGTTTTAAATATTTGATTAATTTTTTTCATTTTTGGATAGTTTACTAGGAATGAGTTGCATAAAGAAAGAATGCCTATTTTAATTGGTTCAGGAGAACAATTCATGAATAGTGGAGGGAGGAGAATGACTGAGCTAACACCTTTCATGCAATCCAGAGACTAGTAAAAAGCTGGGAATTCTTTTTTTTTAAAGGAACTTAGACACTAGCCACCTGTATAATTTGACATAATCTGGGTTAGGTATCTTAACTCTTTCAGAAGCTTTGATCTTGATAGTAGGTTGTTCTAATGAGCAAGGCCTTCAAAATCAGAAGGGGGAAACAGACTTGATGACGTGGAAAAATTCTGTGTTCAATCCTATCAGGTGCTGTAAAATTGACTGGTAGGTTCTTTTCAAGTATTTGGGGATCATCCCTAATTTCTAGAGCTTGTAGTTAGCAGAGAAATGCCAGAGGGAATCTGCTGCAAACAAAATGAGGAAAGAGGTGACTACTTTTTAAAATTGCCTTGTCATTTATGCTAATGTGCAAAGAATAAAAACATATGCCTGTACTGGTGAAAAAATGTTAACTAATCCTGAAGAACAAGACCTGCTACTTTGAAGGAAGTTCTAAGCAGCATTTAGTCAGCTAAAGTTAAATTTCAGGTCTTCTCTTACTAGATGATAAGGTTGTCCTCTCTGTTAGTCATCTTGCGCAATAAAATGTGTTTCTGTAATATAGAGAAGTCTGTAAAAAATTAATTTTTCATGGCAGTTTGCTATTTGATAGCTTTGTAGTTTTCACCTGAATTTCCTTAATCTTTCACATGGTTTATAGTGTAAATTTCAAGATTCTGTGTCATTTCAAGACAAATTATATACTTAAAATTAGATGATTACTTAAGTGTTTTGATTCTTCTGAGCTCTAGATTTTTTTAATCCTATTTGTATTTTGCTTTTGTAATTCTTTAGCATTCTTTTTGTTTTAATTCTAATTATTAATCTGTTTATTGATGTATAGCCCTAATTCCCTCCTTTAGTGAAGTCCGGTCACATACCAAGTCCCAGTAAGATTTTGATACCGTAACTGTTTGACTGCCTTGGCAGAGCTATTCTATGGTTATGCTGTATGTTGCCCATACTCTCTTTATATGATCAGGAAGATCATAAATACTTGCCAATAAATCATCTCCTAAGACTTGCTGGAGCCATTTTCAATTCTTTGTGCCTTTTATTATGCTGCAGATTCCTCAAGTACCAGCTCTGTATCCATGGAGGACATGAGACCTTTTGTTGGTCTTGCTATTACAGCTTGTCAAGGTACTCAATGAGTCTGGTCTCCAGTTGTGGATTGCTTGGCAGTGTGTATGTAGAAAAATGTTTCCTATTGTTCTGCAATCTATCAGAGTCCTAGAAAATTGATACACAAGTAATGCTGAGAGTTGATTTGACTAAGGAGAAGGAAGGGCATGGCACTTCTTTATGTGTATTTCCTTTAGAAAGGAACAAGAACCGTGGAGCCAGTGCGGTCTTCTTTCAGTTAGTAGTGTGGTTTTTTTTCTTCAGCTGTACATCTGCAAGTGCATATTGGTTTCAAATATATCATGTGAAGTGATTGCTATCTTGTATGAATTAATGTTTTCCATCCTGTAGGAGCATCCATGTAATCTTGTTGACTCCATTCTACCCTTTCTGCCTCTTTTTCCACCAAGTTTGCAAAATGCGTGCTTCTGGCCTGCAATCATGCTACTTCAAGTCATAGCATTGTGGGCTTAATAGTTAAGTTACAGCCTGCCCCTGGATAAGAGTCATCCAGATGAACATGGATTGTCCAGGAAGTGCTGTGGATGATTTATTGGATCACCTTTCTGAGTATGAAAATATGTGGACCTCAGAAACCTTAAGGGAATTTTCTTGGGGGGGGNNNNCTAAAGGGATTTTTTTGGGGGGGGGGGGGGTAAGTGATTCTCATGGTGAAATCTGGGAGGAATACTCTCAAACTGAAATGTCACAAGAATAAGTCTTGGAACAAACAGGAAAATTAGTAATAAATTGCCAATAGAAAGTGAAGTTCACCAGTAAGTCTGAAGGAACTCAAAATTGTTCAACTTGTAAATCTGATACGTCACTATCTTAAAACTTCATTTACAAGACTAAGTGGTAGCTTATGTGATGCAAGTTTTTTTTAAAAGGACTTCATGAACTGCATGGTTCTCGACAAGTTCTTAGTAAATGGATAAAGGTCATCTGGATTGTAAAATTGTTGGATTTTTCACAAATCTTCACAGATTCTTTAACCAAAGGTTTTTATTGTGTATTAGTGCAGCTTTTCAAGGGAGATCTTATTCTGAATTAATAACTAGCTAAGGAAGAAACAAAAGTGACCGGACAATGATAGAAAATTTGTCTGCTTTTGTAATAGGAAGAGGTTGAGACGCACTCTGCGAAACTGCTGTTAAGCATGTTAATAAAACAATCTGGAGGAGTGAATAGTGAGGTGACAGTTTCATCCTATAGCTGTGGAATGGCTTTGTGATACTAAGGAAGTATGCAGTAAGATGGTGAAAGGAATTCAGTGTCAATAAATGCAAAGCAATGCCTCCACTGAAAAGAAATTACTATAAAGATAACTACACAGTGAAAGGCTCTAAATAAGTTGTCATGTAAGCCAGAGGTCTTAGGGCTATCTGTAGGGTCTTTGGCTACTGTTGGGTTGACATTTTTTATAAACAGGCAAAGTAAGTGTAAACAATTTTTGTTTTATTTTCACTTAGAAGGTTAAAATATTTTATGTAAACTCTTGGTGCACCCATTGCTTGAATACTTTTTCTAGGTCTATTCTTTGTTTTGGTTTTTTGTTTTTTTTTTTTTTTAAAACTGGAATTCTGAGAAAGCAATACAAAGGAATTGCAATGGGTCCATACAGGAAGAGATTAGAGAATAGGACTCTACTGCCTGGAAAGGGACGTGGCTGAAGGGTAGATACAATTAAAGGCTGTAAAATCATAGATTACATAAAATCAATTAATAGGTGATGAGTACTTACTTTTTCACAGTGTAAGAATTTAATTACTTGGTCAGACAGCAGGTTTAAAGCAGAAGGTAATTTTTCATGGAATTTATACTTAAACTATGCAAATTATTACAATGTGTATGAACATGAAAAAAGTGGGATGCATTCAAAAAGTGATTAGATAAATCCATAGAACTGTAGAGAGGTGCTATGCAGAAAAATAGTGTCTGTGGTTCAGTAAGTCCTGTAAGTTGCAGCAAATCTTGGAAGCAGGGAGGGTGTCTAGGAGGTTTACTTTCTCTGTTACTTCCTCTACACATCCTCTACTTCCCATCCTGAGATGGGACACTGGGCTAGATCAGTTTTATGCCTTACCTGGCATGGCAGCTACTGTTCTCTGCAATTTCTCCTTTATGCCCTGTAGTGCTTCAGTACAGGGTAATGGATATTTGATAATGCAGTCTGTTAGTGAGAAAGCTGTCACCATATTATTTAAATTGTTTGGACGTCTGCATATTGTGTCATGCGAACAGTCACACTTTACAGAAAATCAGTAGGAATTACCCAAGATATATCACATGTAACATCTGTTGACATTATAATAGGATTTAGAGTAGTTGATAACAGGTAAATGTTAATCTGTTCTGGAATGTTTCTGAATTTAAGTGTTCTCATGTCCAAAGCTTCTTCACACCTGCAGTATGTAGCGGTTACATTACTTGAAATGTCTGAAACTTAAAAATCAGATGAGATTTCCAGTGTATTAGCATGCAAAAGAATCTTGAAGTTGCTGAAGGCAGAAATCAAATACCTGATGTAAGAATTTCTTGGTAGTAAGAGAATGCTTTCTTGTAGAGGGGAAGAAAAGCCAACCTGATACATTGCATGGGAATTACTATGCATTGAAATGCTAGAGGAGTGTGTGCACAAGATATTAGCTCAAGCCCCAAGGCATAAGCATGTGAAGTGATTTGTGAGGGGGATATGGTATTTTATGTGAACAGGTGCAAAACTTTTTTTATGGGAAGAATTCAGAGGTATATTTTTTTGAAAAAAGATGAATGATTTAATATTGATTAAAAAAAATCTAATATGGAGTTGCAGCACAAGGATGGAAGTTCTGAATATTGGAAAATAAATCATAGCTTTGTCTTTTGCCCTTCATCTTGTCCTCCATTAGAGCAATTCTGAATTGTTTTACCCTTATCAGGCAGGAAGTGTGTGTGAGATACAATTACTCTTAGGAAGTAGTTCAGATTGGACTGTGTCTGTAGTAACTGCCTGTTAGCGTGTTACACAGACGAAAACGAGAAGTAGCCTCATAATTTGGCTATCGTGTGATTATGAGTCTTATTCTTTGCTTTCTGAATTGCTGGCTTCTGCTTGCTTTCCTGTGGTTGTGATGTGAGGAGGAAAAATAATCCTTACAGTATGGCTTGCTGTTTGTTTATTTATGCAAGATCATTTGTAAATGCGGACTATTCATTTTGTTTAGTGGCTGGATGATGTTAGGGTGAAATCATATTGGATCTTCAGTGTTTGTTTTCATTTTGCCTACCTGCTCAGTGAGGTAGAAAGTTGAAGGATGCAAAATAAACGTTCATAAAAAGCTCCACTTAGAATATATGGTAACTTCGTTCAGCACTGTTTTCCCATTGACTAAAACTATTTAGGCAGCCTGTCCTTTTACTTTCTGTTGTCCAGGGCCAATCTTAATATGCTGAAGCCCTCTGTGGGCATACCTACATAATGTTTTGGTCCCATGGCAAGGAAAGCAGTGAGATTGTACAAGTCACAGGCTGTAGCTATCAGTGTCCAGCAGTTTATAAATCCCTCAAATATAGAGTGGGAGCAAAAGGATTTGTGGTATCAAAGCAAGTTGCTGCTAAACTTCAGTTTGGCAGGCTATGTATTAGTGTTTTGAGAGATTCCTAAAGAATTCTTTCTTTAAAATAAAAAAGTCAGTCACGATTTTAACTTGTAATAGCCGCTGCTTAGCTTCTCAGAACACTGAAGTTTTAAATCAGCTTAACTAGGGTGCAGAATCACAGTGTGAGTGTGGTTCAGGGCTGGAGGGAGCACTTCACCCCTTTCCCACTCCACCTCGGGCCTCCCAAAGCTGTATGTTCTTGCTGCCACCTTTGTGTCTACACAAGTCAAAGTATGTGTCTGAAGACTACTCTTCTTGGAAGGAAAGTGGCAAGCTGGTTTTCACATGTGCAGGTTACCTCTTGTGGTGCACTGTCCCAGGAATGCCAATGTCTGCGCGATGGAAAGACTGAACTACCTCTTTCAGCATAAGCCTGAGCGTGGGTCATCTTGGTGTTTATGAAATAATTGCCTATAGAGTGCAGAGGAATATTCTTGCAGTAGTGCTTTTATTTTTTTAACTTCTTCCCAACTTTCCAACAAGAGCATGGCTTATCAAAAGCAGTCTAGAACCATGTGAGAGGTGTGTGTAGGAGGTGAGTCCAGGCTTAAAAATTAGGAACTTTAAGCAGACTGTTGCCACCCAGGAAAGAAAATTTTGGGTTTATGATAGTGTTATGTGAAAAACACAAGCTGAGCACTTTGTAGCAATCAGAAGCCCAGACTGAGTGTTACAATTATTAAGAAAATAATAGGCAGCAAAATAGGAGACATTTTATACAAATAAATCAATGGCACATCTATCCGTTAAATGCTGTGTTGCAGAATTTTGCTGCTTCTCTCCTCCCTCAAAAAGGATGCAGGAAAATTGTAGAACATGCAGGCAAGGCAACAACAGTAATCAGTCTTGGAAGGTCTTGGATGTGAGGCTGTGTTTTTTCAGAATGAGGAGGATGAGGGAGGGATAACAATGGAAGTGTGTCAAATAATTGGGACCATCAGTGGAAACAAGCAGTTGGAAATGCAAAACAAAAGAAGTAGCTGGGTCTCTGTATGTCATGCAGTGAAAGTGTGGAACTCAAGTTGTGTCCTGCAGAATATAGTTGATTCTAGAAGTTTACCTGGGTTCCAAATAAAATCAGATATGTAAGTTTGTTTGTTTCTAGCTTTGGAAGTTCTTGGCTACAAATTGTTGAAGACAACCAGAGAATTCTGAGGAAGCATTGCTGCATGCTTGCCCTGTTCTTCCACTCTTCCCCTAGGCATCACCCATTGTCAGAGACAGGATACTCTGAACAGGATGGAGCTTTGGTCAGATCTGCTATGGCCATTTCTGATCTGCTTTCTGCCCTCTTTGACTGCCCATTTAGGACTGTGAAGGGTTGGCAGATCATGTTCTTCATGTAAATTAGTAGGTTAAGTTGAAGACTACTGTAGAAATGAGGGGTCAACTGGAGTTAAATAAGAATAGCTTTTATAGGAGATTGAAACCATTTCCAGTATGACAGATGCAGAATAGAACATGAATTTAAGCAGATGTTGTTGTAAGGATTCATAGAATTCGGGAAGGGGTTGTATCCTACCTTATTGCAGAATAACTTCCTAGGTAGACAAGCCATGTGCCTTAAGTTTTATTCAGAGCTTCAGCTCTGAAGGCAGGCTCTAAGGATCGGTTTATGCGAACAAGTTTTTGGGATATGTAGTAGGGTGTAATTAGCAGCAAGGTAACTGTGTGCTATCAGTGGAGACTTGTTAATCTGTGTTTATCCCTTTTCACTAAGAGTAAATTACTGCAGAGTAAAGCAACACAACCAGACAACAGCTAGGAAACAACTAGTATGTGCTATATTGGAACTCTAGCCTGCAATAATTAACTGTTGCCCAGTTACCTTAATTTTACATGCCATTTAAATTCATGGTTCTAGTTGTTTTCCCTTTTTTTTTTTTTTTAATAGTTCTAAGTTGCTCATTCTGAAATTTCGCAAGCAAGCTATTCATCAGAGGCTTTTTGAAGGATTTAAAAAAAGTATTTTGCTCTTTTAGGATAGGAAAAGTATTTTATTAGTGTGGATAGGGGGGATGCAGCAGTGTCCTAGTTTTGGTTGGGACAGAGTTAATTTTCTTTCTAGTAGCTGGTACAGTGCTGTCGTTTGGATTTAGGATGAGAATAATGTTGATAACACACTGATGTTTTTAGTTATTGCCAAGCAGTCAAGGGCTTTTCAGCTTCTCATACTGGCCTCCCAATGAGAAGATGGGATGCAACCAAGAAGCTGGGAGAGGACGCAGCCAGGACAGCTGACCCAAACTGGATAAAGGGATATTCCATACCATACGACACCATGTTCTGTGTATAACTGGGGGTGGCCAGGAGGCAGTACAGGCATCGGGTGGTAGGCAATTGTGCTGTGCATCACTTACTTTGTGTATTTTGTTGTTATTTTCCTTTTCTGTCCTGTTAAACTGTCTTTATCTCCACACATGAGTTTTACCTTTTCTTTTCGATTCTCTCTCCCATCCCACTCTGGTGGTGGGGAGAGCGAGCGAACGACTGTGTGGTTGTTTTAGTTGCCTGCTGGGTTAAACCACAACAGGCAGGAAATGGATAGAATTAAACTACCTTTTCTTTGAAAATCTTTGAAACTTTCACACTTCTGACTTGTATGAGTGCTAGGGAGTTGTCCTTTTATTTTGAGGATGTCTATTTTGTTGCACTGGTGAAAATAGTCTTCCAATTTGGCAAAATGATATTTGCAAAAATGATTTGTATATGCTTCTTTGAGACTTGCACTTCATCTGAAATCTCCAGAGACTGTGTACAATGGGGGTGTCTCAATGTACTGTTCCTAAGGCTCTGCAGGGTTTTCATGTTCTGTTTGTTGTAATCCTACAGTGTTGACTTGCTGCTGAAAGATTACAGTTTTACTACTATCACTTGTACTGTTAGCTGAAGAGCTGAGGTCTGCGTTAAATGTTTAAAGACTCCATCTAACTAAAGGTTTCCCCATACACATGTACGTATGATGCTGTGGGAAAGATTTTTTTTCAGTGTGGGAACATTACAAGCTGCATTAAAAGAACACGACTGCCACATTCAAAGGCCTTATTTATTGCATGTTCAAATACTGTTCTGGAGATGGATTTCTTACTTCCCCTTGACCATTTCTGTGATGCTTGTTAGTGCAGCATCTGAATGCATAGTAAGCATTGATTTATTCATATCGCAGTGATATGAGGAAGTGTTATAAATTCACATGGAGAGACAAGACTAAGGATTAACATGTCCAATGATCTCGATCCTATGCATGTCAGCATTTTGGGGCAGAGTTTCCTTATGCAGAAAGAACATCTCTTCCATTTTCAAAATTGAATCTTTTGTGTCTCATAAATTCAAACTTTCTAGGTATGAATATGGGGAACTAGAATACGAGAGGTCTACATGGTTTGACTGAAGACTTAGTGTTATGTATGAATTTTGTAGGAGACCAGATTTGTAATCCAGACCTAGACAGTGGAATGCGGCTGTCTAACTGTGAGGCCACGTTTACTCACTGTATGGGCATCTCTTTCTGCTTTTCTGCAGCGAACAAGTCCCCTGCTAACTCTGTATGCTTCCTAGCCTGTGTGTTCTCTGGTGTCATGCAAGCTAGTTAGTGCAGCATCTGAATGCGCATCTTTTTCTGATACGGCAGTGCTTAAAATGTATGGCATGCTGTTTTGGGAGGATGGTGACCCAGACAAAATCTGTAGCAGACTGTCATGGCAATTTTTTTACAAGTTGATCTGGCATTATCTATTATCAAAAAGGCTTAGTTATATTCACAGTCTAGCATAGATGAGAGAACACTGTAGAGATGTTTGCATAGTCTGAACTCCCAGAAAGTCAAAAGTCTGCTTTGGTGAGTATAAACTAAGTAGTTCAACTGTTGAGCATAATTCTGAAGTTCAGCTTTTGTTTGGGAGCTGTTTTCATTACGAGGGATACTCAGAATACTAAATTGCTCTCTAGGTCAGATGGCTCCATCAGTATTCCGTCTGGTGAAGTGAAACTACTTGCGGTTCATGTAGAATACACTTTTCTTACACACTCTTTTCATACCAGTGCTAACAGACAGTCATGTGACAGGATTGTTTTAGAAAGGATTGTTCTGTTTGGTATGTAATAAAGGGATGGTGTCAACTTGTTTTATTTATTTTTTAAAGAAGATTTTCTGAAATACCCACACAGCTAGGAGTGCTCTTCCATCTGATTTTTCTGCTGACTTCTACACCTCTAAGAAGAAAGTGTGCATGGCACAAGTTTGCAGGATTTTTGAAGCATGGCTATCTGAAACACTTGTATGAAATCTTGTGCAGGTTATTAAGCAGCATTGCTTTGTGTAAAGGATTTCTGTCCCAAGTTGTTACGATTTTGTCTTTGGAGCCTGACTTTTCTGGAGAGAGGCAGATGATGTGAATATGAGCACATGCCTTGCAGAGTGCCATTTCTACCTGTTTCAGGTGGGGAGTCATGTGTTCACCTGACAGCTAGCTCAAAGCATAGCAATTCCTGTTTCTAATGTTCTGGAAAAGCAAATGTGAGGTAGAATTAATTCCTCTAGTTTTCAAGTTTACTTTTAACCATGCCACTGAAGCAGTCTGAATTTTCTTAATTCTGCTACTTATATACTTGTACGGTGAGAAAGAAAAAAAAAAAAANTAAAGTATGACACCATTATGAAGCCTTTAGGCACAGTACAAGGTTTACAGATCTCTTTCTCAACCTAGAGGATGCCAGCCCCCATCAGACTGCGGGAATTGATCCGGACCATCCGGACAGCAAGAACCCAGGCAGAAGAGCGTGAGATGATCCAAAAGGAATGTGCTGCTATCCGGTCATCCTTCCGAGAGGAAGATAACACATACCGATGCAGAAATGTGGCAAAGTTGCTGTATATGCACATGCTGGGATACCCTGCACATTTTGGACAGGTAGGTCAGAGTTCAGTGCTTGCTGTGCTATACACGTAACGGTAGTCTGCTTTGTGTGTTTTGGGCACATTGACGTGTTCAAAGCATTCCTAGCTGCACTGTTGCTGTCTGCTCTTTGGGATGTTTTGAGGTCTGTCTTCATGTATGTTCTGAACCTACATTAGTTAATTTTGACTTTGTTAGTGATATCTGCTGTTTGGAGACTTAGGTATTTTGTTATGAAACTTAAGGTTAGTCTGTTTTTGCCAGACTATCTCCTCCTCACCATCCGTGTTTCTGCAGAGCCATAGTTCTTAAACCACAGTACATGTGGATATTTCCAGATGGGTTCAAAACAACACTTTGAAATTCTGTGTCTGATGGAAAATACCAGATGCTTCAAAGCAGGTTCTATACCCTTTTCCTTCTAAAGCAATCTATTCTAGGCAGATAAGAGCTGGTCTGTTCCCAGCAATAAGAAATTAGTGTTTCTTATCCCCATCTTAGTGAGGTAACTTAGAGAATGCTGATATGAGTTTTCAATCTCTTGGCTTATTTTTGACGTGCTGTTTTTCATAGAATCATAGAATGGTTTGGGTTGGAAGGGACCTCAAAGGTCATCTAGTTCCACCCCCCCTGCCATGGGCAGGGACGACACCCTCCACGAGCCCAGGTTGCCCAAAGCCTCATCCAACCTGGCCTTCAACACTTCCAGGTATGAGGCCTCCGCAGCCTCTCTGGGTAACCTGTTCCAGTGCCTCACCACCCTTAACAGTAAAGAATTTCTTTCTAACATCTACTCTAAATCTACCCTCTTTTAGCTTAAACCAATTACCCCTTGTTCTATCACTACACTCCCGGATAAACAGTCCATCCCCATCTTTCCTGTAGGCCCTCTTTAGGTACTGGAAGGCTGCAATTAGGTCTCCCCGCAGCCTTGTCTTCTCCAGGCTGAACGATCCCAACTCTCTCAGACTGTCCTAATAGCAGAGGTGCTCCAGCCCTCTGATCACCTTTGTGGCCCTCCTCTGGACTCACTCCAACAGGTTCACGTCCTTCTTGTGTTGGGAGCCCCAGAGCTGGATGCAGTATTCCAGGTGGGATCTCACAAGAGTGGAGTAGAGGGGCAGAATCACCTCCCTTGACCTGCTGGTTACACTTCTCTTGATTGCAGTCCAGGACACGGTTGGCTTTCTGGGCTGCAGGTGCACAGTGCCAGCTCATGTTGAGCTTTTCATCAGTCAACACCCCCAAGTCCTTCTCCTCAGGGCTGCTTTCAATCCATTCTGCACCCAGCCTGTAGTTATGCTTGGGATTGCGCCAACCCACGTGCAGGACCTCGCGCTTGGCCTTGTTGAACTTCATGCAGTTCACACGAGCCCACCTCTCAAGCCTGTCCAGGTCCCTCTGGATGACATTCCTTCCCTCAAGCGTGTCGACCACACCACACAGCTTGATGTTGCACACAGCTTGGTGTCGCTTTTTGACACAGGTACATTGTGGAAGAGGGAAACAGGAAGATGGGAGTTCTTGATCTATGAGATATTCTTCAAGTTGAGCTTTGCTTAGTCTTTGGGTATAGTCTGTTTTGCTTAAAGTCAGTAAGTGTCCTGTTAGTAGTAATCTAACCTAGGCCTTCCATAAAGCTAAATAAAATGTCAGTCATATTGTTGTATCCCTTAAAGTAACTTCATGTCTTGGAAGTCTATCAATTTATGATTGGATTTACCAATCCTGACATGTCTCACTGAAACAGCAAACTCAAAACATTGAAATCAAATTCTGAATAGTCTTAGGGAGCGAGTCTGGCCTGTGCTGTTGCATATAAAGTGCATCATCTTACTTCTACATGATTGGATCCTTCTCACAGGATAATGAGTTGTTGCATAAAAGCAGGTGAATTTGTGTATTATCCTGTTCTTAACATTTCACATAGTCAGGCTCTCTGGTCCAAGAGAGAGAAACTTCATGTCACAAAAATTAAGGCTAAGTATCTAAGAGCTACACAAAGAATGAAAAGTACTACAGATAAGTGTTATCTAGAATTTATACATTTGGCCTGTGTTAGGAACATGTTTGGATTATTTTATCTTATTACTCAAGTATTTAATCCCATTAAAGATTAGACCAGTTATCTAACAATTTTTCAGTTTTTGCTTTGGTCAGTAATAGTAAATTACCTCCTCACTCTCAGTGGAAGAAGGATAAAACAGATTATTCAATATCTATTATTGCTGGGGTTGCTACATCTCAAACAGAAGCATCTATGCTGACTATTTTGGGAACAGAGTACTTCATTTGATAGTCTTTCTCATGTAGTTTGTTAGCTGCACTTTCAGGAAGGTATAGGAGCCAAGGCTGAGAAGGCATTTTAACAAGTATCCTCCAAGTGTGTAAGTTGCAGATCTTTGCGTGTCATAGAATCATAGAATCATCTCGGTTGGAAAAGACCTTTAAGATCATCAAGTCCAACCGCTAACCTAACCTTGCCATCCCACCACTAAACCATGTCCTCAAGTACCTCATCTATCTTTCTTTTAAATACCTCCAGGGACGGGGACTCAACCACCTCCCTGGGCAGCCCACTCCAGTGCCTGACAACCCTTTCTGTGAAGAAATTTTTCCTAATGTCTAACCTAAACCTGCCCTGGCGCAACTTTAGACCATTCCCCCTGGTCCTATTGCTTGTTATCAGGGAGAAGAGGCTGACCCCCACCTCACTACAACCTCCTTTCAGGTAGTTTTCAGGTAGTTTCAGGTAGTCCTCAATGCTTATAACTGGAAGGAATCTTTCAAAGTGATAATGTTGTGTAGGTGGAGTATAATTTGCACGAGTTGGGAACCTGTTGAAGACACATGCTGTTCCAGCAGTGTCTGTCTTGTGGATAGACAGTCCAGGATTGTACATAGGAAGTTTCTGAGAGTGACAGGGCAAACACACAGGAAATGTTTTGGTGAAAAACAGAAGAGACTCACAAGCTATGTTAGTCAGTCTGTCTTAAAGATCTAAACAGACATCTGACTTCAACTAACAGCGTGGATAGGGTAACCAGTAATAAAAGAGAACTTAGAGAAGGTGTCAGAAGTAGTGAATGGTTGATCTACTTCTTTCCAAGCTAGAGATCCTCAACTTTGACCCAGGGTATCTTGTACATAAATGAGAGCATGAGCACCATATTTAGCCTGTACATGCTGAGATGCACTGGACAGCAAGCCATCTCTTGAGCATGTGCAAAGGCCATTTGTACAAGTTTAGAAAGTATCAGGCAGCCTGGACAAATGGTCAAGTAACTTTATTGTTGTCAGAATTTCCACTTGCAAAAAAATCCAGTTGAAAGAGTGGCTATGCCAGTAAAAACTTGGTTAAGTCGTAGTCTGGCTATATGCCTGTATGATATCGGGCTTTGCTAATGTATCTGTTACAGTACTGGTGTAGCAGATTTTAATTGTTCCTTTGAATGAAATGGATACAAAGGTATCAAGATTTCTTCCACTAATTAGACCTACTAAGAGCTTCAGCTGATCATGTTTCTCAGTATTGCAGTGCCTGAAGCTAGTTTGCATGTATTTGTATACAAGTGAAACGAGCTCATCAGCCTTTTACAGAGTACATTTCAGTAATACCTTTCAAATTCAAAAGTACTAGAAATATGTCTTAGAGTATCTGTTGCAGTCGTTGGTTTCCTTCTGCTTTTTCTTAGTTGTTTGTCTTCTGCCTTTGTTGGCTCTTATGCTGTAGCTTAGATGTCACCAATTCTACATTGCATTTTTGCAGACGATTCTATAAGAAAGTATCTTGTAAACCTGGAGAATAAAGTTGGTTCAGAGGTGCATCATTCTCTCACAGAAAGCACTGGAAAGATAAGAGGTCGATATCTAGCATTGTATATCTTATCCCTGGTTTATCTTGCCCATTTGTGGAAGTTCAGTTATCCTTGTGGATGGCTGATCTTACTATTCAGAGGTGTTTCTTTGTTCTAGATTTTCAGCCCTTTTAAACCTAGCAAACTGAACTCACTTTCTTTCAAGCTTTTTCTTACCAGTTTGTCACCCTGCACTGGCTAGGTGTTCATATGTGACAACTTCTTGCACAGTTGAGTTGTGTGCTCTGATGCCATGCAGTTGTGAGAATTTGTCAGTGGCTAGGCCATAGCACTTGCTTTCTCTGGCACTTCAACTTTAATTTTCTTATCAGTATCCTGTACAACTTTACCCTCCTGGTGTGTGTGTGTGCTTCTTGCATCTCACCTGTGTCTGTTGCCCTGTTCAAGCTTCCCAGTAGCGAGAAACCATGATAAACTTCATGATGCCCTGTATTTTCGCCTGTGCATGCCCCTTTTACTTCCTTTGAAATTGATCTGTTGCAAGTTTTGTCTGACCCCTCCTTACATCCATTGTGTATGCTTACTTGCTGCCCCAGCTAATTTGTAAAACAGGCTTACGGGATGTGTTTGTGAGGGGTAGGTCTCTTACCTGTTTTGAGAAGCCATTTCTGCTACTTCCTGCTTGGAAGGCAAATACTGATTATACTTGATTAGTTATCTGTTAGAGAAAGATATTTTAGTGCATAGTAATGTCAGAATATCTCTGTGGTTGATGTATTTTTTTTTTCTCTTTTCATCAGTAAGAAAGTGTTAGTTTAAAAATGGGTTAGCATTCTTAAGTTCTTAATCAGCTGAGTGCAAGTGGCAGCTATGCATGTTATCTTAGAAATCTCCTTTATGCTATTGAACACAGTTGACATTTCTGTATGGTGGTGGAAGGGAAGCTTGTAGCAGCTACAACGCATATGATTTCAGTCTAACTTCAGGTGTTCTGATAGTGATTACAGAGCAGCACAAACACTTAACTATCTCTGACTATATCTCAGGTTTACTTAACTAGCAAGTTAGTTATAGATCATAATAAAAAAACCCTGGTTTTGACACTTAAATTACAAAGCATTGATCCTCTCTCTGGTAGGTAGATAGACCCATTTAAGCCTGGTTCAGAAGTTTCTGGTGCATATCAAACATGACACATGATCTAGATTTCCAGATCTTTACTATTTTGTTTTTAATGATGCATCTCTTGTCTCTATAAATAAGTTAACTTTTACTTTTGTGATCTGACATAAACCCACATATCTGGTATATCTGAGGTCATGGAAGGCCAACAGTGTCTGGCTACTTCAAGATGCGGGAGCTGCTAATGACTTTCTGCTGGCTTGCTGGGAGCTTTAGGCAGGTCATGTAACTTTTCTTTGTTTTCCACATCACCAGAATGGGAATAAAATGTACTTTGAAAAATGCATTCTGAGAGACCTAAATGAGTACACATCAAAATTCAAACTGTTTCTCCTCTAGCTAAGAAGTAGTTTAAGCTAATTCTGTCTTTTTTTTTTTCCTTCTTTTTTTCCCTTTTTTTTTTTTTTTCCAGTTGGAGTGCCTCAAGCTCATTGCCTCTCAGAAATTCACAGACAAGCGCATTGGGTATTTAGGTGCCATGTTGCTGCTGGATGAGAGACAGGATGTCCATCTTCTTATGACCAATTGCATCAAGAAGTAAGGGTACCACCTCTCTCTCCATCAACACATGCTTTGAGATTTCAGGATCTGAAAGTACACTCCTGACAGTGATATTTTGAGTATTTTAGTTTTATTCCCTTCTATTAGAAAACTGTTATCTTCAATTTGTTGTATGCTGTTGACTGTACAAGGCTGTTCTAGTATTGTACTCTATTGGATGATCGTGTCTAGCTTCATTAGAGAGAAGAGAATATAAAATTGCATTGGTCCTGAAGAAGTGTACGTGACAACGCTTCATGTAACTACTTACAGAATGGTAATACATGTATCTGGAGGTCATGTTAAGATAAATAAAATCAGGAAGATGAAATGACCATGGTAAGCTGCTCAGCTAGTGCAGAAGCCCTCCAGTTGTTGTGAAGAACACTCTTCCATTTCTGTAAATTAGTTATCTTTCAGCTCACAGTAGGAAAGAGCCAGGCAAACAGTAATGCAGCATCAATAAAGGTCAATGCAGCATCAATAAAGGTCCATGCACCTTTTAAATATGATTGAATCAGGATGTTTTTATAACAGTTAAAACTTTGTAGGCTGGATTGACCATCATATGTCACAGAGTCATATATATTGCTGCAGCCATGTTGCCCTGTGTTTGATTACTTGACTTCTGCTGACAAGCTCTGAAGAGTTGTCTGGCTTCAAGGATCAAGGCTGTGTATCCTGCTTTCTTTTTAAGGTTGGCGTGACAGTCCTGATAAATGGTTTTCCCTGGAAGCAGGGCAGCAACTTGGGATGTGCTGTCTACTTGGCATCTTGCTGAAATCAGACAAGAGGGGATGGGAAATAATTTATTTTTTTTTGTAATTTTTTTTTCTGTCAGCAAAATGCTGCTAAACTGGGCCTGGTTTACGTTGTAATTTAGTAGATGATGATTGGTGCATTTCCAGTAACCCTCCTTTTCAAGATGGATGGAAACAGGAGTGGAACAACTGGGTTCTAGTTGATTTATCCATATGCCTGCTTGGTTGTGTGTGGTGTGTCTTTTATTATTATTTACTTTTAGAACATAAGCCTCCCAGATATTAGCAAATAAAGAATTGATCTTCAGTTAGGCTGTGGCCTCAAAGTGCTTGGAAAGAAACTTGACAAAACTGCAGGCCTGAGGATCTGTGAACTTCAGACCTAGTATCCAGGAGAGAAGAGATATTTGGCTAAAGAATTTTCATTGAAATGTCATACCTGTGAGGCTCTTCCATTAGAATTAGGCTGCTAAGTTAACACCTCTCTTGATTATTTATGCAAAAATGAATTTGTGTGGTAAGGTTGTAGTGAGTTTGAACTGGAAATGGATTAGACTGAAGCTGAACAAAATTGGTGGACAGCTTCCTACCACCTCAGTGGGTTGTTTATTGCTTTCTCCTTTGACTTCTGTATCTGCCACTTTGTCTTGCTTTTATCTAGACATTAAGGTATTTATGTTGTTATCTTTCATTATTTTATAGCAAGACCTAGACTTTTGATACAAAAAATGTGATTATGCTTGCGAAGCACATACTTGCTCTACACACAGGTATATATAGCTGCCAAAAATTTGTTAAAGGAAGGAAACAAAAAACCAACCCATTTAGTGGCATGTGCTATCTGTTCCTTCATCTGCATGTTGCCATAGCTGCTTGATGTTACAACCAGAATACTGTCTCTTGCTTTTCTGCACGTTGTGCGCATTGGTTACATACCATTCGTTTCCCCTGCTGTCCCATTGTGCAATCTCCATCTCCCAGTGCCTCCTGAACTAGGAACCATATTTTTTTTTTACTTTTGTCAACATTGAATCCTGGATACTGTGACAACATGAGTGCCAAATAGTCTGATGGTAAAGTAGTGTAGAAATCAGTTTTAAAGGCTGTTGGGATTGCCATGTGGAAGCTATATTGTCTTGTACTTAGTGTGACATTGGTAGCTGGCCTCACAAATAGCATCTGCTGTTAGGTGGTTTAACTTCTTATTGACCACTTTCAACAACTTCCTTAGGGATATGAATAGTTAGGATTGCTAAACAAAACTCCCGTATGGATTATTTTCAAGGTGTGAGAGTGGTGGGGTTTGTGGTTTTTACTCAGAGGATATTTTTACGTAGGTTTTTATATAGTTTGGTTTGTGAATGCAGAAGCTAAAGCCTATCCTAGAAGATGTTTAAACTGGGAAAACCAGTCACTGCAGTACTTCATGTGAGGTTCTTTTCTGCATGCAAGTGCCAGTATACAAGATTTTGGCTTTACTTTAGAACTTTTAGTGGAATTCTGTGTGATCTTCCCTCTTCTCAGCTCAGTCCCTAGAGATCCACCTGATAGTTTTAACCAAGTATTTTATCTTTATAATTCTAAGAATTCTAAGTAGTAGTAGGAAACCCTGTGGTACATGCACTCAAAGCTGCTGTTGCTCCTAATGCATGCTCCAAGTAGTTGAGAATCTGGAGAGTTCTTCTGGGCCATGTGTTCAGCTGGTTAGATGACTGTAGATATAGATGCCTTTTCTTGTGTGTTCAGGTTCTCTGTGTGCATGCTGATTGGCTTTTTTTTGTTTTCCTTTACAGTGACCTTAATCACAGCACGCAATATGTGCAGGGGCTGGCACTCTGCACTCTTGGCTGCATGGGCTCCTCAGAAATGTGCAGAGACCTTGCAGGAGAGGTGGAAAAGCTCCTCAAAACTTCCAACTCCTATCTTAGGAAGAAGGTACTTCAGGGAACTTTTGAATACTTTGTTATGGATTAAAACTCAAGATTGATCAGGTATTTTGCTAATATCTGGAATACTAGATGTCTTGGATCACACTGGCTGAGTATTTTCCCCATGTGCAAGACAGACAGAGGTCAAAACTCCCTCTCTGTAGCAGAAATGTGTGTAAACCTCTAAAAGACAAGCCTCCAACAGGTGAGGCAGTTGTTTCTATTTTGATACTCTCTGCCTTAAGGTTTAGTGATGGTAATGTGAACACCTGCCTGTTCAGACATTAACCCCAAACTTCTAGTCATCAGTTTTATTTCTGTATCTTCTCAGATAAGTCCAAAGAAACTTTGATCATCATCAGTTCAGGCTGATAGCTGATGATTTGAACCTATTTGATCTCTTCTGTTGATGATGATGATGATGATAGTAGTAGTGAGATAGAAAGGTTAAGGGCTTGAAAGGGGCAAATGATTATAAATTGTCTTGTTTCCCTAACAAGTGTGTCATAGCATCTGCAACCAGTAATCACCCTTGTTCTTTTAAATTTATTTCATTGTTAAGTCTTGGAGAGTGCGAGGAGCAGTAAGATTTTGGAAGAGACGCATTGTTGCTACTTTGTCTAGTGTTGATCTAGAGAGAGCTTGGAGAGAAAGCAATGCTAAGAGGCATTGCTGTATTCTGGGAAGAGGCCCTCAGTGCACTTGATTCTGAAGCAGCTGCAAGAATCGTGTCTCCTATTGCTTCTGCACCCTAGAACTAGGAAAATTTTGTTGCAGTATACTTTTATTTTTCATAGGACCCGTCACCTGCAGGAGGAAGTTATTTTGTGGGGAAGGACATGATATTAAAGGGAAAGAAAATGAGCCATAAATTTGACATGAATTTCTTTACTTCCAATGCATTACAACCTCCCTAGCAACAGGAAGACAGACTGAAGTAGCCCTATTAAAGGCAGACGTGCTTTGTAGTTAATATCACTTCTGAAGTGAATAATGTAAAAATGAACCACTGCTAGTTGGGAGTATTAGTTTGTAGCTCTGTCCTTTTTTTTCCTTTTTTCTTTCTTTCTTCCCTCCTCACTTGTGGTAGTTTTATTGAACTCTTCTCCAGGATGCTGTTTAGTATCCCTTGTAGTAGAGAGATGGAAAAATGCACCATAAACTTTCCAGGCCTTTGTATATTGTGAAATCTGTGATAGTACTCACTGTGCTAGATGTTCTTAGTGCATGCTGTAATGACAACGATACATGTTTTAACAGAGCTGTTTTTCCTATACAGGCAGCATTGTGCGCTGTTCATGTCATTAGAAAGGTGCCTGAACTCATGGAGATGTTCCTGCCAGCCACCAAAAACTTGCTGAATGAGAAGAACCATGGTAATATCCAAGACTCTATTTAGCAACACTATGCTATTCTTTAGGGGATGGTGCACTTGCTACCTAAGCCTTTTGTTTGGAAGGAACTTTTGAGGTGTAATCGTATGATTTGTTTCTTCCCATTTTTATGCAGCGAAAGCAAATGTCCTTCAGAAGGAAGGGATGTGTACAGCTGTGCTAGTCAGCAGGACTTTTACATGGCATGGGTGACAAAAGGAACTCTTTCACTGTTTCTGATGTACTTCAGAGTGGGTGGAATGGAAAAGTTTGTGATTTTTATCCAATACGCTGCCTAAAGAGACCCTAAAATGGACTTTTTGGGGGGAAGAGGGGGCGTGTTGTGTCTTCTGTTAGCATAGTGCTATGGGATTCTCTGATGACATTTTAGCAGACATTCCCAGGACTGTCACCTTTAGGTGTTCTTCATACATACATCACTGTCAGGAAAGAGTCTTTCTTCAGTGCTGTTTTTTTGTTAGAACTACATCCTAAAACAGATTCTCACTTTAATGGTACTTTGCGAGATGTTTCTGGTTTAATGCATTTTCTTGCACAAGTGCTTCTAGAAGATTATGTAAAGAGAAATACTAACACCTTGACCAATTTGTATCAAGCCTAGTGCTCACTTCCCAAAGTCTTATTCCTGTGGTACATCTGCAGTGAGCATGTGAATTAAGAAAATAAGTGAGTGTGCTAGGACCGCCACAGTAGATGTTTGCAGTGATGAAAACCCATTACAGGCAAAAGTTCAGTCTCAAGACAAGGTAGTTTTAAGTGCAACAGTACTAACAGGCCACAGTAGCTTCCAGAGAAGCTCTTGGTGTTTTTTCTTTTTTTTTTTTTTTTTTTTTTTTTTTTTTTTTTTTTTTTTTTTTTTTTTTTTGTTTTTAAANTTTTTTTTTTTTTTTTTTTTTTTTTTTTTTTTTTTTTTTTTCTGCATGTGTTGTAAATCTTTGAAGTGCAGGACAGTTTTGCATGTGGAATGAGGTTTGTGTGTGCAGCTAACTTACCTTGATTTAAAACATGATGATCAGAACATTTAGACCAAGCACTGCTTCAAATAGGCAATGGTCTGTAAGACTCTATCAGTAAGTGATGCCTATGTGATCCAGGTTGGTAGCATGAGATCCTCTGTCTGTGTTATGCAACCCTGAAAAGCTGAGAGCTGTTCTCTTTCCTCTTTGAAGATGGGAATACTCCTCTTTAAGTCTTGACCAAGCAGAGAATTGAGTCTAGGTTCACCTGAATGCAAGAACCAGATCATCCTTTCGGCTTTCCTCATCCTTAAAAATCAGTATCTTCTTTCCAGCAGTCTTAGCCATGGGCTTTGTGTTGAGGTTTCTCTGAAGTAGAATATATATGAAACCCTTTTAGCAGCCTCTTGGGACATCTCAGTGATAAGTAAGCAGTGTCAGTGTTAAGAAAGCTGTGACACAAGCTTTATAGATAGATATTTATGTACTTCAAAAGAGATTTTTAATAGAATCTGCAATAGGTCAGAAAGCTGTATAGCTTGTGGAATATAAATGTCATCATCTCTGTAGAAAACATTGCCTATTAAGCAGGCTTCTCGTCTCTTTCTCAGTCAGGAGCTGTTCAGTACAGACTTAACAGCTACGGAAAATGAGTAACTGAAAAAGTTAGCATATGAGAAGGATTGCTGTGTTACAGCTGACTGTGGATGTAAAATAAAGTTCCACGCTTTACAAGGTTGTATCTCACTAACAAGTTATCTAACATTGACATCTAGTTAAATGGTTTGTAACTGACATGCCTTTTCTAACTGTTTTTGGAGGCACTTTGACTGGGGTTTGTTCAAGCAGGGCATGCAGCAGCTGACTGCCAATGCGCAGACACTGACTTCACCAAGCAGTCTACTATAGTCTTTCTCTAGACTGAGTTCTGAGGCTTTCCAAGGAAAGTGCAATTCAGGTCACATCAGGTTGGCTAGGGTACCCAAATCAGAAGAGAAAATAAGGAAGCATGGGGAATCCAACACCTACAATGCAATTAACACATATTGACCTTCTGTAGTCTTATGTTGGTATAGAATCATAGAATGATTTGGGTTGGAAGGGACCTTAAAGGTCATCTAGTCCAGTTGTGTCTGTTACCATCTATCTGACTGTGTATTTAGTATGCAAGTTTCTGCAGACAGTCCAATTTCTCTCCTCCTTTGGCCTTTGTGGCAGCTTTAAGACATGAGCATGTTGATATCTGCTTTCCCTTGGGCGTGGCTGCAAGTGCAAATATATTTTGGGGTACCTATGTTGGATTCAAGAGGAGTATTTTTTTAATGATTTCCTGTTGTTTCTGTGTGATCTTTATCTGGAGCCAATGAAATTATGTTAAATGCAGATATACTTTTTTCTTGTTCCTCTCTCACCTTTAGGTGTTCTTCATACATCAGTTGTCCTCCTCACAGAGATGTGTGAGAGAAGCCCAGACATGCTTGCACACTTTAGAAAGGTATGTGTAAACTGATAATATTGCAGAGTTAATATTCATGGTTTTATTTGTGGTGGATTGGGTTTTTTTCTTTTGTTTCTGTGTATGCATCCTCTTAGTTTCCCTAGTGAAAGCAGTGTGCCTGTCTTTTTAATAAAATCCTTAAAACTATTTGGGTGAAGAATTTAATGATACTGTCTGTTTATTTGTTATCACATTAAAAAAAACAAAAAACAAAAAACAACAACAACAAAAAAACAACCAAAAAAACCAAAACAAAACCAAACAACCCCAAAAACCCCAAAACCAAAAAAAAAGACGCCCACACCATTAAATTTGGGAATTTTGAGTGTATCTAGCCCTAATCCCCTACAGTAAGTGGGTAAGTTACAAAACATCAGTCTTAAGACTGTGCAGTCTGAAACTCATCCTAAAGCTAGATTTAACCTGTCCTCTTTTATGTTCCTTTAGGGTTTTTTCCCACTCTTTGTAGCTAATTGCATAGTGACATTAGAATCACAAATCTATTGAAGAGGCAAAGATGAAAAACTGAGGCTTATACCAACACCTAAATGCCTTAACCACAGCCACACAATTTTCACAATTTTACAAACTCAGGTCAAAAATACCAATGGAAGTTCTAGTTCTGTAGATTCCTCATCTCTAGTGCATGCTATATTACATCATTTTCCATTTTAACATATGTCTTTGAGAGTCAAGTTACTCTTCCTCCTCTGGCTAGGAATGTTTGATTCTCCCCCCCGCGCTGCCCCCTCCCAGCACGAACTTCCATATGCTGTTTGCTCTAATTTGCTGTGCAGTGTTATTGCCATATGAAAGACTATCAGTAAAAGGGCATCTGAAAATTTCATTGATTATGTCATTCTGAGTTCTTTGCCAAAGAAGGAAAAAATGAACAAAGCTGGTAGAACAGAACTGGCTGTTTGCTCCTCTGAAAGCCTTAAAGGTCCTTATTTACTTGCATGCCCAGTTTACTGTTCTTCCTTGGCTTGTCTATATCATTAGGGATTTCAAACAGTGCATCCTTTGATGCATCTTAGCATTTTGGCATGTATCTTCCCTTGCCCTGTTTGTATATGTCACAGCAGGAATGAAAGTGGCACTAAGGTAATTCTGAAGGTAGCCATCCCTGCTATTAATTGCTCAGTTAAGACAATAGTCATGGGAAAAGAGAGATGAGCTGAGTCCACAAAACTTAGGTAGTAGATACATTCTTTTCTAGCTATCTCTTGTAGTTGTTTATGCTGTGAATGGTATAACATTGATCTGTCCCTAATGGCTGCTTCGTCTGTTTTGTCCCTTTTGTCTGGAATCCCGCTGTGTGTTAGAATGAAAAGGTAAGAATTATTCTTCTAGATGGTGCATGCTTGCATTGAATCTGTAGAGGTTTGTCTCTTGTGAGGCAGTACCTCTTAATGCCGCATTTGTGATTGATGCCATATGCTTAGATCAATTGTACTTGTCTAATGCTTTTTGTGTGCTGGTCTGGTCTTGTCACTAAACCTTTATACCCATGGCAGCCCTGAATCTCAGTTGTGGCCTTCTCCAAACATGAGCCTGCTTTGCTCAAGCTCTCTGTCATTTGAGCAATACTTCAGGGAATTATTTTTTTTGTTCCTAAAGTCCAGGGCAAACTGTAGCCCTGGACTTTCTCCCTACCACAAACTGGACTTAGTGTTTTGCCTGAATCACGGGGCAACTTTGGGTGATTCCCAAAAAGGGAGCAAGGAGAAACAGTCACGTAGCCACCAGTAAGTGGGCTTACTGTGCTGCAAATAGCTACTGAGTACAACTGCATTGCTGATATTTTTCGTGGGTATAATTTGACTACAGAAGATTGGAGTGGGTTGGCCCTCAACCGATCTCCATGTCTGTAGTGTTTCCCTTTGTTTGTCCTGTCCTCAGTCCTGATAACTCTTGCATGTTAGAAGGCAAAGAAAATGTTAATCAGGGTTCCAGGAATGCTCCAGCAGGTCATTCCGCTTGTCTGTTAATCTGTCTTGAGGGAAGATGTTGCAGCATCCTTTTGTTTCCCCTTTAAGGCAGGCAATAGGAAATTCATGGTTCCTTTTGTGTGTTTTATGAAATGCACGTTTTCAGAGGAGTATGTAATTCTTGAAGAGACGAGGTAGGAATAAAAAGAGATGATGGGTAAACTCAGCTAGTTTTCTTCTTGCACTGTACCACAAATGTACAGGATTTTAGTCCAAAAAACGTCCATTTAGTATGTCTACAGGCAGCTATTGTGCTCTATAAGCCACATTGTGTTTTTGGAACCTTCTGTTACTATCTGTCCTGAATCTGAAGCACCATCTTGATTTGATGTTGTCAGAAGTGGCAACTTTACTACAAGCAATCTCTGACCTGGTAAAAATTTAGTGTGAATGCCATCCCTGACTCATAGTAGGCATACATGAATGCAGGAGCAGCCCATCGCAAGGATGGGAAAATTTAAGGGTGACTCATTGGGAAGGGTTTTGTAGAGAACATTTTGATCAACTGTAATTGTCATACATGGAGTTAAAGAATGATGCTGTCCTAGTGCTAGCCATGTGTCAGGAATGAAAAATCCACTTAGTGTAGCCACTGTAGCACCTCTTGTCCAGTTTGTCACCTCATCTCCAGCCAGTGTCTGGATTATTTTAATAATACCAGCACTGAGAGGGATAGAAGAAACTTTCTATGGAAGGAATAAAGCTTGTAGAGATGTACATCTCTCTGTCATCCACCAGAAATTATTTTTCTCTTACAGGTCAATGAAAATTAGTCCAGTTTCTGTCTTTCAACCTTAAGATTTTTTTCATAGGATGTGTTGGAAGTGAGCTTCCATTTCATCCTTGAGACTAATTTGTTACAGCTGCTGTAAAGGTTTTTGGAGATAAATAGTAAGTTTGTTATAGGTTGTCTGGTTTAATGATTGGCTTATTTGCCACGTTCTGCCCTAAATTGATTACTTGCTTGGCATGTGTGAGATGCTACAGAGCAATTCTGTCACAGTTCCTCAGAGTTGCCCTGACAGATGAAGCGCATCGCTAGAGATGCCTAAGATGGAGGGAGTTGAGCCAAACTTTTGCAGATAGATAGTATTTCGTCAAAGCTGTGTACGAGTCTTGAAAGATATCTTTTTCCTATGTGTGGATATCTACTGGGAGATCAGTGCCATCAACATCTGAGTAATCTGCACTGTTTCTGAAAGTTTTTTTAGTCCCCACAGTTGGAAAGAAACTTTAAAATGTGAACAGTGTGAGTTGATATGACTTTGTGCTCCTGAATCTAGCATAGTAGCAGTGCTTCCATCCGTTTCTCTGCTGTTATGCAGAATCCTTCTAACAGCAATGAAGTTAACAACTTGGTCAATTTAGTGTTGCTGCTCTTGCTGAGAAGTTTGGGATGAAGAGGAGGAGAATAGACTCTGGAGCTACTTGCAGGGAGGTAGTTGTCTAACAATAGAGCCCTGGGGGAAGGTCAGAGGAAAGTCCATTCTCTGCCCTATTTGGAAACTCTTGGAGAGGAAGCAGATCACAAAGCTTTTCTTTCTAGAAGCTGAGTTGGACGGAGTGTCAAACTTGAAGGAATTCTTAATCATAGCAGTACAGTACTTGAAAAGATCAAAACTCCTTGGCTGTGCCTGATGCTTCCATTGAGGTGTATGCTAAAAATGAGTCAGGAGCTAATGTAAAGCCCACAAGTGAAGTCCTGGAATTATACCATTTTAATAGTTCCAGCACATCCGCTTCTCATGGAGAGGAATTTAAGTTGGTATTTCCTCTCAGGTCTCAACTGCCAAGATCTGGTAGATTTAGTATTTTAAAGATACAACATGGTGCTCAGGTCTGAGCTTAACTGTTTCTAGTTGTGCCCTAGTTAAGCTGTGGGTATTCATATAACATCAGCTCTAGGTGTGCAAGTTGAACTATGTGGAAGAATCCATAAAATGACTTTCTTTCAAATACAAGATTTGTTCTTGGACCTGTAAGCTGCCTAGGGGAAGGAACAACACCCTAATAGGACAACTCTCTTCTTCACAGCTTGTTCCCCAATTAGTTCGTATTCTGAAGAACCTTATCATGTCTGGATATTCACCAGAGCATGATGTGTCTGGGATCAGTGACCCCTTTTTGCAGGTAAGAACTGATGCAAACAGTGATTGATAGCTCTAGTACTGTGCTTTCAGACTTAGGTATGATGAGGTGGTTACCTCAGGACATCTGTGATTTTAAGATTTAAGTCTTTGTTAGAGCTGATTGTGCAAGTGTTCTTCATCTACCTTAGTGAAAGACACCTGCCTTAGTTTAAACAGCCATTGTAATGTCTTACCATATTATGTGAAGTTATGACAAAAAGGAGAAGCAGCTACACATGTTGGTCTTGCACGGCTGTGCCTAGTGGGTGATGGGTGGACTCTTAACAGTTCTGGCTAGTGGGAAGAAAATGAGCACAGCATAAGCCTGCTCTTGTTGGTAAAGATCTTATTAAGGATAAACATTTTGCTTAGGGAAATCAGCAGCTTGTTTTGCTGCTTTGCCACTCCTCAAGAAGTGTACTGTCATTTCATGGTCCCCATGTAAAACACTGCTATCCAGTGAGATTTTCTTTGCTTTATTTTGTCAAATAGGTACGAATCCTGCGGTTACTAAGAATTTTAGGGCGAAATGATGATGATTCTAGTGAAGCAATGAATGATATACTTGCACAGGTGAGGTCTCCAAGGTTGATGAGCAGCTTAAAGTTTCTCTTTGGGTTTCTTAATAATTTAGACTCAGCAGCTTGCTACGCTGGGTTGAATTTTGCTGCAAGAGACATACGTTCATAGGTGTGATGCTTGTTTGCTAGGGACTGATTAATTTCACTGCCTGTTCTGCACAACAGCACACAGGGGATCTGTTTTGAATGTGTTCAGTTGCATATTTTGTTTCTTTTCTACAGGTTGCCACTAATACAGAAACAAGTAAAAACGTGGGAAATGCCATTCTCTATGAAACTGTGCTGACTATTATGGACATAAAATCTGAGAGTGGACTGAGAGTAAGTTGCCCTTGCTGGGGTGATTTTTTTTTTCTTTTTTTTATTCTATGCTTGTATTAGAGTAGTTTGTGTAGAGTATATAAAGCAAAGTTGTTTCACCCAAACATACCTCCACAGTTGGCTCTAGCCTCTTCAGAAAGTGGTGTTTGTGTGGTTTTTAAAAATAACCAAAATAAAAAAGCAAAGCTTCCTGCAGAGTGTGTTTCCTTGAATGCAGGGGAGACCTCATGCTGTGTTTGTCTTAGCTTTTCCTCTGCTTAGTCAGCCTCTAGAGTTCTTTGTTATGCTTTTGGCCAAGAACCACAACTTGACACATTGCCTTTAAAATCATCTTGAAACAATAAAAATGACCAGCAGCCTTTTTTGATCACTGACCTTCCCTAACTCTTTCTGCAGGTGTTAGCCATTAACATCCTAGGCCGTTTCTTACTAAACAACGACAAAAATATTAGGTAAGTTGTATGAAGTGTGTTTTGGCAACACCCAATTTAAAATGTGTGAGAAGCAATTGCACAAAGATTATGCTGAAGTAGAGCTTTCCAGGAGACCATATTGAGAAGTACTGTTGTTGGGGTTTGTACGACTGTCTAGCTGTCTGCATTCTTGGTGCAGACTGGACAACTGACATGAGCACAGGAATTGGGACAGGTACTTGTCTGGGCAGCAGGATATTGTTAGGCGTGTTACAGTTTAGTATGGTATAACTCACCTTTGAAGATAGGCCAGGCAGTCTCCTGGAAGATTTCCATTTGTTACTGAGTACAAGAGAATCTTGTTTTGTTGTAAAATAAGATTAAGTTGGGGGGGGGCGGTGAGTGTCTATGCATAGAAATTAAATGTTTACTGTCAACTACTTATTACCGTATATCCTTATCCCAGATATGTAGCTTTGACGTCATTGTTGAAAACTGTGCAGACAGACCATAATGCAGTACAGCGGCATAGAAGCACGATTGTGGACTGCTTGAAGGATCTGGATGTCTCCATTAAAAGGTAATTTTAAATATCAGTGCAGTAGACTCTCAAGGTTGACAGCCTGTGGAAAGTGAACAGGCCACAGGGGAAAATGACAATAATCTGTCAGTGAGACTAGTGATAATGCATAGTATGGCTCATACTTCAAAGAAGGTAATGAAGATGTCCAGCCACCTTCTTTGGGAAGCTGCTTTTACATTTTATGCATCTTGGATTGGAAAAAAACATTTTTCTGTTTGCCTAAATTTTTCCAAAATGGAATCTCGATGGAGATCAGATTGTGTGCTCACAACAAGATGGTAAGCCTCCATGAAGTATGATCCTACTGAAAGCTACTCTCACATGCTCCGTATTGCTTTTCCTTCCCAGACAAACAGGTAGTGCCATGTTGTCTTGAAGCAGTGTTAAGCCATTCAAATAACATATTCTAGATTAAATTTCATTAGGAAGTGGTAGAATGCAGACTGACTTGATTGTTCAAATAGTTTGCTTACAAACCGCGTCCTATTACGCATTCTTGGTCTTCATTTGTCATTTAAATAGCGGTACGTTGCTACTTCTCTGGGCAACGGGAGAGCTTGCAAACTTACTTCTCACTACAGGAAGACTTTTTTCTGATACTCAGTCTAAACTTCCTCTCTTTCTTCTCATTATTTCAGTTATGTTCCTTTTACTCATGATAGTAACTTCCTTCAGTTTCTGCCAGATGCTCATAGATACTATGGGATCATTTGATCTCACTTTTGCCTAACCTATATGGAATACTGCTTTTAATCTTCTAAATTGAATCTTTTAGCCTGTTGATTGCTTGCTCTTCCTCTCATCATTATTCTTTCTATAAGTGGTAGTCTGAGCTCAGTGCAGCATATGACACGTCAGTGATGGGGACAGTTGCGTCCGTGTTGCATTTTGTGGAATCTGTCTGCTGCAGGCCAAAGCTTCATTAAGCTCTCGTCACTTTCAAAATTGCTGAACTTTTTTTTTTTCCATCTTGTCAAACTGATTAGATACACCATAGATACTTGTTCTGATAGGCGTTCTTCAAATTTATGCCCATCTTTGAATCGGATTTAGATTTTTACCAGTACTATTTAGCCTAATATGTACAGAATAGGAAAGAAATTGGATCTGTCTCACTTCTGAAACTTAGCTTTAACTGTTATGCAATGGGTATCACATAATCTATTTTTTACAGTTGTGATCTATCCCAAAACACAAATTCGTATGTTGAGCAAGTTGGTCTACTGTTGCTGTTTTGGTGCCAGAACCAGCATGAGGCTAGGTTGTAGAATAACAAAGCCTCATCTAGATTTTGGATAGAAGGCAACAAAAGCATTTTATTGGTGCCTGCTAGGAAAACATAGGTGTGCTACAAACAACAGAGCTTTGTGTCTGAGTGCTGTTGGAGGATGAAGCCTTTGAGTGATCCATCAGCAGAGCATGATGTTGCCATGCTGACACTCGTGCTGCTGACAATGCACTATCTTCATTGAAGCAATATACTGACTAGATGTCAGAGTCCCCAGGTAGCAAGTTTCAAGGGCTGGAACTTGAGGGAAAGACACAATACCTGGCTTTGGTTATCTGAAGCATGGCCTCTTCTCATCATCTTTTAACTATTGCACTGCATCTTTGGTCCATGTATTATAATTCAGAATGGCTGTGCCATTTAATTTAAGTGGTTTTGTCTGTCTGCTTAATGTGATCAAACTACATCATTAAGAACTTTGTGACAGAAATGAGCCGTGTAATATGATTGAAGGTAAGCAATATGTGTTGAGAGAAATGCCTGGTATTAAGATTACAGAGTACCTCTGTGCACCTCCAGTATTGATAGATCTGCTATAATGTGACTGAAAAGTTAAACATAATCATGAAAAACTTGTAACCCAGTAGGTATAGGTGTAAGGAGTTAGGAACTAATTGGAGGGATGAAAACAACTCTAATAATGGTATAGGTCTTCAACCAGCCACAGATCTAGATGATAAAAAGTAATAATTCAGTTATTTATTTCCACCTTAATTCTGAACACCTCTATGTTTTCTAGGTCCCTGAGTATCATTTGTTGGGTAAAAAAGCAAAATAACACATTTTCAGTTCACAATTCTGTAGAAATCCTTCTTATTACAATAATAACTAGAGAGATGCTGAGAAGCAGTGCTGTCTAGATGATTTCAGATTCTTGAGAACAAATAGCTTGTGCCCAATACCATTGGATTGAGTAATGTGCCTGGCCTAAGTTGTTGGTGTTTCATGAACATTGGGAAGATACTAAGCGATGAGGAAAAAAAATAACCGTGTCCATGTAGTGGTAGGTTGGAAAGCTTGACACTGGATCAAGACAGAATCAATGGGACTGCTCATGTGTTTGTTGCCAGTAAGTATATGAAAGGATGACAGCATAACTCATGCATCCCAACATTATGATTTTAATGAAAATTGCTTGAGTTAAACATACATTGAAGTCTGATCTATTTGAAGAAAGTATATATTACAAAATAGGCTTTAGGTCTTTTGGCATAATTTTGGACACAATCTGTTGTACAACAAGCAGTACAAAATCACTGTACAATGAAGTAATTCAGCAACTATCCAGATGACTTCAAAAGATAACTGAAATGGAGGAGGAAGTTTTTATTATGCTATGAGGGTCTTTCTTGTCTTCTAGTAGAGTATCTCAGTGACAGAGAGACAATAAAGTTCCTAATAATACAAAGAGGACACAACTTGGAGTTTCGCGTTCTGGATTACACCAAATGCTCAGTTTTAAAGAAGAGTCAGTGTTGTTCAGTGAGGCTGTTTTAATGCATTGCTATAATACATTTTAACATAATAAATTGCTAATGTTGTCCAGAAATCAATCACACTTGAAGACAGTAGTATTAATTCAAAAAATGTCAGAAGAATGGGAGAGCTGTGCTAGATTCAGCTACAGAAGCTTCAAGTAGAAGGGCTAAGGACTAGCCTCTGACCTCTAGATGTATACAACAAGGAATAGCAAAGAGCCAGTACTCTGTCTAGTTGTGGTGTCAACTTGGGAGGGGAGGAATGGGTTCTGAAAAGAGCACCGAGGTAATTTTGGGTTCTAGAAATCTTACGTAGTCTATCTGACAAGATACAATAAAGCTTATCAGTTAATATTTTAAATCTCTACTGTTTTGAATCTCTAATATATGGAGATTGAAAAGGGTCTCTTCTGGATCCCTGAAGCTGGAGAAAGCGTGTTGTAGCATGGATTACTTATTGCGGTTGTGTGTCAGAAATGACCAGCATGTGATTAAAAATACTTGGACAGTCAGGCCTAAACGCTGATGGAGTCTGTTTGCTGAAAGATATTTCTAGCCTTTACAACATCTGGATAGGTGTTTCTAGAACACCTCACACCTCCACTCCCCCTTAGGGTTTTTTTGGTGTGGGTATTTATTGTCTGCCCATGAATGGGAAAATACTGGTACATTTAACGTGGAAGGCTGTTCTCACAGCATTAATAAATATTGCTCTCTTTTTAATTAAAAGTTAAGTGCATTTGAGTAGATGGAATTGGGGTTGTTTGGTTTTTTACTTCACTAGCTGAAGATACTTTATTGGCTTTCTGTTTCTTGCCCTAGGCGTGCAATGGAACTGAGTTTTGCTCTTGTTAATGGGAACAATGTCCGTGGAATGATGAAGGAGTTGCTGTATTTCCTAGATTCCTGTGAACCAGAGTTCAAGGCAGACTGTGCATCTGGAATATTTCTTGCAGCTGAAAAGTATGGAGTCAATTTACTTGCTATTAATTTTTTTTACATTCTCGGAATTATGAACTTTGGAAAAGGTATTGTACTGACATGCTGGCCCTGCCGCTCTCCACACACACATACAGATTCTGTTTGGTTAGTTGTACAAGTGAGACGATCTCATTACTGTTGAGCCGTTGTAACCAGCTGCCTGGCTTTCAGGTATTATATATGCAAGATATGGCTGTACTATATTATACAGACTTGTATATCCATTCAGCTTTCCAATGTTGGCATTAATACAAAAAAGTCAAAGAATGTGAAGTGTCTGATGTTTTGTTTTGTGGGGGCTTTTTTGTGTGTGTTTTGTTGGTGTCCCCCGCTTAGGAAACAGTGGGCCAGGAAGTAACTGAATGGGGAGTTTCTGGTGATGATGGGTTTCTTGCTGGTGTTGAAGGCTAACAGTTACTCCTCTAACTTGTTTTCTTAATTTTGTCAGATATGCTCCTTCCAAACGCTGGCACATAGACACAATTATGAGAGTCTTAACGACGGTAAGTGTGTGGTTTTTAATTCTGTAGGAAGTTACTCATCATCAAGTTGGAGGTAGCTATTGGGTCAGACTCAGAGGGTTATAGTAAATGGAGTTACATCAGGCTGGCGGCCAGTCACTAGTGGAGTTCCCAAGGCTCAGTTTTAGGGTTAGTGCTCTTTAGTGTTTTCATAAATGGTACAGACATAGGAGTTGAATGTACGTTGAGTAAGTTTGCCAATGATACTAAACAAGGAGGAGCTGTTGACCCTCCTGAGGGCAGAGAGGCATTACAGAGATCTGGATAGACTGGGGGGCTGGGCAATCACCAACCGTATGAAATTTAACAAGAGCAATTGCTGTATTCTCCACCTAGGCCAGGGTAATCCTGGTTATATGTTCAAACTGGGAGATGAGAGGCTGGAGAGCAGCTGCGCGGAAAGAGATCTGGGGGTTTGGGTTGATGACAAGTTGAGCATGAGTCAATAGTGTGTCATGGCAGCCAAAAGGGCCAACCGTGTCTTGGGGTGCATCAAGCACAGCATTGCTGGCCAGTCAAGGGAGATGATTGTCCCACCCTACACTGCTGCAGCCCCAACTCAAGTGCTGAGTGCAGGCTTGGGCACCTCAGTATAGGAAGGACATCAAACTATTAGAGTGTGCCTAGAGGAGGGCAACCAGGATGGTGAAAAAGGCCTCAAGGGCAAGACTTACAAGGAGCAGCTGAGGCCACTTGGCTTGTTCACCCTGGAGAAGAGAAGGCTGAGGGCTGACCTCATGGCAGTCTACACCTTCCTCGAGGAAGAGGCAGCAGAGGGGGAGGTGCTGATCTCCTGTCTCTGACCAGCGACAGGACATGAGGAGATGGAATGAAGCTGTAAGGGGAAGTTCAGGTTGGACATTAGGAAAAGGTTCTTCACTGACAGGATGGTCGGTCACTGGGCCCCCCAGGGAAGTGGTCACAACACCAAGCCTGGCAGAGTTCAAGGAATGTCTGGACGATGCTCTTAGCCATATGGTTTAGTTTTAGATGTTCCTGTGAGGAGCATGGAGTTGGACTTGATGATCCTTATGGGTCCCTCCCAACTCAAGATATTCTATGATTCTATAAAGGCTGGCAGATAACAAATGCTGCAGTACTCAGAGGAAGTGTACTTATATGGTAGTGACCCAAGGCAACCAGTCAGAAATACATAAACTCAGTAAATGTGACTCAGTGGTATTTTAGAAGAAATATATAATTTCAGAAATACACAAGAATACAGTCTATAGCAGAGTTGTTTTTTTTTCTACTGCAGTAATCATGTTAGCTTCTAAGGACAGCTCTTGTGCTGTCTATGATCTAACATATGATGCTTTCGGGGAGAGTGAACACAGCGTTAAGTGACTTGCAAAGAGAAAGGGAGTGAAAAAATTTCTTGGAATTATTCCAAGTTGAGTTTATCAAAGCTTTTTTTAATGAAACCATATCAACAGCTTTCTAGTTCCTCTTCTTTGGGTTTAATTATTACTCTTTACCTACATGAATTTCTATAAACATCACAGCTGAGGTGGAACTGGAGTAGTGTTTTGGCAAACAGGAGGGAAGAGATCTTGATAACTGGGGTAGGCAGTGTGCTCCCCGGGGCAAAGGAGTGGGAAGAGATCTATTTTATCAGTATGAGTGTTCAAATTTTGAGAAGTTCAAGCAGCGAGTCTGACTTGTGTGCTATTTTGCCTCCCTGAAACAAAGAAAAGTAGATTCCTCTGAACTGAGAATTGATATCCATTAGAAGGTTGACTGTGAGAATTGCTCTCGGATTACTTCCTTCAATAAAGTAACTTTCTGCTCTTGGCTGGTAGAGAAGCCATTTATAAAGCTGTATTCATGAGACTACCTACTGCAGACTCTTACAGATAAACATCCTTTTCAGTTTAGCACTTAGAACTAACACAGAAAGATGGCATCGGCCATCTTTGGCTAGGTGGATTCTCACTTAGTTGACCTAATTGGACTCACTTAATTTCCTTCTTTTTGCATGCTCAGCTCTCAGTGCCAGAGGAATGCCTAAACAGAACAGGTTTTGAACAGTATGTGTCTTCCCTTAAGTGCCATGGGCTGTGTGATTGTATATTGCTCCACATACTTTCCTGGCCTCAAAGTTGACTTTTCCCTCTGAGCTCCATGTTCCTATTCTCTAGCCAAAGAGTGATATGCAGGCAAGTTCCTGGCATAGAGTCTGGCTTTGAGCAAGCGATTGAATAGGCTGTGTTCTACACCCAGGGTGTCTTTTCACTTAAAGCCTTCCAGTTAACAGAGAAGTTTTCTGTGGTTTTTCTTCCTTCCGTAGCATAGGCTTCTTACGTCCACACTATCCTCTTAACAATTTCAGGATATCTGTAGTATGGATTTCTCTGGGTGTAGTTGAGTTCATTGGGAAAATGTACTGTCCTGTAATCAACTGTAAAGTGCCTGGAGTTGAGCAGGTTGATTTTTTTTTTTTTTTTAATTTTTTTTTTCTTTTTTAAATTTCCATGCACACATCATGTGGCTTTGTGAAGGATATCAGCAAATTCTGGGTGTTACTGAGAAGTTGGATAGTAAAACCTAACACCTTTTATTTGTCTCTTGAACATACAATTGTTCTTGCAGGCAGGAAGTTACGTTCGTGATGATGCTGTTCCCAATCTGATTCAGCTGATAACTAATAGTGTGGAGATGCACGCCTACACTGTGCAGAGACTCTACAAAGCCATCCTTGGTGATTACTCCCAGGTAATACCAAATGTGACTGGCTTCAGTTTCCTTGTTATACTGCAATAAGCATGTTTATTAAGCGTCTCAAGGTAAGTCACTATCACACTGTCTAGCTGTAAGGGACAGATTGCAGAAGAGGCATGTCTTCTATAAGTTCATGTTCATGTTCTTCTTATTTTCTTTAATTCTTTTGTGGAATTCTTGATCAAATCAAATATTCCTGATTTTTTCAGCTGTGGAGAACTTCCTGGGCTGGAAGGAGGGCTAGGCTTGCTCTGGGACATGGTGATGGTTTAATATGTCATATAGGTATCCATTTGTCTCTGAGGCATCTGATTTTCTTCTAACAGCAGCCCCTGGTGCAAGTGGCCTCTTGGTGCATAGGAGAGTATGGTGATCTTCTGGTGTCTGGTCAGTGTGAAGAGGAGGAACCAATACAGGTATGCTTTGGGAAAGAACAGCAGCTGTGCACGTGGCTGAGGCTGGAGCTGCTTGATGCTGGCTATTTAAGGGGAATGCTTGCAACAGATACTTAGCACTGGTGTCCACGATGGTGATGCACTCTGGACAGGAATCTCCTTCCCATGCTACATGCATGAGCTGCAAATACACTCACTGTGAGGAGTGCAGCTACAGTTGGCAGAGCAGTGTGGTTTCAGTGCTAACCTTGCTTGCAGGGTATCTGCTAGGGTCTTAGCTGTATATTTGGTGATAAACCTGCTCTTCAGTGTGTGGAACAGGAACTGTATTTCAAAACAAATATCATAAGATCTCTGCCTAGATGCATCTGTCTCATACGCTGTGAACATATGCTACAGGCTTACAAAGTTGAGGAGGAGGTATGACATGGCCATTAAGCAAGAGACAAGTTTTTACAGTATGGCCTGGAAGGCTTGCTGCAAAGCTTCTCTCTGTCTCAGCCTAACCTTTCTGTACCTTTTCAGGTAACAGAGGATGAAGTTCTTGATATTTTAGAAAGTGTCCTGATATCTAATATGTCTGCATCTGTTACACGAGGCTATGCTCTCACTGCCATCATGAAGCTTTCCACAAGGTTCACCTGCACTGTCAAGTGAGTTCTCATTGATGTTGTACTGCACAGGGTGTTGTTGCAAATATGCTGGAATTGATTGTCTTCAGCAGAAGTATTCCTTGGACATGTTCTGCTTCCATGGTTTACAAGAGTTGTCTTGTTACTTGTTGGCTTTTACAGTCCTCCTTTGCTTGCAGAGTGAAAGGTTTCCAACTGATTTGTACTGTTTTCTCTGTGGATGCTCTCATGTGGTTGTATAGGGACTTAATCTATGTTGCTGTTGCTTGACAACCTCTTTATAGGCAACATAAGTCCTTACTTTCAGTGGGCTGTTCTTTCAGTTCCTCTTTCAGATGATAGACACACAAATAGCCTTGTTTCCTACTGATGGCTTCTTGGTGTGGGTAGTTGAGCTTGCTTATGATATACCTTGTGGTGGTTTATTAATCACCTGCTGATGCTGTTGTGAAGGGACAATTGAAAAATGGATGTTGCATACATAGTCCAGGAAAACAGCAGTGACTACTGTTTTAAATGAGTTAGGTCACTTGTTGACCAGAGACCAGATAGTATCTTTTGGATGAAACATGCTAATCCCTTGCTTATTGCTGCTAATTCCATGGTGTGTGTTGTGGTTTTTTTTTTTTTGTTTCCTCCCTGTGCCCCTCCCCAGTCGCATTAAGAAGGTAGTTTCCATTTACGGCAGCAGCATTGATGTGGAGCTACAGCAGAGGGCAGTGGAATATAATGCACTTTTCAAGAAATATGATCACATGAGGTAAGTGCTGATGAGTTTTGGTATTTGAAAAGGATCACTATAATCTACTCTGATCTCCTGTGTACCACGCTTTGTGCTTTGACAGCTTTGTCTGGTGATTTTGGTAAGATTACAGAGGAACTAGAATCCCTCCCTCATCTGTAGGGTTAGTGAGTGTTTTAAGAACTTAATGTATCTTGGGAGATTGTTCTGTGATCAGAGACTTTCTCTGCCAAAATATTTGCCCTGCTTTGAGCTTGAACTTGACTAATTTTTACTTCTAGGTGTTAAATCTTAAATTTGCTAGCTGAATAAGTGTCTGCAGGTAATGCTAGCATGGTAAAAGCTACCACAGTCATTAGGTTCAAACTGATTTTAAAATTTCATTGGAATAAACATGCAGAGATCCATTGACCTATTGTCCTAAGCTGTGCTCTGAACTTGAGGTAATTCTTCTGTTAAAACTTCTCAGTTTTTTCAGAACATCTTTTTAATTTACAGTATCTTCTTGTAGTATCTGTTTAAAATCTCAAATTCTGCATGCAAAGGCATACTATTTCACTGCACCACTCAGCATCCCTGTTTTACAATTCACGAGCATGTTAGCCTCTTTACACCTTATCATTGAGAGGTCTCCATTCACTATTGCATTGCTCAAGTGATTGTTTCTTTATGAGAAAGTTAAAACCCTGCTTTGTTGCAATAACTAAAGCTGTAATTCTTTGCAGAATAGTCATTAATCTGCTATGTGCAATAGTTAACTGTTGATACATAGGAGCAGCACAGATTCTGTTCAGTGAGGATCGTAAGATTGGAGGAGATCTTTTGGGGATTAACTTCATCCACCCTTGAAAACTTTCCATAAGATTCCATTGGATGGAGGAGCATCCATTTTACAGTCTAGATGAGAGGACAGAAAGAAAATGGGTGCCACTGGACTAAATATTGTCTGTGTTTGTAGGGGTCTCCAAACGTTGTTTCAAAGGCTCTTCACAAGCACTTTTTTTCCATAGGTACCATCCTATTCACTATGGGTAGGACACAATGTTCCTGTGTTTTCCTGTTCTCCCCTCCCATGGGATCCATGCAGCAATTCAAATTATTCTTGGAAAAGTCATGTTAATGAGCTAGGGCATGTGAGCTGCCTACAGCTTCACATGAAACCTTATGAATGAGTTCAGAAAAATGTAGTGTGAGAGAATTGACTATTGCAGACAACAGTGTTTGGCAATCAGATGGTAGTGTATGCTGTTAATAGTTTTGAGAAGCATTGCGCTTTAGAAAAACGTATGTGGACTTCACTCAGTTTTAGAAGAGAACATCTGTATTTTTCCCCCAGTATATTCTAGTGTTCATTACAACGTAAAGGTCAATAGTTTCTGCTCATTAAGACTTCATTCACGGTCAAAAGCGTGGCCCATTGTTGGGTTTATTGGCACTGGAACACTTTTTCAGCCCAAAAGATGTGTAGACAGCATGACTTACCCTTTTACATGCAGCACTTTGTGGTTTGATCTGCAAGGGTAATGGCCTTGTATTACAGACTTGTTCTCCCTATACATGTTTTCCTAGGTTGTTGGTTTTTTTGTTTTGATGTCAGGATTCTGGATCCCATGCCTCTTCTTCAGCCTCTTACTGTTTCAAGAGGGTACTCTCAAGGGCTGAATTTAATCTCTTTGGAAATTTAATTTGGCTAAGTGAGAACATGGTGATTTGCTTTTCCTACTTTGTCACCTGTTCTAAGTTGTTAAGCCTTCTGCAAAGAGAAGTCAAATGAGCTGACTCTGACTCAGCTGCATGTGCAACAGAGCAGTCAAGTGTCCCGTGTCTGCAGTTAATTCACCGTTGCTCAATTATTTAGTCTTTGTCTTGGGTTTGTTATCCTAGCCCCACAGTGGAAACTGTGTCAAGTACTAGGGGAAAACAGGAGGCAGGAGGGCTTGTTTGGCTTACATTAGTTGACAGCTGAATTTACACTGGCACAGAACACCAGGGATTGCTTCTGACCACCTCAAGCTGTCATGCAGTCTTACAGTTCCCCCACGCTAAAAGGAAAAGGCAGGTCACCCTGTGTATATCATCTCCTGAGTGTCTGTGTTTTTTGGATTGGGATCCAGGAAGATGGCACAGTGTAACTATGTCAGCTTCTTTCAGGCCAGCCCTGCTTGAGAGAATGCCAGTAATGGAGAAAGTCACCACAAATGGCCCTACTGAGATTGTACAGACCAATGGAGAGACAGAGCCAGCGGTACTGGAAACCAAACCTCCACCTTCTGGATTGCAGCCTGCTAGCCAGGTAATGGAAACTGATCTAGGATAAGTTTCCACTGCCTGTCAGACCACACTACTAGCCACTACCAACAGTAAGCTGAGACCATCTCCCTCCCCCTGTCTACCTCTTTGCTAGTTCTGGCCTGGTGATGATTGCATCATCTGTCTACTCTGACTCTAGTGTCAAGAACAGGTGTGTGGAAGAGGTTCATTGTGGGGAGTGCAAGAGCAGGGTGGGGTAAAGCCATATATCTCCCAACTTGTCTTAGGGTGCACAAACTCTGCTCTTCTCTATCTGTGTGGTCCCAAGAGCATAGAAACTAGATCTCTTGTGGGGAATGGAACCATAGCCAAACTAAGAACCTCTCTGACTGGCCAGCAGCTCTGCTGGTCTTCAATCTGAGAGCAAGTAGAATACATTACATTTGCAAGGGAAGTAGCAGGAACTTGAGTATGTAACTATTACATCCACTCTTTCATTAGGCAAATGATTTGTTGGACTTGTTGGGGGGAAGTGATATAACACCTGTAATCCCAACTGCACCTACAAGCAAGCCAGCCTCTGCTGGTGGGGAGCTCCTTGACCTCCTGGGAGACCTCAACCTAACAGGTGAGCAGGCTGCTTCTCTTAAAAGTCTACATTCTTGGTCCTGGGATGGGATGAGAGCTGGTTAGTTCTTCACTTTCTATCACTTCCTAGTCTTCACACTTAACAAGATCCGTATTAGCATACAGGTGGGAGTCAGGGAATGAAGTCACAAGTTAACTCCGCATCATTAGCTGGTGAGACTTGAGCATTTTCACGCTCCAGCCTGGGAATGTTGTGAGCCTTCCCAGAGAGGATTGGGAGATTTGAGGAATTAATTTCTACTTGAATGCCTGCTAGCTCAAGAGGAGCCAGTCCTTGTTAGTGAAAGCAGAGAAGGGGAGGATGACAACACAGATGATTTGTAGAGCTTCACGTAAAGAAATATAATATGCAGCAGTTGATCTTTGGAGTAGGAGTAATTACTCTTCATTTCATGACAGCTAAGTAGTAATCCTTCAACATTTCTTGTAGGTTCTCCAGTATCTGCCCCTGCGCCCCAGATAGCACAGCCTCCATTCCTGCTTGATGGACTTTCATCACAGCCTCTCTTCAATGATATTGCTGCAGGTTAGGGACATGTAAATCCTTAGCCTAAGGTGCCATGGCACCCAACTAGAAGAGGAAACAAGGGGTAGTAAAAAAGGGGGGATTTGGGAATGAAGTGTGGCACAGACACTGGAGCAGGAGGAGGGGGTGTGTTTAATCTTCAGAAGAGTTGATGCCTGGGGTAGCATAAGTGCATTCTATAATGTCGAGAATGATCTCCAGATTCTGTAGGTCTGCTGCTTTTTTGTTTTCTACAGGAATCCCTTCAATTACTGCATATAACAAGAATGGGCTGAAGATTGACTTCACCTTTGAGAGGTCAAACACCAACCCTAGCGTCACTGTAATCACGATACAGGCCTCCAATAGCACAGAGCTGGATATGACAGATTTTGTTTTCCAAGCTGCTGTACCAAAGGTAGAGCCACTTAGGGCAACTACAGTGATTGGTTGGCTGCAAATTAATTTCTGATTAGTGCTTTCATGTAGACAGAAACTTGCAGCCTGGTAAACAAGGCTAAGAGCTGTTAATAGGTTCTCTTACTGCTCAATTTGGTCATCTGTTTCTAGGCTGAAGGTAAATCTTATGAATGCAAGAGAACACTAGTTTCTACCAGATTGGACTACTTACTTCTGCTTGGACAAGATCTTGTTTAAAATTGCCACTTTCTAGGAAAGCTGCTAAACCTTGTGCAGAAAAATGCTGTCTTTAAAAAAAAAAAAAAAAAGTGAGGACACTAATCTTTCCTTTTAGTTTCTAAGAAATATACCATGTTCTTTGCAGCTATTAGTAAATGAAAAAAAATTTCTTTGAAGCTATTAGCTGCTTATAAAAGTTTGAGTCCTCACATGATGATTAGTGACAGTCCTCTTTTAAGCAGTGAATTGTCTCCCCTTGCACTTAGCTGCAGGACAAAATATGAGACAGAGATTGCCTAGTTTATACTTGAGCAGACCATTTAAGCAAGGTGTGATTGCAATGTTCTTCAAGTTTAGGAAAAATACACTAACTACTGGGAGTTTCACTTTTAGGAATTAGTAATGCTCTAATTTGGATAGGTTTCATACCTGTCGTAGGAAGGAATTGGGGAAAGAATGGCCCTCCTCAAGTTACAGGCGTGTTGAGCAGTCTTGACTGTTCCTCTGCCTGTGGCACTTCAGTGCATCACTACTGATCTTGATACACTACAGTAAGCTCTCACCCCTTAGTATTTGTGCTACCTTGATCTTACTCATGTAGAAAGCTGGTAGGCTAGTGAATGTTTTGTCCTTTACAGATAGGGAATTGAACTGATTATTTGATTTTATTGTGGCTGTACATGTATTGTCAGAGGCAGGAACTGAACTCTTAGTTTTCCTTGCTTTCTCTCAGTGCAAACAAATCACTTCATGTTCTTACTTGATTAAGCATCAGATTGTTTTCTCTTTGCCCTTTCTTCAGACATTCCAGCTGCAGCTCCTGTCTCCCAGCAGCAGTGTCATACCTGCATTTAACTCGGGGACCATCACACAGGTCATTAAAGTCCTGAATCCACAAAAGGTGAGTGATTCTGAGAACAGCTATTAAAGATACTGTCTTGGAAAAGTGCATTTAGTGGTGGTCAGTTAGGGATGCATCTCTGATGAGAGATAAGGAGTGATGGTAGCAAATTATGTGGTTTTAATGACAGTCATTTTGGTTAGGTTTAGGAAAAAGTTATGAAAAAGACAGGAGGTCCTGGGCACAGGTTTGGACTTTTGTTTGGTTATACTGCTAAAACAGATTCACAGGTTTGCTGTCGTCTTGAATTCATGAATGTCTTTTGCATCAGAATGGTTGTTTAAAACAAGTTTTTAGATGGCCTTTCTAGAGGTACTCAACCTGGTGTTTGTATGTGTTGTAAAGGTGATGTGTGAAAGGCAAGCATCTTGCCATATAAACATTTGTTCTTGCTGTGTGCAGCAGTGTTACTTGAAATGTTTGCTACACACAAAATAGGTTGATCCATAATCTTAACAAAATTGTTTTCTCAAGTGGTGTCATTTGTTTTTAATACGATGAGTGTAGTTTAAACAGTTGATGGAAATAATCCTTAGGTGGGATTTAATCATAATTCCATTTGTTTTACAGCCTTCAGAGACAGGCTTCAAGACTGGGATACAACAGACTTGGAGGGAGGGAGGGGTGTGGCCCACATGTCCTCCTTAAGAGGCTTTGCAAGTATTCAGATGGCATCAGAAAGAAATATAAAATTGAGATCACATATTTCTTCCTCTGTGGGACAATCTCAAGATGTTAAACATCTTTAAGAACTTAACACGTTAAGTTTTTCATAGGCTAACAGTTATGTACTGCTCTAGATGTTAAGCTTTGCTGCTAGACTGATGTGCAAATTAGAAAAATTATCAAATCTCAGCCCAAGATTTCACTGAAATGGCTGACCTCTAGTACATAGTTTTTTGTGGTTTCCATGCATCTCCCCTTATCTCCATGTAGTGTCCTCCCCTCTGTCTATGTTAAGGCACAAGAGTACTTATTCTCTTTGTGCTGTATCTGATATGAACTTTTCTGTGGTGCTGTAGAGCACCTTTCAAACATCACCTTGAAAGTTATTTTCTGAACTTGAGAGGGTTTAGGAGTTTTCCTGTAAGGTGCCAGAAGTCACAATATATCCACCTCAGGTGGGCCCCACAAGGTGAAACGCACCTAGATAGATAGTGGGATGCTTTCTTGTTGAAACACCAGAATGCCTATGAACACTTCAGAATACACAGGTGCAAGGATAGTATTTTACTACCCTCTTCTCTTGCCCACTGTTTTTTAACCCTTCCACCTCAGGCATTTGTGCATCTCTTACTGTCCTTTAGATTGCTACTGCCTGGAAGTACAGCTTTGCAAGAGCCGTGTCCATGAGATAGTGTAGTTACATGGAATACTCTGAGGGAGGCAACTTTGGAACAGCTTTGTTGTTTAGGAAGTAGCTGTTTGTCTTGTCAGTGTTGTAAAAAGTCTGTTCAGCTGGACATGGACTGTCATTATGCTGGATTGAAACTGACAGCCAGTTGCCCAAAACCACCAAATAGAACAAAAAACTGACACTGATTATGTTGATCTATTAGTGATAAAGCATAGCTTCTTTATCCTGAGACTGTTTGGAGCAGTCGGTGTCCTCCTTTCCCCCCTCTGCTATCCCTTTTGCATATTTCCCTGTAGGTATGGGGAAAAGAGCCAGAAATAGCCAACTTTTTGCTGTTCATGTTAGGGTTTTTAGGAAACAAGTTTGGAGGTTTTCTTGAGAATGAGGAGAATAGGGAACCTTGCTGGAGCATGCTGTGCTTTAGCTCTTATTAAGGGCCATCTAGTATCTGGATGACAGCCAAATGACAGACTGTAAAACAACTTCTGAGCTATTCTATCATTTACTCACAGCAGGAGGTAATGTTCTTAGAGACTCTGTTTCTAGTCTTTCTTAGGCTGTTTCCTCCACAGTGCTATGGAACTATGCAGTACCTGAAGTTTCAAGGCTGCTGTTTTCAGTGAATAACTAGTATGGGAAATGACACCTCTCCCAGTGAGCCTAATTGCAGAGCAGCGGAGTCCAGATCTGCCTCCTTCTTTCTTCCATTGTTAACTGGGATTTTAAGGCAGTTATTTTTGTATTTAAGGACCTCAGTGCTTGTGAGAGCAGGGCCACTGCAGAGAGATGTGAGTAGGTATGCTATAGCTTTTCTTAGAGCTTGTACCTGATCTGAGAAATACAGTGACCAATCAATGTGCTACCAGATTAAGCATTTATCTCCAGTGTCATAGGTGACCTGCACATCTTTCCAGTAAGCTCTTGTGGTGAGGAAAGGTCTGTTTTATATGCATGGGGTAAGGGAGGGGAGCTGGACGTGGGGGTATTCACTGACCTTTAATGAAGACCTGAATTTATTTTGTGTGTGTTTGTTGTCCCCCCCACCCCTTTTCTCTTGTAGCAACAACTACGTATGCGGATCAAGTTGACATATAATCACAAGGGCTCAGCAATGCAGGATCTAGCAGAAGTCAACAACTTCCCCGCTCAGTCTTGGCAGTGAGGCTCTGCACCATTCTTATTCTCACCCCACCCAATCAAAAGAACTCTGGGAAGAAGGTTGTGATCCTTGGCAATCCCCCAAACTGCACCATGGGCATGGGGAACTGATGAGACCTGCTGATGAGGAGGAATTTTCCTGAAGTGATTGCTGACTTTGAAGCATATCTGTTAAGACTAATCTTCCCTCCTCTGCTGATGAGGCTGGCGGCTTGTGGAGGCTACTGTGCACTCCCTCACACATGCATTCACAGCCAGAAGCAACATTCCCTTCTCTCCCCGGCCCACTCCCACCCTCACCCCCCTGCAAAGAAACACAGCCTGGTTGGAAGAGAAGTCTGGAATTTCTAGCAGGGAAACTTTCTTCTCTCTGCAGCAAGTGAACAGCTGCCCCTTCTTTCTGCTGTCTTTTTCCCCTGGGTGGGCAAGGCGTGTTGTTCATTCATTACTAGCTGGATTCCTTCAGGCACTTTCATCTGGGGCTCAGACTGGGGACTTGGAGAATGTCAGGCTGCCCTGCCTCTTTCTTCTTGTATCCCCTATGTCTGAAGGGGCTGGAGGCTTCTTACAGCCTTATTCAGTGCATTATTGTATACATTCACCTCTTAGTTACATGATACATACCAAGAGCAAGTTAGGCCTTGGGAATTCATCTGCAAACCTGGGACAGTGCAGGAAAAGAGGTGCTGGTGAGAGTTGATAAAATTGCTTTGGTGCTGTACTTGGAAATGAAGACCTTACACTTGAATTTTCTTTCTTTCCATCAATAGCTACAGCCATGCAGATTCACAGTCTTCTGTACCTTCCCCACAAAGTATGGTTGATATATGAGAGATGTAGAGATCCAAGGAGCAGCTGGTTTTCTACCACAGATGTTTTCAAAGCCTTTTAACCCATTAGTTGTGGTTTATGGGTAGAAAAGACATATTCAGTTTTGTAGATCAGTCTTTGAGGGCTCTGTTCCTGCTGGGAGACTCATCAGAGACTATGCTGCAAAGTTGCTCTTCCCAGTTATTCCAGACCTTCTCCCCAGTTTAATTTCCAGAGCCTGTTGTAGACCCCCCTGGATTCCATTTGAGTTACTTCTGACTGGGATATTTGTGTTGTATCTGTAATATTGGCACTGAAATAAAAGACCATGCGGTTTCAAGAGACCTTTTCCCATTTTGTTACTTAATCGATCCTTGTAATTTGCTCCTTGCTCCCCTTTCAGAGAAGTGTGCTAGTTCAGGTTCAGACTGAAAGTAATTAAACTCTTTTTTGAATGGATGCCAGTTGTTTGAGTATTTGGATCCAAAGATGTGAGGTCCAGGACTCTTCTAAGCTTACAGAAAGCTGTGTTCAGTTATGTTTCCTCATGTGAACTGTTGTCAAGGTAGTAGAGTTCTGTGAATTCTTGTGGAGGCAATGTATAGGACATAAAGCACAGTGTGACAAAACTATTCAGATGTTCAGCTCTCTTCAAGGAGGAAGAGGGGAGGATATATCTTAGATCTTCATCCATGAGTGTGCTGGTAAGCTGAAGGTACTCCAGCTTCCAACCCAGTGCTTTCTTAGAAGAAACAGATGGGACATTTGCTTTATTTCTGTTACAGGGCTTTCCAGATAGTGATCATTCAGTGCTCTGGCAAGCTTAGACACAGCTTTTTGTGTCTGCAAAGGTGCCAACACTAGGCTCCGGTCCTTGCCAAAAACACTGCAAGAGTACTGCACAGTGTACTTGAGGAAAATTGAAGACCTATTCTGCCCTTGAATCATAAGCAGGAGGCCACTAAAGGCTGTTCAGTCTGCTTTGGTTTTAACTGCATTAAGTAATATAATGTAGGACTGACTGTCACTGACTTAAGTGCTGGTCTGTGTAGTGGAAGAAGTTTAGCTTCTCTTGGAGGGTGTTTTTGCTGCCTTACTGAATAAACAAGTTTGGGCCTTTGGATTAGCAAAGAGCTTTATTATTCCACGGGAACTGGCATCAGCATGGGGTTGTAAAATCTAGATGAACAATGCATGATTTCCTTAAAAGTAATTCTGGATTGTGGCAGGGTCATGCCTTGGCCATCAGTGGTGAGATAAATACTGTGCTTCAGCTCGAAGCATCATGAAGCAGGCAATCTTGCAGAAAATGGCTGAATTGAAGTCCATTTGTAGGTGCTGAGCATTTACCTTTGTTGCTTTCACTGTAGTTGTGAAATTCACCACCCCACTAGCTGAAACTCTATAGTGTTGAAGGCTGAGCATATTAAATTTTGCCTCTAGTGAGCTCTGATGGTGTCCCAGATACAAAGCTAATGTAAAGTCTTTGCCTTAGTTCCTGAACACCCCATAAGCAGATCTCCCATTCTCCTCACAGAATTGTACATGGTCACTTGTACTGAAAGCTAGCACACCTCAGTCTCCATTTGTTTTTGCTGAGAAAGAGCACTGGTGCAAGAGATTAGATGAGGAGAAAGAAGTAAATGGCCTCTCACCTGGCCAGTTTGTTGCAGCATGGTTGGGAACAGTTTATCTTGTCCCTCTTGTTGCACTTGTTTTCTGTCCCCTAGTGCAGCTGGGTTTTGTTGTTGGTCTCTGTCTAGTAAGTTTGTAGGGTAAATTCCTACTATGTTCTGGCTCCTTCAGCCACCCTTGCACAGTGTTTGTGTTTTGCGAAATAGGCACTTTGTCATACGTTTCTGAGTCGAGCTGCAGTAGGTGGTGCATGTACCTGAAATGCATTTTCCTTGAAGTCCATCCCTTGGCTATGAAGTACTCCTTTGTAGCAGCCGAACATTCCTGTTGTCCTTGGAGCTCTTTCCCTTCCCCTTGCTAAGGGATGGGGTACCAACATTACACCAGAAGGAAGGCCAGGTTTCACACCTTCCCGTATCTGCAATACTAGATACTATAGCTTGCTCCTTGACCCGTAAGTACATCTCTTAAGCTCTGTGCTACTGCTTTGTTTTCTCTGGAGAGTACTCGCATGTCCACATCTGAGGCACTCTGACGATAGGGTGTCTTTTTTTTTTTTTTTTTCTACCAGTTGAATGCAACATTTTTTACAGGTCTGGTCAATGTTTTCCTTGCTTCAGTGTAAGGGGAATATAAAGGGAGCAAGATACAGACTTTATGGTTAATCTTACTAATACCTGCATTGGAGGCGTTGGAGCTGGGAGAGATTGAATGTCTGTTCTCTTTCAAGTGAATGTATTTTGAGTCAAAAAATGATAGAATAGTGGCCATAATGCGCCTGAAGGGGGAGAAGACATGGGAAGGTCCTAAGATTTGACTTTGTCCAGGTTTTGATGGGACAAAATATGGCCTTGAACAACCTTTTGAAGCAATAGCAGTGAGGGGACTGCCACCTATACAGTACCTTGGATATATAACTCGGAAGATGCTGAAACAGCTGGGAAAGGTGACTTAGTGCCTTCCCCAAGGCTGGTACTAGCTGCAAGATGAAGCAGCAAAGATGGCTTTTTTTTTAGATCTGCTGGTGCGCTTTCTATGTGTTCATTTTCTACTTGGGGGCTGTGAGGGAAGGAGCTACTGAACTGCTTCCCTCTGAACTTTCACTGTATTCCTGTATATCCCTTTTTCTTTCCTGACGTTGTAATTTACATTTTACATAGAGCCCCATCCCACCTCTTTGACAGTATAGTTAAAAAGAAAAAAAAAAAAAAAGAAAAAACACAACAAAAAAAACCCACAAAAAAACCCTCCAAACCCAAAACAAAACCCCAACAAACCCAGCCAAATCTAAAGTAAAAACATGCCATTTGAGCAGGGAGCCTCATGGCATTTGAACTTCTGCAGACCTATTTTTGAGATGTGAAAAATTTAAATAAATGCTGAGTCATAGGTGAGTGAGGAGCATAACGGATGTAAACATTTACATGGGATGCATTAGACTTCTGCTGTGTGTATTGTCTTTTGGTTGAAACAAATTATGAAGTGACTAATAAAATGAGTCAATATTCAATGATTTAAAACTGTGCCTTGTTGCTTTTTGCAAGTACAGTGGGATAGTTCTTACTGATTCTTAATGTTTGGCCATGACAAGGTCAGATGATGTGAAATAATAAGGGCAGAATTTGAAAAGCTTTCCAGGAAATTTTGGTGAGCAAAATCAGACAATTACAAAAACTTAAACAGTTCATGTGAAGTATCACCCTGAAAGAGAGCTTGTCAATGACTGGCAGCAATGCTTGTCCAGGTGCTAGAAGGCTGTGATGAGATCTGAACACAAGAAGTTTTTTCCCCTGGTGTTTGCAGCCCTCCCTTTCAGTTTTTTATGATTCCCTTGCCAATTAAAAAGTCCCCTTTCATACTCCATGTGCCTCTGGGACAAGGATTGCTGTAATCTCATTGTCCATTAAAGCAATACACGTGCCTGTTGTAAGATTCTTCCTCATGTTTTCTAGTCATAGTAACATTTTATTAGGTAACTTTTCATGTCTTTTCTAACACATAACTGCACTTCTCTCTGCAAAGTACAATCTCTGTATTGCTGTGCATCCTTCCTTTATGGAAATTCTAGAGGCAAAGTAGTTACAGAACTACAAAGTTGTAGCTAGAAATGCATTGTAACCGTGCCTTTCTGTAGAGAAAACCCAATGAAAATTTAATTTATTTTTAAAGTATTTGCAGCTTACATGTATAGTCTGGAAGTATTAAGCCTTTCCTGTGACTGCCTTGGTTTAATGACATGAATTAAGACAAAGTGCTGGGGAGCACTTGTAATTTTGTTGATAAGGTAGGATGGGTTGTCTGTCAGTACCTTGTTTTTAAATAGGAAAGCCCTCCAGATACTGGAGTATTTGGAAATGGCATCAGAAACTGCCCATTTGTGTGGCAACAAATGGTCAGTCATCTTAGGCCCTGGTTCTGGAGCAGGACAGACCACTGGGAAGCGTTTCTTTGGAGTTCCTAAGCCCACGGAGCACTGTGTGGGCAATACTGTGCACATCGTGTGCCCAGGAGCAGATCCACAATGCTGCGTAGCAAAATGCTCGGATAGACCAGGAAGGTGGCAGGAATGTTCAAAGCAAACATGTAATAGAATTGAAAGTGTTTGGTGCAGTAATAATACCGATGGTTAGAATTTGGAAAGCATGCCTGGACTTAACTCTGAAATAATACTAGGAATTAGCGTAGTAAGAAAGAAGGGTGGCCAAAGTGCGTTAACATTTTCAACCATTGGTGATTGATTACCGGGGAGGTGGGAGGCTTTTTTGTTTTTAATGTGCTTGATCCTGTTCAGGCATGGAAGGAAGACTAGGGAACATGTGGGCCCACTGCTGAATGAGGTGAGTGCCTTGGTGATGGAGGATACAGAGAAGGCAGAGTTATGGAATGCCTTCTTTGCTTCAGTCTTTACTGCTAAGGTTGGCCCTCAGGAAACCCAGACACTGGAGGTAGGAGAGAAAGTCTTGCAAAAGGAAGATCTTTCCTTGGTCAAAGAGGATCTGGTCAGAGAACATCTAGGCAAACTCGACATCCACAAATCTATGGGCCCTGATGGGATGCACCCACGAGTGCTCTGGGAGCTGGCAGATGTTACTGCTAAGCTGCTCTCAATAATATTTGAAAGGTCATGGAGAATAGGAGAGGTGCCTGAGGATGAAGGAAAGGGCAATAAGGAGGACCCAGGAAAATACAGGCCAGTCAGCCTTACCTCCATCCCTGGAAAGATGATGGAACAACTTATTCTGGGGTTATCAATAAGGCACGTGGAGGAGAAGGAGGTTATTGGGAGTGGTCAACATGGATTCACCAAGGGGAAATCATGCCTGACCAATCTGATAGCTTTCTGTGATGGCATGACCAGTTGGGTGGATGAAGGGAGAATAGTGGATGTTGTGTACCTTGACTTCAGCAAGGCTTTTGATACCATCTCTCATAACATCCTTGTTAGCAAGCTTAGGAGGTGTCGGTTGGTGCTTATCACTGGCTGAATGGCAGAGCCCAGAGGATTGTGATAAGTGACGCAGAGTCTAGTTGGAGGCCTGTAGCTAGCAGTGTGCCCCAAGGGTCAGTGCTTGGTCTGGTCTTATTCAACATATTCATGGATAACCTGGACGAGGGGACAGCGTACCCTTAGCAAATTCACTGATGATACTAAGCTGGGAGGAGTGACCGACACATCAGAAGGCTGTGCTGCCATTCAGCAAGATCTGGACAGGCTAGAGAACTGGGCAAAGAGGAACCATGTGAAATTCAATAAGGGCAAGTGTAGAGTCCTGCACCTAGGGAAGAACAACTTCAGACACGAATACAGGTTAGGGGTTGACCTCCTGGGAAGCAGCGCTGCAGAGAAGGACCTGGGAGTTCTGGTTGACAAGTTCTCCATGACCAGCAGTGTGCCCTTGTGGCCAAGAAGGCCAATGGTGTCCTGGGGTGGAGGTCAAGGGAGGTTCTCCTCCCCCTCTTCTCTGCCCTGGTGAGGCCACATCTGGAGTTCTGTGTCCAGTTCTGGGCTCCCCAGTTCAAGACAGGAAACTAGTGGAAAGAGTCCAGTGGAGGGCTATGAGGATAATGAGGGGACTGGAGCATCCTCTTATGAGGAAAGGCTGAGAGCTGAGTCTGTTTAGCCTGGAGAAGACTGAGAGGGGATCTTACTAATGCTTATGAATATGTAAAGGGTGGATGTCTAGAGGAAGGGGCCAGACTCTTTTCAGTGCTGCCCAGTGACAGGACAAGGGGCAACAGGCACAAACTGGAACACGGGAAGTTCTATCTCAACATGAGGAAGAACTTCCCTCTGAGGGTGACTGAGCCCAGGGATAGGCTGCCCAGAGATTGTGGAATCTCCTTCTCTGAAGAGATTCCAAACCCGCCTGGATGTGATCCTGCTCTAGCAGGGGGGTTAGACTAGCTGATCTCCAGAGGTCCCTGCCAACCCTTACCAATCTGTGAACAGTAGCTCTCTTAAAGCATTATTCAAATTCTGGTAAACTGCACAGCAATGATGATTAATTATGAGCAGACAATAATTAAGACTGCCTGAGCTAACACCATGGACCTGCATGGTACTGGGAGGAAGATGATGTTCGCATACTCTGCTGTGTAACTTTAGCCTTGGGAGGCTGATGGGTAACTGATGCTGTGGAGGTAAGCAAAGGAAATTTTGTGATAGCGTTGGAGTCTACAAGTAAGCTTTTTCTTCTTTCCTCATATGGTTAGCAAGTAGTGCACACCTTGCAGTAATGAAATTACATAAATACACTGCTCGGGGAGCTTTGTAGTCTGCCAGTAGTGCTGTTGTCATGTGCTGACTTGCTACAACGGCCTGGCACGTCTCCGTCTCTGCACTTACTCCTGAAGGCACGAGGTGAGGGCGAGGACCGAGGCAGGTGAAGTAACGCAGTTCAGCAGCTGCCGCGCCCCGTCCGCGCTCACGGGAACACTCCCCTTTCGCCATCCCGCGAGGAAGGCCGCAGCTCGCCGGCAGCGAAGGAGCTGAACCGCCGCCCCGGGCCGAGGGGCCGACGAACCGGGAGCGGGGCGGCAGTGCCGCCGTGGGCGGTGGAAACCCGCGCTCTTCCGGGGCGGGGCTTGCGCGGAGCCGGGGCGGGGCAGCCGCCGCTGCCCGGGGTCTCGCCGTCCGGCCGGCGATGGGGGAGGTCGGGCCGGCGCCGGGGGCCGGGCCGGGGCCCAGGGAGACGCCGGAGACTGAGGAGGACGAGGCGGCGGGCGGCGCGCGTGGGGGCCGGCCTGGGCCCCGCGGCGGCATCCGGGTGCTGAAGGTGAGG
>VXBL01009560.1:253883-297282 GCA_013400195.1 Aramus guarauna
CCCCCGGACCCGGCCGCGCCTGCGGCCTGTGCAGAGGGACTGCTTGCGAGCCCGGCGGCGGGGCAGGGTCGGACCGTTCAGCTGCGGCCTTCGAGGGAGGAGGGCAGTCAGACGCCGGCTCGGAGGCGGCTGCTGACACTCTGGGTTGGGCTGCCTTGCAGAGAAACGTGAAGCGCAACGGGAGCAGGAGCTGTTTGAACAGGAGTCGGTTTGGTTCCCGTGAGAGGGACTGGCTGAAAGAGGATGTTGGACGAGGCTGCGTGTATGTTTATGGAAGAGATTCTGGAGCTACTGCCTCTTCAGACTTGCGCTTGGTCCTCTGTACGGTGGACACCCCAGCATCTGAGATATGTGATGGAGAAGGGAGGAAAAACCTCTTCTTGCAACTTCATGGAGACCTGGTCAGGTGAGGGCTGAGAAAAGATAAATCTGTTTGAGAAACGTTTGCTTTAATCTTGTGGGGCTCTGTTCACTGTGTGCCTACGTATGTGTTAGCAGGACAGATGTGGAACAGGCAGAGGTGGTAGGTAGCAGTTATATATAATGTTGAGTAATGCAATTCATAAAAATGAAGTAGTGGTGCACCTTTTACACATCTCTTACTTAAGCCATAGGTGTTTTAGCTGAGAGCGTTTGTCTGGTGCTCCAACCAGAAATATGTCCTCATTTTGTAGGTAGAGGCTGCTATTCATATACTCCTTTGCTATGTTCTGTGTTATGGACATTTTAGTGTCCAGAAAACTTAAGCTATTTAAGAAGCTGTAAACAGTTACTCTGAGTCAGTGAAACTCATAAGGTACTTTCACAGTTATGTCATACAATATTTATGTGTTAGTAACTTTTTCATTAAGAAGAGTTGTCAGGTAAATAATTTAAAGGTAGACAGAAGGATAGTGTAGTTAGGGTTATATATAGAAGGCTTAAGCATCAGATTATGTGTGTTATGCCTGCAGTCAATTTAGATTGAAAATAGCTCAGGTTTGAACGTGCATGAACTTTATGGTGTGGGTGTATTATGGCCTTCTCTAGGTTTACAAGCTCCGATGAGGTTTGGTAGGATATAGACTTTGCATTGATTCTTCTGGACTTAAGATTCAGTTATAAAGTTGCCACTCCTGCTCTTGGGGGAAAAAAATGCTGTGGTCTCCTTACTTGAAGGCTAAGCAGTAGACACAGCACACACTGAAAAGGGCTGTTAGCTGGGTTTTTTTGGTAGTGAAACAAGAGTCGTGAGTTGCATGTCTCCAAATTTTAAAAACATGCCATGTGTTTGATCAGGTAGAGGGATGGAGTGCTAGTGGCCAGAGATGCAGAGAATAGGATGTAGTTAAAACTGACTGTTGAAAAAAGTTACTTAGACCTGTTTGCCTTGCCTAACCTGGGTTATCGGAAGCAGGGATAGGTTAGTTAGAAATACTGTATGAGGACAGATGGACACTTGAACATAGCCATCGAGAAAGCTGAAAACCTCTATTCATTGTTTGAAGAATTTATAAGGAAATTGACTTGTTTTGGACCATAACAGTGAGCAGATTTTTCAGCATTTAGAAAGAAGAGCAGATCCTTTACTGCAGATCATGAAGAAGGCTAGGTAAAGCTTATACATGTATTCAGAGAAGAACATTTTGACTTTTTTTTTTTTTTTTTTAGTTCTTTAACTGGTTTTTGTGTTTGAATTCTTTTAAATATCTGTCTCTCTTCTCGTGCTAGGTAGCCATGCCTGTCTTTGATTTGTGGCAGGCTTTGCCTTGGATTAGCAAATTGGTCCTACTACCAGTGTTTTGGAAACAAGTACTGAGTTGTAAATGTTTACTTCCCACTCTTGGTGTGTCTAGCACTTTGTCAAGGTTTGTCTTAAACACAAAATCAAAGTTCTTGATTACAGTGTGTCTGTTCCTTGTAATTCTCAGAATGTATGTGCCACAGAAGAGATTCTTGAATTACTTCACGCTGGGGGTGTTCTCAGTAGAGAAATGGGAGTTACCAGTATTGCTTCAGTAACATCTGTGTGAGTAACAGGAAGCAGGCCTGAATGGCACCTGCTTGCATGTCCACAGGAAGATGACAGAATGCTCAAGGTATCCCCATGCCCTGTTGAGATAATTCCTTCCTTGAGCAAAGTTTGCTGATTAATATAACGTGTTTGTGAATACACATTACTCTGTTAAGCATCGGATTGCATTTTACCGTAGGTACGTTTCTCTCCCAGACAACTTCTGAATTCTTCACCCTTTTAATATCAGTAGGTGACTTTTTTTTCAGAAGCTGACTATTGCAAAGATTGATTTGGCACCTGACTCAGAAGACTGCTGGACAGTAAATGGAAGAATAACAGGTGTTTCTTGGGTCACAGACCCAGCTTATGACTAGTGCCAGAAGAGTAGCTCAGCCACAGGCTGGGAGTCATACACCCTTCCCACCAGGTCTTCACACTTGACGTGTGTAACAGCAAGCCATGCTTTATATGTGGAGTGGTCAGTCTTTGCCTCCTGCGTACGTGCAACATTTTAGGCGTAGATTTTTCTGTAAACTCTTGCCAGGTAGTGAACTTTGAACAACTTGTAGCGGTTTGCAGACAACTTGAAAAATTAAGATGACTTAACTTTTTGGCAAGGCTTTTGTCTTGAGCCAGTGGCAAGCAAACCCAGATGGTGCAATAGTACAGACTACTCTTTTGATTGGTTTTCAAATGGGAATGATACTTTGGCAAGAGAGATATGTTTGTTAGGAGATTAGACTTGAATAGATACTGCTGCCAATGTTCCTTTTGTACATGGCTTTCCTAGAAAAGAAGCAAAACAGAGGGCATTATGTTTGATACCTTCCAGAAGCGTATTGGTTTGATTTATGCAGACAAGAAAGAAAACTAAGGGGTTTTCAAATTAACCTTTTCAAACCCTGCAGTATTCATTCTTACTGAAGTGAAATATGAGAAGAATGGAAATAATGAAAAATCAGATCTCATCTCCAGAAGAGGCAAGTATGGTGGAATAGAGTATCCAGCTCTTTCAGGAGGGTAACCCACACTACTGTACCTCAGAGAGTATTGAGCAACCTGTAGAATTGCTATTTAATTTGTCATATGAAAAGTGCTTATCCCTTTACTGTCTTAAAGTTCTTCATGAATTCTGATGTGCAAGAAGTATATGGTTCAGTGCATTCCCATGAAAGCCTCAGTCTGTTCAACAACCAGATTGTAACGTTTGAGTGGTTTGGGTTTTTTTCTGAGGAAATCCAGTTGCAGACTACTTGAAGTGTTCTTTTTGTGAGTGACACTAAAGCATTTATGGTTCCTGAGCCATGGGTCATGTGCTGGAAAAGCTGTTTTCTGGCAAGCATAAGGCTTTAACAGCAGAAGAATTGGAATCTAGGGGTAGTCAAGGGAAACTTGGGTATTTGGAGATCCAGTCAAATCTCTCATATTCTTGGATTCTGTGCTGAAGAGTATAGAATACATCAGGGTTTACTGTATTGGAAGTCAGCATTATTTAGCACAATCTATTATTTATTCCAGTTTCTGGTAGCTTGCCTGTTATAGGAAACATACAGAGGTTTGTCATTTCAAAGATTACCTCAGAAAGCTCTTTTGAAAGTTTCGTGTCGTGTTCACTGCTATCTGTTGCTGTGGGGAAAAAAATAACTTAAGTGATAATGTAAAGCTTGGTTACACATTTGTAGAAGTGCTTGGCTCTAAGCTTTTAGATCTCGACAGAAGGTCCTAAAAAAGACTGAGACCCTGTGTTTGAACGGAAGAAATCTCTGCTAAGAGAAAAGCATCGATGGCATTGTACTCCTCCAAACCAGTCTCTTGTCCTGTGTCTACCTCAGAAAGCAGGGAAAGAAAAAGCATTTAATAAATCAGCTTTTCATGCTGATTGTACAAAGAGCTCTATCTTATTTGGACTAGGATCTTCTTCCAGGAGTTCCAAGAAGATGAGCAGTGTCAGAGTGATTGGTGGGGGTGCAGGTGATCAGTACTGTTTGAATTACCATTCTTGACTGCTGTTTTCCTTTTTTTGGGTTTTGTTTGTTTGTTTTGGAAGCTGTTTTCCATTTTACTTTGGAAAGCATAGAATCTGGTTAGGCTCTCCAAATTATTTCAGAAAACTTCTCATCTCATTGAAGATACAAAGGGGATGGCATAATCAAGGATGAAGTCATCCCAATTACAGAGGCAGGTTACACTTTTTGTGATACTGAGTCAAATTTGTATTCCACTTCTAAGACACATGAAATGGTACCAGGTAACTTCCATGTGGTCTTGAGATTAAAATTTGATGCAACTGGAGCTAAACAACTAAACCTGGACAGGCAGAGAGGAACCTCCTGAAGTTCAATGAAGTAAAAAGCTGAGTCTTGCACCTGGAGAGGAACAACTGCAGGCATTAGAACACGCTGGAGGCTGACCAGCTGGAAAGCAGCTTTGCAGAGAAGGACCTGGGCATCCCGAAGAGCAACAAGTGCACCATGAGCCAGCAACATGCCCTTGCGGTAAAGAAGGCCAGCAGCAACCTGGGCTGCATCAGGAGTGTTGCCAGCAGGTCCCTGGAGGTAATCCTTCCTCTCGACTGGCACTGGTGAGGCCATGCATGGAGTGCTGTGACCAGTTCTGAGACTACAAGAGAGACAAGGACTCAGTGGAACAAGTCCAGCAAAGAACCACTAAGGTGATTAAGGGACTGGAGCATCTTTCATCTGAGAGACCTGGGACTGTTCAGCCTGAAGGAGGCTCGGGGGAATCTTATCAGTGTGATGGAAAAAGATGAAGAGGATGGAGCTGGACTTTTTTTCAGTGGTTCCCAGTGGCAGGACCAGAGGCAGTAGTAGACTAGTTAGGCCTGGGGAGGGCAGGAAGAAGAGGGATTGTACTTTCTACTGAAATTTATCTGAATTTGCATTAAACTACACTGGCTAGCTTTTTATTTCCTTTTCTTTACCCGTTTAAAGAAGGGGCAGAAAGAAAAGGCAGGTTTCCAAATGTTTTTTCTATTTAAAAAAAAGGACCCCCGCAAAAAACAGCAGTAGCTGCAGCAGTGCATTGCTGAAAGTCACCTGATTTCATCTTGAACGTTAAATTGATGCATGAGTATTATTCTTGTGTATGAGTTTTGGAGCATACTTCCAGTACATATCAAATTGCTATCTCTGACATTGCTTTTGGTCACATTGGAAGCTTCACAAAATTAGGATAACTCCTAAAAATCAACTCAAAATTATGACCGGTGACAGACATTGGTATGCATAAACAATGTTTTTTACTGGTTAAGGCCAATGATATTTCATAAAATAAAATTTAAAATCCCACTAGTCCATTCAAGGAAGGAATAAGAACAGATTTCCAAGCAAACCAGCCCTATCAAGGAGTGATTCTTTGGGTGAATTTGAAGATACAGATCAAGGTTTTCCTCCTTTGTCTTAAAGCCTATTTATGGATTGAAATTTGCCAATAACTTTCTCATTATATTTAGGACTGACTAGAGACTAAAGTCTGCAAGGCCTGACATCAGTTTATTAGTAGAAACTGCAAGAGAGAATTTCTGAAGTGAGAGGACGGGGATTATTTTATACACAGCCTTTTGGCTAGCAAGTTGATATATTTCCATGTAAAACAAAAGGAGGGGAACAAAGTTGTCCTAATCAGGCTTAGCAAACATTGAGCAGTAAGAACTAGTTTTGTGGATCACCTGTATATCAACTACATTGTGTTTTCAGGCTAGAAACGTTGTTGTTTGGACCATAACTTTGAGAGTAATCCTGTCTCTGATCCAGAGGTCTTGTGCATGAAGTGCAAGAGTTGCAGTGCATGTGCTTGAAATATCTGAAGTCATTTTACTTCTTGAGGTGTCCTGTTGACTACAAAGGAAGTATCGATGACTAGATACTTGTAAATGGTGCATGTTTTATGAAATCAGTCCTGCCTTAATTGTGAGATGGCATTGTAAAGCTGTCAGTAATAGTGGAAATAATACAGTATAATCATTAAAAAGAATCAGAAATATTTTTGTTCTTCAATTGAGAAGAAGTGGAAAGATTTAGTACATACAGTAATAAAATATTTCACATTAAGACATGATGTATGCAAGTCAACAAAGTTTAGCAGACCAGTTTTACTGAACAAACTTAATGCTTTGAAATTTCAAGCTTGGTCACCAAAGACATTCATCATTGGTTGCAGTGTGTGATGTTGGATGGGGCTCTGAGCAACCTGATCTAGTTGAAGAAGTCTCTGCTCATTGCAGGAGAATTGGACTAGATGACCTTTAAAGGTCCCTTCCAACCATCTGTGATTCTATGTTCTAATGTCATTGGTAGAAAAGCAGTGCATAAACCAATAAAACTTGTTGGCTCATACCTTAGAAATTGGAAACTGTTATTCAGTGTAAGTATTTTTTTTTGGATGAGAGGTTGGTGTTTGTCTGAATGAAGGAGGGTAAACTTGCAGTATTCAGTTGCTCTGTTAATAATCTGTGGCTATAAGAAAAGTAACAACTCAGGAAGGCACAGAGGGAGGCAGTGATGAGTACTGAGAAGTCAGTGCAGCAGGTTGTTCTAGATGGTTTAGCACACATCATTCTCTGGAAAACACTGCTTTTCAATATTGCTGGATATATTAAGTAAAAAGCCAAATGTACTAAAGAGGAGAGGAGGGAGCCTATAACTTGTAAAAACTGCAATTCAAGAAGACTTGTGGATGGGAGGGATATGAGTGAATTTGCCAAATAGTCAAAAGCAGGTTTGATCCAGGAATATAAATATTGTTGAGTAGAACCAAGAAGTCTCTGTACAGTTTTATGTAGTCAGTGCATGGATACAGCGAGCAGTCATGGTGCTATACAGAATGTTGGTAAGATTAAAAAAAAAAAAAAAAAAAATCAGTGGTAAAAATTATTTTGAATCAAAGTAGACCCACCTTACTGCAAGAAAATTTTAAAAGCACATTGAGCGTCATCTGGAAAAGGAAGTTTGAAATGGTTAGTCTCATGATTTATAAACACCTGTTTAAAGAACAGGTGACAAGTTGAGGTCCAGTGACCATAATGTAAAGCTAGGCACTTTTAGATTAAAAATGAGGATTTTTAATGGTGAATAATGAGTGGACCACTGGAGCAATTTGTTTTAACTCCCATCTTACATTTTCAGTGCTTAATCTTTTACACTAAGATTTTTTTTTCTCTAAACTAAAACTTCTAATTTAGCAAGAAACTTATTTTTATTGCAGCAAATAATGTTTCAGTGTCTCTGGAAGAAGTGAGATGAGAGGATCAGAAAACATCTTTTCTGTTCTAAATATATTAAACCTGGAGTTGAGTTTCAGAAGAACTTTCTCTTATTGCCATTTATTCGTTAGCCACTGAATCCTTCCTATGATCTGTCGTAGTTCTAAAAATGTCTTTTCTTTAAATGTACCATTTGAATTAATTTGCCAAAGCATGAGAATCTTGCACTGATGAGGGCTAAAGAGAATGGGAAATTTCTTTTTTCTTTCTCTTTAGAAGCCATTACTTTGCTCCCAGCTGCATTTGGAAGAGAAATTTAAGTAGAGTTCTTTCATATCTTTCAGTCATTATACATAGGTTGTTTTAATTACTTGGCATCTGCTTTTTGTGCAGTATTTCTGGTTGTTTCTTGCATCGTTTCCTCCTGGTGCTGCTTAAATCATGGAACGGAAATGATCACCATGGATAGTATAGCTTATGCCTATTGCTTTTCCTCTCCATTTCCCTTCTGCACTGTAATTCTTCAAGCGCTACAGTTCTTAAATGCTACTTGACAAGCAGGAAGCACAGACCCCAAGAATGCGTGCTTTGCCAGACCTTTTCAGAGGAGCAGAACAAGCAGTATGTCAGTATTCTTACACTTTAGGTGCAATGAGACTTGTTTAATCTTTTTTGCATTCTCAAACTGCTTTCTTGTATGTTTTGACAGGAGGCTGGAACCAACAGAAAAACCCCTTCAGATCATGTATGACTACTTGGCTGGGTTGGGTTTTGATGATCCTGTCAGACTGCAGGAAGAGGCAGCACACTCTGATCTCAGCTGTATGATTCGCTTTTACAGTGGTAAGAAATTGCATGTGTGCACACTGTCACAGTTTCTGTAGCTTTAACTATGAGGTGGAACTCAGGCGAAGCTCAAGTCATTGACCTATTGGGTTTATGGATGGCTACCTCAAACACCTGAAGTACCAGTAAGCATTTCTTAAAATAACAAGTTTTCAAGATTAATAGAAAAAACCCACAATTCTGTAGTTCTTTTGATCCTGTCTATGGCTGGAGAAAAGACAACTCTGCAGGAAGACACAAGATTGCTGTGTTGTCTTTAGTTTTCAATGTTTACAACTAATGGGATCAGAAACATATTGCAGTTCAATCTAGATATCCCTGAAGACTGTATTTCCAAAAAGTGTATGGATATGGACAAGGAAGATGCTGGTCAAATATCTCCACAGCATGTAAACAGAGAATGAAAGTGCCAGCTGGATAATAATAATGAAGGCTGCCATTAGAAACCCAGTACATTTAATTGCAGAAGCGAGACTTCTGAATGGCCTATTGAATCAGTTTGGGCAAGATACCATGTGCATAAGGAGCAACAGAATGATAGTCTTAGGCCTGTTGGTGTGTGGTGCTAGCAGTCAGAAAAGGAATTCACTGAAGTGAAGAGGAAATACAAAAGAAATAAGGAAAACTGATAATGAAATTGTTTCATTACTTTTAAATACTTTACCTGTGTATTTTTTGCATTTCAGAAAAAAAATCAGAGTGCCTTTAATGGAAAATTGTTCTTGCATAGTGGAGCTGGATAGACTGACTAAGCTGCTAGCTTATTTGTTTATTCAGTGTGAAAAGATGGAATTATAAGAAATCAGCTTCTCCACTCCTTCACCTGAGACAAACTCCTGTCTGGGAGTTGTGTGCATAACAGGCAAAGTAGTGTGGAAGTATAATGGAGATAGAAGTATGACATGCGTGCAGTCTGGATTCATAGGGCAAGGAGTAGGGAGTCAGAAGTTAGATCAGCTGCAAGGAGGAGAGGCATCAAACACATGACTGTAGAGAACTTCTGAGGAAAAAATGAGCAATTCAGTTTGGGTATGTCAAGCAGGAACTGCTGAAGATTCAGGAACAGTGATTGAACTTCATGGAAGCAAGTAGGTAAACAGTGGAATTGCAGTAGTTTGCCAGCATGGGAGGGTAGGCCTGCTTAGAAAGAGGCTTTGAAGGAAGAAGTATAAGGATTGAAGAGTGTTCAGGAGACCTATTTAAAGAAAGTAAAAGCAAATGCTGACAAAGTGGTTCTTAAAGGTAGAGAAGGAATTAGAGGGAATGCTATGGAGGATTATGTGAGAATTTTGCAAAGCCTGCAGCTGAGAACATAAGGGACAAAGTAATGCATTTTAGCTAGAGAAACATTACTTAGAATCGTAGAATGGTTTAGTTTGGAAGGGACCTGTAAAGATCATTTAGTTCAACCTTGAGTAGGACATCTTTCATTAGATCAGGTTGCTCAAAGTCCCATCCAACCTGACCTTGATTGTTTCCAGGGATGGGGCATTCACAGCTTCTCTGGGCAACCTGTTCCTGTGCCTCACCGCCCTCATCATAAAACATTTCTTCCTTATGTCCAATCTAAATCTACCCTCTTTCAGTTTAAAACTGTTGCCCCTTGTCCTGTCACTTCAAGCCTTGGTAAAAAGTCTCTCTGTGCCTTTCTTGTGAGCCCCCTTTATATATTGAAATTCTGCAAGAAGGTCTTCTCTAGGCTGAACCACCCCAACTCTCTTAGCCTTTTGTCATGGGAGAAGTGTTCCAGCCACTTGACCATTTCCATGGCTCTCCTCTGGATCTGCTAGAGTGCTGAGAGCAGCCTTCATGTTTCTTTCACTCTTCGATGATGTCTCTTGGATTTCTCTGCTCTCTTCCTGTCACGTTTGTCTGCCTTTCTCATGTGATACATTTGGTTTATTTCCTTTGCATTCCCTGGTGCATGGTGAATACTTACGCCCAGTTAGGGTGATGGGACTACAAGTGAATTAATAGAAATCTCACATTAAAAAACAGCGAGAGGGAAAGATGCTTCCTGAATCTGGCTGTTGAGATACTTGTAGGAGACCAAGAGTTTTGTGAGGGGAGAGGATGTGTTAGGTTGGCTGGGAGAATAGGAGGGCGGCTTCCTCTCAGTGGAAGTCACATAGATGATGGGGCAAGCTCAGAGACCAAATGTTACAGAGTCTTTACATGTTTCAACAACAGATCAAATGGAAGAAGCTCTCCAGGGCCATCAAACTCTTCATCTATGTCAGGTGTGACAGGTGTGAATTGTAGAGTGTCACACACTGTCTCCGGTGGGGAATTGTCTTGGTTCCCTGGACTTGTGTAACTTGTAAGGTGCTGTTAGAGGTGCTAGTTCTGTCTATTGATGACCTGTATCCTTGCTTTCCATGGAAAAGCCTGTGGTCGCTAACTGGAGCATGAAGTTAAGCGTTATCACGGTGACATTCAAGGCCAAGCTCAGGAGCTGCAAGGAGTGACAGGCACTTGCCTGTCCCTAGAGGTTAAGACCTTTCTTACACGTAGCTGGAGGAATTGTGAAATAGTTGAGATTCAGAGTAGAAATCCTTGAACATTGCCCCTGGATGTTTCCTTAGCACTAAGACTTAGGTGTCACAGATGTTTCGGAGCAGATAGGGAAACTGGAGGATTGGTGTAGCTTCTTAGTACTATCTGGTGCTTGGAACAATGCTGCTGTGGCAGTAGGATACTACTTTTGGTCCTATAATACTGTTTCCTTACAAATCTGGGGCAAGTCTTTCAGCTTGGTGAAATCCAAGCAATTTTTTCTGTCGTTGATTAGAGTTTCTTACCATTAAAGGACATGTTATGCCAAACTTCGTGTCCCTGAAACACAGCTACTGCTGTAAATAAACAAACAACTAAATATTTCAGCTAAATTCAGCCTAGTATACACATCGAGACAATACTTGAACTTTGGCAGGCTGAAGATCCTGCTTTCTAACGGAGAAACAGTACAACAACTTTAGTCGGTGGTTAACTTTTTGCTTCTAATAAAAGTCTGGAGTATGGTTTGTGTCTGGAAATGCGGCATGCATAACCAATAGTGAGAATATTTTTCCAGCAGATCTAATTAGAGTTTTTGTCATTGTCTAGCCATATATGTTCTTCATATAACTTCACAGAAAGGGTTGTCAGGCTCTGGAATGGGCTGCCCAGGGAGGTGGTTGAGTCCCTGTCCCTGGAGGTATTTAAAAGAAGGATAGATGAGGTGCTTAAGGACATGATTTAGTGGTGGGATGGCAAGGTTAGGTTAGCGGTTGGACTTGATGATCTTAAAGGTCTTTTCCAACCTAGATGATTCTATGATTCTATGTTGGCTACTCAGTTCCTCTGTCTAACTTTGGGGGGCAGGGCAAATATAAATACCTGCAGGTTCATGCTGCTTATGGATATCAGGACACTTGCAGGACAGTTCAAGACAGAAGCAGCATGTCAGTAGCAACTTAAAAAAAAAATTGATCCTTTCGTAGGTAAAACAAAGGACCTGTTGCTGGGATCTGTCTTAGGGATTATTTAGGATAAAATGAAATAGAAATTTAATATGATGAGATTCTTAACACTTGAAACTAATAGGTCTATCAGGTCAGGCTTATACCTGTTCTTTACAGTCTTAAATTGATTATTTGGAAAATATTCCTAGCCAGTAAGATAGTATAAGCAGTAGACAGAATCTTGAAAAGCCTGAGAGATTTGTCTTTATCTTGGAAAAAAAAAAAAATAATAAAAGGGGCAAGGAGGTAGGATGACCTAAAAGTAAGTATATGTGAATTAGAAGGCTGAAGTAGAATTCTGCTTTGCTGGTTAGAGTCATAGCTAGCAGGGCACACAACACAGCAATAGCAGTCAGTGCTGGAGTCACTTGAATCATCTTCAGGGAAATAACTTTCTTCTGTAGCTGATTGTCCAGGCCTTCCTTTAAAGCCCAGTAGAAACCACTTATTTGATGGTTTCTGTGACTTTAGCTGACTCAACAAGAGTTCGAAATTGCTTTTCTATTGCATCTGAATGAAGGATGTTTGGTAAGTGTGTAAGTTTGCTAACGTCTGTAATTACCTGTAGATTAAAAACACACTACAAGGCAACCGTTACAATGTTGTACTGAAAGGCATATCAGACATTACTGCACTGACTGAGGAAGTTGCTTGTCCACTGCATGAGCTTTTTTTTAAAATGCAACTTGTCTTTATTTGTTCTTTGCAATAACTGATTTTGTGTGTTACAGCTGTGTTGCTATTTGTACTCACAGCTGAGAATGAAGAACAAATAGAAAGTAAATGCTAATGTCCCCTCTTTCTTCAGAAAAGCCATGTCAAGTGGAACAGTTAGATCGCATCCTGCTCTCTGGAGTCTATAACGTACGCAAAGGAAAGACTCAGTTGCATAAGTGGGCAGAGCGCTTGGTAATTCTCTGTGGTACATGCCTCATTGTGTCCTCTGTGAAAGATAGCCACACAGGGAAGATGCACATCTTACCTCTCGTTGGAGGGAAGGTAAGACTTTTTTCGGTCAGTGTCCTGTGGCTTAGAAAGGAAGAAGGGATTATAATGATGGGTATTATCCACAAGAGGTTAATCTAGACTTTTGTAGCAAAATACTGTATTAACACATGCAGAGTTGTACAACCTCTTTCTGCTTGCTTTGCTTAGGTGGTAGTCTCAAGGCTAATAAAATGAAGAGGCAATAGTTCTGCTTTCACTTTAGTAGCCAATGTTGTGAATGGGCGCTCTAGAAATCACTACTACTGGGATCTGCTTCAGCAGATAGATGTGAAGAGGATTTGGCCTTTCAAGAATATAAGAAAGATGGGGGCAAACTTTTTAGCAGGGCCTGTTGCGATAGGACAAGGGATAATGGTTTAAACTAAAAGAGGGTAGATTTAGGCTAGCTTTAAGGAAGAATTTTTTTTACAATGAGGGTGGTGAGGCACTGGAACAGGTTGCCCAGAGAGGTGGTAGATGCACCATCCCTGGAAGCGTTCAAGGTCAGGTTGGATGGGGCTCTGAGCAACCTGATCTAGTTGAAGCAGTCCCTACTCGTGCAGGTGGGTTGTACTAGGTGACTTTTAAAGGTCCCTTCCAACCCAAACTATTCTATGATTTATTTCCCTGTTTTTCTCCAATAACTTTACAGTGTTTTCAGCAAAATGTAATGTTACTGGTAGTCGGTAATACCTCACCCTAGACTTCAGATCCATTGCAATTAGGCAGACTGATTTGTTTTGAATTCTCCCTTTGCAGGTGGAAGAGATGAAACGTCGGCAGTACACGCTTGCTTTCACATCTGCTGGAGCACAAGCTCAAACATACCATGTTTCCTTCGAAACGCTGGCAGAGTGCCAGCGGTGGCACCGACAGGCGTCCACGGTGAGGCCCTGGAGACTGCAGTAGTTTGGGTGGTGGGTAAAGGGGTAAGAAGGGTTTTCTGATGCAGGCAGAGATGAAGCTATGATGGTGGAGAAAGTACCCAGGACACTTTCCAGCTTTCTTTATTTCTTATGTGCTCAGGACTACAGAGATTTTCTTTTAGCCTTCTCTTCACACTCTGCCTGTGCGTCAATGTTGAGTAGTAGTTCTGCATTTTTTCACCCCTGCTGTACCTACTGAGAGTCACTAGAGCAAAACACAGGGACTGACTGACTTTACAGCCATAGAAACCTATAAATTGCACCTGTGACCATACTTGAATCTGCCTAAACTGTGGCCTGGGCTGGCATGGGGCTACCCTGATAGGTTTGAGTTAACACAGACATTGCAGGTCAGCAAGGGAAGTGTAGTTTGTTCAGAGCTGCATCCTTATTCCACATTAAAGTACTATTAGATGACGATAGCTTCATGGTGAGCCACACTTTCACCTGATATATTTTTTTGACATATATGTAGTATGTATGTAACAATATTTTTTATGAAATTTGAAATGAATTTAGGTTAAAGCAGATTATAAAATCTGGAATGAAGCACCGAAGACCTCAAAACAAAGCATACTTAATGAAGGAGATCTGATATTTGCAAAGATTTTATGAAATGTTGCAAATCTGTAATTTATGAAGTGTTTTCATCATAACAGGTTATGCTTCCAATATTGTACCCTGAACAAGCTAACCAAAGAAAGTTGGAAGAAGTAGCTAGGCCAAGCAGAGGTTCTGTAAACCTTAAAGATCTGAATTTGAAAGTCAACTGCTTCCTGTTGCTGCTTGCATCTTTGGAAGGCACTCAGATTATGCTATCTCAGCAGTTTCCTCAGCCAAAGATACAGTTTTCTCTATTAGGTTAGCTCTCTTACAGTCTAGCTTTTAGGCAACGCCCATTGCACGTACAGAGCGGGGCTTTCTGTGTGTCCTTGTTGGTATCCAGATACGCATCCTTGTCAAGGGGCTTGCAGAAACAATAGTAGCAAATGGCATAAACTCATACTCCATGGACTCGGTTTCCTGCATGGATTGTACCTAGTGGGTACAAGGGGGTTCTTTCACGTTCTTGCAGATTGTTTACTACTTACATTCTTTGGCCTTCCGTTAGACTTCCAGTGAAAAATTGTTGCATGGCTGCAGCTCTTCCTCCTTCTTTTCAGGTTGTGTCTATGCGACTTAGCATGGTTGATCTTTCATGCTACAGCCTTGAGGAAGTACCTGAGCACCTCTTCTACAGTCAAGACATCATCTACCTCAACCTACGACACAATTTTATGAGATCAAGTGGAGCAGGGAGTCTTGACTCTCTCTGCAGGTCTGCAAAGAATTACTTTTCTTCTGCATTTGGAGTTCTTGATGCATGCATCCAGGGATGAAGAGGAGGGGGAGTGTATTGCCCATTCTTGTGGGATGGTAAAAAGATGGATCTTGAGGAAGCTCTAATAAATGAGGGGACTAGGAAGCAGAACTGAACAGTGCAGGCAAGCATAAGCTTCCAACAATTTACAGTATTCATTAACTCCCTTCCACAGATTCTTTGTGCTAAGTTTGATCTGAGATGAGCCTTGTGGAGCAATATGCCATTTGTATGGGCAATCTGCAATAGTAATATAAGCTGCTTGCTAAACAGAACATTTTGTGGTATAAAATAAAAGGTGAGGGAAAGCATAATGCGGCTGCTGTGAGTAAGTGTTTATAGGAATAAGTGCAGATCTGAGCCTGTTTTGGTAAGCTCTTAATGAACACTTGGGATTGGCAGAGGGTCTGTAAGCCTCCAGCTTTGCTTTGGGAACTTGTAATGATTTTCTTTTAAGAGAGTAGCAGTTGTGTGATGGTATGGAAGCATGATGTAGTCATCTTAGGTAAGTGAAGGCATCTTACAAAAATATTTTTAAATTGATACCTGAAAACCATAAACATCTAGAGGAAGATTAGTCTGTTGATATTTACTCTAGCCACACTAAAAAGAATTCAAGGAGTTGCTCTATGAATTTTCAAAGTGACTGTAGTAATATTGTCAAAATGGCTCTGTGTTTGGAACACATTGTGCCTTAAGAAAAATGTATTTGGAGAGATTTTGCAAAACTACAGGTTTTTGTTTGGTTTGATTTTTTTGGTTGTGTTTTTGGTTTCTTTAGGGGCCTGTTACCAGGTTATTTCATTTTCTTCCTACAGAGTAATGAGATACTAATGAGGAATCCATGAGGGTATACAGGGGTAAAAAAAATGGCTCACCTTTGGGAATTCTTTGCAGTTTCATTGAGAGCTGGAGTCTAGTCTGGTTTTGGTTTAATTCAAACCTTGCTGAAATGTTTTCTAACTGCTGAATTGTAATAGATTCTGTTAGTGGAAAAGCTACTTAAAATAATTCAAGATTTTTCTTTCTACTTCTCTCTTTAAATACACTGTATGATGTTGAAAACCATATCAGAACTTTGTTTTCTAAAATGCAATATCCTTGGTTCACAGGATCAGCAAAGGGGCTTGAAATTTCTTTTGACCTTGCATGTAGTCAACAAGAGATCTGACATGTCAGAAACTCGACTCTTTTCCTGGCAGTGACTATGTCTGATGAAGCTGAAATCCTCAAACAAACAAAAGCCATAAAAGAAGCCCTCACTTCACACAATCTTGCATAAACAGGTAGCACTAGGTAGCCCACATAAAGCTGCTCATTGCCTTTTGAAAAGATTTTCTTTCTGAGATTTTTAGGATGTTTATCAGGTCACAGCCCCAAATGAAGAAACTTGCTCACTTGCAGTAAATGTTATCAGTGTCTAGAGATTGACAATTCCAAACAGAAGAATTTTTTGCAATGATTAGATCTCTTCCTCTGAGGAAATCTTTAAAGCTCTAGAAGTCTAATTAGCTATAACTATGGTAATGGAACAAAAATAATTAACTAAAAGGGAAATGTTAAGCAAAGGAAATTAAATAACCCCACCTGTTTTGTTATATCTAGCTTATTTTTTATTTAATGTACTGCCTTTTAAGTATCTCCCTTTTCTGGAAAACTATCGAGTCTGATCCGTGTTGATAAGTGTGTGTATGTGCGCATGTGTGTACATACGCATGCCTGTTATCACCATTCTAGCTAGTTGATACAGAGTTGTACTGGGATGCTTTGGCAGCAGTGCAAGATGTTGCATTAAATTGGGAATATTTCAGGCCAGTACCAGTTTGGGCTACTGAACAGAGGATGGTCATCCCATTGAGGATTTGTTGATGTGTTTCCGTACCTCTTTGCTGTAATTTCAATATGCCCTGTGGGAGCACAGACCAAAACTTCAGGAGCTGTAACAATTTCAGAATCCGTGTTCCCTATAATACATGATTCATGTATACAACTTGAATGAGAGTTGGGTTTGCATTCTGTTCCTGCATCCCTGCTTAAGAATATTGGGGCAAAGGAGAAGGAACAGAAGGGGAACTCAAAAAGCTTTTGAGTATTGTCCTCCCCATTGAATATGACAGTCTGCTTGAGGAGTCTCAGACCGAGCGGTGCCATATACCAGTTTCCCTCCAGCTTTTGGAAACTTTTATGCCCCTTTTGTGTTTGCTTTGATATTGTTGCAGAGGGATGAATTCTAAAAATTCGTTGTGCTGTTGCATTTAATGCCATGCGTATTGGGGCAGCTTCTTACCACCCTCTGCTAATGACAGAGAGCTGCTTGGTGTTAAGGACAGGTGCCATAGAAAAAGCCATTGTAGAACTCCAGAGAAAGCAGTTTCATTAAAGCATTTCCCTGATTCCAACACCTGAGAACTGTGATCTGTCCTAAATCTCTGAAAGTTGAAGCAGTTATTGAGAAAGTTCAAATCTGTAGGTTTACCCTCATTGTTCCATTCTTTTCCATTATTGTGAAGTTCTGTGTGCAAGTTTCTGATTTTTGTATTGTTGTTAGATCATGGCATCAAACAGCGCCTTCCCCTTAGGAAGGTTATTACCAATACCGCATCTTTCTCTTTGGCTTTCAGTTGTGTTACAAAAGAGTCTGTGGCTGGAGCAAACATCAAATGCCAGTGCCCTTATTTATATGATAGGGTGCTTTTTCAAAGCAAACAACCCGTGTCCAAGTTTCAGATATGCTTCCTTTTTAAAAAAACCCACAACACACAACCCCCAAAGACTCTACAGCAAAATGGAGAAATATAATGCTTATTTCCTACACAGATCATTCCAGGTATTCTGAATCTGAAAAAGGAGTCACTATAAAGAAATTTCAAAACCTTTCAGTCTTATGCTTCAAGACATCTCAAGCTAGCAGTAATATTCTCCCTCAAGCTAATTAACATTGTGAGGTTTCTACCTGTATTAAAACACTTGCTTCAAAATAAGAGCTACTCACCATTGCCTAGCAAAAAGTATGGTTGGTGGAGCAGATGAACTATGTATCCAAGAATTACATCTCTGGTCCATTACATTAAATTTGCAATTGTTCTATAGAAGTATGGTAATTTCCCCCCGAATTAATTTCTGATGGCTCCAGTTTGGGATGGGGAGGTTATTACTTGGGGGAAAAAGACTTTTTTTTTTCCTGTAGAAAGAGGTGGGAACTCTTTGAGAAGAACCTCCTGCATATTACTCCAGCCTGTGCTTAATTTCTTCTCTCTATTTGGACCTCGCACAGTGATAGAAGGAGCTGGAATAGCCAGCCATCTGCTAAGCACAGGTGGGACTGTAGTGACTGTGAGGGCTATGTCAGTACTTGTGTGGCCATTATCTATGGTACAGTCTGTTAAGCAAGTGGCACTTTAGACATGGAATCTCTTCCAAGGACCTCTGGGTGCAGGTCTTGGGGCTTCCCAGCGTGAAGTCAGCGCTTTCCTGGTTTTCCCTTTTGCAGCTCTGCTAGGCCTTCTGTTGTGCCTAGCTTGAAAAGGGTATTCCTCTCTTCTGTTTTATTCTCAGAATAGTTCCAGTTAATCTTTTCAGGCCCTGTTTTCCTGAGCTGCATAATTGTAGACTGTTACTCTAAATAATTCTGGAAGCTAAATTTTTTGAACTGAGTGTTTTTAATCTCCGTAATTTTAGTAACAGTCAGTAGGAAGAAGCCTGTTGGGAATCAGTGTAGAAGATTGTTACTAGTTTCTGCAGTAAAACCATGGTATTTGATCACTTTCAGCACTACCACTGAGTTACAAAGTATCAGTGACTTAAACCCAAATTTGTGCAGAACCTCCCATAGTAAGTTAGATGACTGTATCGTCAGTGTACAAAGCCTTACAAAACCAGCCATAAAGATTTTTTATGTTTTTGCTTTGAGACAGTGGAGGTTTGTGAATTAACTAGTATTCTTGCCAATAGGTTTACTCAGTTGAAGAGCCTGAACCTGTCTCATAATAGATTGGGAGAGTTTCCTGTATCACTGTGCGAGATCTCTACTCTGACAGAGCTTAACATTTCCTGTAATGGACTTCACTACTTGCCAAGCCAGATAGGCAAACTGTTGAAGTGAGTATATTCTTTTTATCTGTGGTCATAAATATCCTTGGTGCTTTGGTTGAGCTGACGTGCTTATGAAAATATGAGTGCTGGGGCAGCCTGTTCTGCCTATGAAGACTGAATGATAGATTTGACTCCAGCAGAAGGTCAAGAACCAAGATGTCCAATAAGGGTTTGTTGGTTTTTTTTTCCTTGAAAATGAAGATATCACAGTTGTCATTTTAAGTCACTGGTGTATAGTAAGTTATCATTGATCATTTGTGACTGCCTGCCTATTCTACTAGCTATGTAAAATATATTAGTGTAAATCAGTTTTCTAATGGAGGAGGTTAATGGATTTTGCCTATTTTGGAGCAGCCTAGAAAGATATTTCGCAGTCATGATGCTTTGAATCACAGATGCCACCTTACTGAACTATAAACATGAAGGCTTATAAGCATATGAATATACTTAAAGTTTAGTAAACTTGAAACTTTTTATGTTCTCTGTGGGGTGTGTGTTTTGGGAGTTTGTTTTTTGGGATTGGGGTTTTTTTTGTTTTTTTACCTTGCAGTTACTTGTATGATTTCTTTCAGGTTTATGTCTAATTTTTATGTAAATTTGAAGGCATCTTGTTCTCTTTGCATCTGCTGCCATCTTGAATTCCCTTGCCTGCTTTCTTGTTATTTCCTCCCTACGTTCTCTTCTAAATTTTTTTAAACTACTATTATGGTGGTGCCTTATCAGTTAAACATAAATATTGTTATGTTTACATAAAGCCAGCTGACTTTCTAAATATCATAGAATCATAGAAGAGTTACAAGAGACCTTAAAGATCATCTCATTCCAACCCCCCATGCCATGGGCAAGGACACCCTCCACTAGACCAGGTTGCCCAAAGCCCCTTCCAATCTGGCCTTGAACACTTTCAGCGAGGGGGCATCTATAACTTCTCTGGGCAACCTGTTCCAGTGCCTCACCACCCTCACAGTAAAGAATTTCTTCCTAATATCTAACCTAAATCTACCCTCCTTCAGCTTAAGGCCATTTCCCCTTCTCCTATCGCTACATGCCCTTGTAAACACTCACTCTCCAGCTTTCTTGTAGGCCACTTTAGGTACTGGAAGGCTGCTATGAGGGCTCACCCGGAGCCTTCTCTTCTCCAGGCTGAACAACCCCAACTCTCTCAGCCTGTCTTCATAGGAGAGGTGCTCCAGCCCTCTGATCATCTTTATGACCTCCTCTGGACTCGCTCCAACAGGTTCACGTCCTCCTTGTGTTGGGGGCCCCAGAGCTGAACACAGTACTCTGGGTGGGGTCTCATGAGAATAGAGTAGAGGGGGAGAATCCCCTCCCTCGACCTGCTGGTCACGCTTCTTTTGAGGCAGCCCAGGATACAGTTGGGTTTTTGGGCTGCAAGCGCACGTTGCCAGCTCATGTTGAGCTTTTCATCAACCAGCACCATGAAGTCCTTCTCCTCAGGGCTGCTCTCAATCCATTCTCTGCCCAGCCTGTAGTTGTACTTGGGATTGCCCCACCCCACGTGCAGGAACTTCCACTTGGCGTTGCGGAACTTTGTGCAGTTTGCACAGGCCCACCTCTCAAGCCTGTCAAAGTCCCTCTGGATGGCATCCCTTCCCTCCAGTGTGTCGACCACACCACACGCTTGGCATTGTCAGCAAACTTGCTGAGGGTGCGCTCAATCCCACTGTCCGTGTTGCCAACAAAGATGTTAGCACCAATCCCAGTACTGACTCTGAGGAACGCCACTTGTCATTGGTCTCTGCCAGGACTATGAGCCGTTGACTGCAAGTCTTTGAGCACAACCATCCAGCCAATTGTTTATCCACCAAGTAGTCCATCCATTGAATCCATGTCTCTCCAATTTAGCGACAAGGATCACAGAGTCATTTAGGTTGGAAAAGACCTTTAGGATCATCAAGTTCCACTGCCAAGTCCACCAATAAACCATGTCCCTGAGCACCACGTCTACACGTGTTTTAAATACCCCTGGGGGTGGTGACTCAACCCCTTCCCTGGGCAGCCTGTTCCAGTGCTTGACAACCCTTTTGGTGAAGAAATTTTTCTAATATTCAATCTGAACCTCTCCTGGTGAAACTTGAGGCCATTTCCTCTTGTCCTATTGTTGTTTGTTACTTGGGAGAAGAGACTGACACCCACCTGGCTACAACCTCCTTTCAGGTAGTTGTAGAGAGCAGTCAGGTTGCCCCTCAGCCTCCTTTTCTTCGGGGTAAACAACACCAGTTCCCTCAGCTGTTCCTCATAAGACGTGCTCTAGACCCTTCGCCAGCTGCCTTGCCCTTCTTTGGACACTCTCCAGCACCTCAACATCTGTCTTGTAGTGAGGGGCCCAAAACTGAACACAGTACTCAAGGTGTGGCCTCACTAGTGCCAAGTACATGAGATGACTTCCCTAGTCCTGCTGGCCACACTGTTTCTGATACAAACCAGGATGCTGTTGGCCTTCTCAGCCATCTGGGCACACTGCTGGCTCATATTCAGCCGGCTGTCGACCATGACACTGGATGTCATGCGGGACAGTGTCAAGTGCTTTGTACAGGTCCAAATAGGTGACATCAGTTGCTCTTCCCTTATCCCACAACACTGTAATCATGCTGTCAGGGACACTTTCAGAAGCTGCAGATTAGTACATTGAAACATTATGGAGATCAGCTAGGCTTTGTAGAACTAGAGAAAAATACAAATGCCTCTCAAATTCTGAGGCCTAGCCTGTGGACTTTATTTATACAAGTGAGGGCATGCTGGTCATATTGCTGCAGTATTCGGTCCAAATAGGTGACATCAGTTGCTCTTCCCTTATCCCACAACACTGTAATCATGCTGTCAGGGACACTTTCAGAAGCTGCAGATTAGTACATTGAAACATTATGGAGATCAGCTAGGCTTTGTAGAACTAGAGAAAAATACAAATGCCTCTCAAATTCTGAGGCCTAGCCTGTGGACTTTATTTATACAAGTGAGGGCATGCTGGTCATATTGCTGCAGTATTCATAAATGTCTTGCACAAAAGGGATTGCAGATTTCTTACCTGTATGCAAGTTTAAAGTATAAGGGTACCTTATAGGACCAAAGACAGTCTTGGGTGCAATTCCTTAATCACTACTATTAAAACGTTACAACTGCTGATGTAGAAAAGGTGAGGAAATATGATGCAGATGAAGCATTGTCTGAAGACAATTGTATTGTTTCTCAAATAAGTTAATGTGCATTTTTTAGCAGCTGCAGAGGTGTGTGACTTTCTGAATTTCTGTTTATTATGTGTATTTAGTATTTTCAATACTGATGCGGTTTCTATTAAAGTTTTAATTTATTGTATAAAGCTTTTCTGTGGTAACTTCTCACAGAGGTCTAGTGATTTTTGTCAGCACTAGTACATTTTGGTAGCTTTCTACAGAATTGGTTGCTTTTTGTGTTAGAGGATTTTAACTTGGAAATACTTGGGCAATCCCCTCTGAAAATTTTGTCTTACAATGTTTGCTAGAGTAGAAAACACCTCCATTTTCCCCAGTAGCTACCAAGAATGCATAAAAGCTTAAGCTTAGGTAAATGTAATTGCAAGACTATTATTGCATTTGTTTAGATAAACATTGGTATTGAGCTATTGGTTCATTGTGGCCTGCTCTTCCCCCAGCTTATATCTTTAAAAAAGGAGTATCTGCATTGGATGTAAGCAAGTCATTTCCAGAGAGATCTTTTAGCCATATGCAAACTGTGAGGAAAAAGCTGTATGCAGGTTTACAGTTTTCAAAGGTTTACAACTTGGTGATGGGTCCAGTCATCTTTATGACCCTTTGAGCCCTTATTCATAAGAACTTTTTATGGCCCCAGATTGCATTTCTACCGCTGCTAAACACTGTTCAGAAAGTTCTTTGTTGGAACATAATTACAATGAGGGAATTGTATTTGGGGGGTTTGAGTCTCAAAAGCCACGCAAACTTTAAAACAATTAATCTTGCAACAGAAGGCTACCCTGTTCTTTTATGAGTGTTTGAAAGGACAAGTAGAATGTAAAAAATCTGTTCTCAGTGCATTAGTGTGATAGGAATTGTGATTAAATTGGACCATAAGTGCCATAATAGCGATGTGAAATTCCAGCAATTGGATGATGAAGATGCAGTTGATTTTTATTGTTTCTTATGAGACAGGTCTGCACTGTTACTGCTATCAATTTTGGTTTTTGTTTATTGTAGGTCTTTTAAAGATTGTCCAGCATGCTAAGTGAGGAGTTCTTAATTTGTAGAAAACCAAGTGATTAAATAAATTATTTCATTTAAAACATAAGTACTGATTTGTATTTTACTTATGTTAACTTACAATCTTTGGCACAACTGGAAGTTTAACCCAGCAGGCAGCTAAAACAACCACACAGCCATTCACTCACTTCTGCCACAGTGGGATGGTGGAGAGAATTGAAAAGGAAAAAAAAAAAGGTAAAACTTGTGGGTTGAGATAAAGACAGTTTAACAGGACAGAAAAGACAGACAATAGTAATAATAATGATAAAAGAATATACAAAACAAGTGATGCACAGCACAGTTGCTCACCACCTGAAGCCAATACTCTGTTCTTGAGCGGAACTGCCTCCTGGCCCACCCCCCCATTACAGACGGAACATGATGTTGTATGGTATAGAATATCCCTTTGGCCAGTTTGGGTCAGCTGTCCTGGCTGTGTCCCCTCCCAGCTTCTTAGTTGCCCCCCACCTTCTCATTGGCAGGGCAGTACGAGAAGCTGAAAAGTCCTTGACTACTTGGCAACAACTAAAAACATCAGTGTGTTATCAACATTATTCTCATCCTAAATCCAAACGACAGCACTGTACCAGCTACTAGAAAGAAAATTAACTCTTTCGTTGCTGAAACCAGGACAACCTCAAAAATAATTTAGGAACTCTTTGTTATTGCATACATGCAGTTCCAAGCCTATTACATACATAATAAAAGTATTCCAGTAATTTTATGTGTATAAGAATAAAATTAGCATGAGGTACCTTTAAAAAAATAACCACACTGAGACCAGCTAACTACGTGAGGAAATTCACTGAAAATGCTAAATGTGATGTTCAGTACTCTTTGAGTTATTTTCTTTCTCTTTTTTGCTGCTGCAGCCTCCAGACCTTCTGGCTTGATGGGAATTTCCTCACGTCCTTACCGGAAGAACTGGGAAGTCTGCAACAGCTCAGCTGTCTTGGGCTTTCCTTTAATAACTTCTGTGAACTGCCAGCAATTTGTGAGAAGCTCATTGTCTTAGAGAAACTAGCCCTGGCAGGGAACTTGCTAGAGACCCTTGACCTTGCAGGGCTGAACCGTATGAGTCACATCAAAAGTGTGGACCTGAGGTAAGGGGGAGAAACTTGCTTACATACATAAACCAGATTGCTACTTTCCATTTACAGCAGAGGAGCTGCGTAACTTCTAGTACATTTTGCAGTAAACTAAGTGTGATTTTTTTTTTTTCTTACTGATTCTTTAGCTTTTAGGGAGTTCTGTTTCTGAGGGTGTGCAGAATTCACTTAGAGAAGCAAGGTTAACAGCAATGCCTGAAGCCACTGAATGTGATTCAGCCCTCTAGTTTCCTCTTCTGATACGCTGTTACCATGAGCTTCAGTAGCCTTCGATTTCTCCTACCCTTTTTTGCCTTCCTCCCCTTCCCTGATGTGATCCTGATTCTCCAGACTGCCAACTGCAGAGCTCTCAGAAAGGGACAAAGAACTTTTTGTCTGTGGCAAGACAGCCTAGTATCTAGCCTCTGCATTAGCTTCCTGTGTCAGTGCAAAGTAGCTGTCCCTTAGCCTGGCTTCTGATTCCTAGACTGGCATTAAGAATCTTTTAAACATTGGGGAATGAGTAAGGTGGTTTCACACAGCAGTACAGACAGAGGAAATGTTTTTCTTTGTATTCACTGCTTGAAATCCACTATTACTTCTCATGCATTTCACTGTGCTCACCTTTGGCATTAGACTGCACCAGAACTCTTCCTTTCTTCTTCTTTCTTCTCTCTCTTACTGATGTCCAGTGTTCAGTGTCCTGTTTTCTGACTTTGTAACTCTTATCTCTGAGCGTTTAGGCTGAACAACCTGAAGAGAGCAGCAGCTGACGCTCTGGAAGTGAACAAATCTGTGACTTACATGGATTTACGAGACAATCAGATGACAGATCTGGATCTGAGCTGCTTGGGCAGCCTGGAGCAGCTGCACTGCGAGCGGAATAAGCTGAAAGAGTTGACGCTGAGTGGCTTCTCCCTTCGGGCCCTCTATGCCAACAGCAACTGTATGTCTCTCTGCCTTCTTCACCTGCCTTCTTCCTTCAAGCCCCGGGAACAAATGAAAACAGCCCTTTGCCCTCACCCACACAAAAAAAATACTTACGCTGATGTTACAGCAGTGAGACCGTACGTGATGGGTGTTCTGGGGTCAGTTCCTAGGGATCGCATATGCATATATATGTGCGCAGGCTGTGTAACGAGGAGGTTGTAGTGTTGAGTTACTATCCAAGGAATTTGTCTTCCAGTGAGATCTGTTTGGGAGTCCACAAATAAAAGTGCAGTCCTCTCTTGTTCTCGTGCCCAACATGGCAGATGGAGGAACAGGATAGTGAGAAGCTGTAGTGCCATATGGCAGATGTATGAACTGTGAGCTCTGTCTTGGGAAGGATGAGTAGAGACCTTGAGTATCAATAAAGTAAGGCTGTGAGTCTTACTTGCTAGCTAGTTTGTCTGCTTCTCTATGCTGTTTTCCCTCTGAAGCTCTGCAATCATAATTATTTGCTTTACCTCATTAGGTCTGACAGCTGTTAATATTTATCCGGTTCCTGGTCAACTGACGTGTCTAGAACTCTCTCAGTAAGTGACTATACACAACAGAATATAAAGCAAGTATCTGGACACCTTTGCTGTTTTCTGCAGCAATTTTCTGAAGCTTTTAAGCTTTTGAGAGAATTGAGAGGAATTGAGGGAAGGCACTCCATCTTCACAATAGAACTGGAAAGCCCATCACTGAAGAATGATGAAAGTTTCCCAGACCAGAAGCCCCTCTGAATCAGTATGACCTCTCCAGGTCACTGGCTGCCCTTCAGATGTAGGCTGTAATCAGCAAAAAAAGCCAAGCAGGGACCACTGAACTTGTGGCAGCTTACTGGGATGAATGGTGGGAATCTGTGGAGCAAACATTTAGAGTAGCTGCCAGTGATCTCTGCTGTTGGCTTCATTGCCTGCATCTGCCCTTAGAGCAGCATTGTGAGACGTCTAAGACAGGATGCCCAGAGAACCTAATCACCTTTTGCTTCAGTTCTGGGTTGATAGTAGGATAGTGTAGGGTGACCTGTTCTGCTGATGTCAGTGCTGTAAAATAAGGTGATCATCAGAGCCTTGCATCAGTACTACCAATCATGCATGAGCTCAGTTTGCATTACACAGCTAGCCATAAGATAAATTCCACGTGACTAGCTGGGATACTGTTGTTCATTTTCTGCCTACAGTTTTTGGTTTGGTTGTCACTGACGTCATGCAGCATTCAAATGGTATGTTCCATATGGAGTGCTGGTGTCTAGCTTTTCCCCCTTGCTTTTCTCAGCAATCAACTGCAGTGTGTCCCAGACTGGGCCTGTGAAGCAAAGAAACTGGAAGTTTTGGATGTGAGCTACAACCTCCTTATGGAGCTTCCATCAAGGTTAGCAAACCTTCTTGTACAGAGCTGAGCTTTCTTCTGTGGTGAGCTGACTGGGGAGAGAGAAGCAGTGCTATTCTAGTTGCTTTATTCCTTGTTGTGCAGAGATACAATCCACTTACTTTGTTTGTGCAGCATCAGAAATCTCTGCATTCAAATGTTGGAAAGAACTGACTTCCAAATCAACTTCTTGAGTAACAGGGGCCAGATAATTTCATCCTGTTCTTCTGGCTTCTACTGCAGCTGTTTGCACCTGAAGTAAAACATGCTGCTATGATTTTATTTGTGTTACCGTAGTGTCTGAACATGTCATAGGTGAGGCCCTAATATGCCTTGCATTGCCCCACAGAGATTTCATCTGTTACCTTTCATAGGGAGATATCACAGATATACAATATAGCTGATTTCAAAGGTAGCTTTCACAACACATCATCAGCCAACTCCTTTCTCCCTGTTTCGGTTTCTGCAGAAACGTGGTAAAGAGGAGCCAAGAACAAATACGATTTTGCAGATATTTATATACTTCTCCAAGGTACCAGGGATATCATGGGAATAAGCAAAGCATGAATGTTCTTAACCTGTATGGGTGTGATTGTAATGAATGAGGCACAGTATCTAGGGTAAGCTATTTTGAATTTGAATGGAAGGATGGATTACAGTGAAGAAATGCAGTGAGCAGGTTGAAGCAGTTAAAGCAGCAGGCATAGGAAGTGATCTTAGCAGTGACATTCTAATGGTTGTCAGAGACAAGACTACATATATCAAAAGCATGAAAAGGATGTGATAATGAGAACTTAGAAAAGAATTTTAGCCATGGCAATGCATGAAAAAGACCAGAATTTAAGTATATTGTGCAAAAAGAACCTGCAGAATTCAGACATAGAAATATATGTTCTGAAAAGAAATTTAAGCATTTTTAAAGATTCCAGAGTGCTGGAATTTACTGTATCCATTGGGGATCTCTTCCAATATGTTTTGTCGTCAACACTGTAAATGTGTCTTGTGTACAGTTAGAACTTCACCAGCGTTGACTTTCAGCCACTGATCAGGTTAATCCAGCAGACTAAAGCTCAGAGAGCCTTGCATAACGGGATATAGTTCACCATGAGGTTGTCTTTTACACTTAGTTATCCAAAACCAGAATTGTATCAAAGTGGTGCCCAACAGTGTTGAGCAGAAATACCCAAGCCAGCTATGGATGTGTCAGCTTGATAAGGAAATTGGTGTATCTGAATTTGAATGGCTTTTTCTCCCCAGTATCATTAGCTTTGAGAAGCCACAGCATACAGAAAGAAACTGAATTAATTGACCCGCATGGAGCTTTAGCATTTCATCCTTCGAAGCTGTTCTGTATAGGGCTCTTGGAATATAGTCCCAAGTTATCACCTCACCCAGATGGGCAGGGTGGTTCTAGGCTATGTCCAGATGTGTTCAGATATCCTTTCTCAAAATTCCTGCAAGCAATTCTCTGCAGTTCATGGGGACAGAGGCCTTTTCCTTCAATAAACACTCAGTTCTGGAGAATGTGACAACAGCCTCGGAAGTAATACAGGAGTGCTAAGCAGCTCTGAATTTAAGTTGGCACAGGGGAAGTGTTTTTTTCTGCCTATGAGTGAAAAAAGGTATTTAAATCCATCCTTTGTGATTTCTCCTTTTTTGTCTGCCTGAGAGAATGCTAGGCACATGCACGCAGACAGACTCATATCACAAGTTACTGATCTGCAGTAGCTTAGAGGGAAATGTAGATACACTTTCAAGCATTCAGAGTGACCGAGACACCTTACCATGTGTGTTTTTTTGCTTTGTCATTGTTTACATTTTACAGATCAGTGTATTTTAATTTTTCTGTGCTGTACAGTCAAATTATAACAGATTAAAAACTACCTTTTCCCACTCTGAGGATGTGAAGAGGAGTGAGCCAAGCTGATACAGAAAAACCTGTGTCTTTCTAGGATCCTCAGCAGCTTGAGCCTTCGGAAGTTGATGGTGGGGCACAATCGTCTGCAGAGCCTTCCACCTCTTCTAGAACACATTCCACTGGAGGTGCTGGACCTTCACCACAACCTGTTGGCTAAACTCCCAGAGATGCTATTTGTCAAGGCTCTGAAGTGAGTGACAGTAGCAAGCATCTTCTGTCTGCATTAACCTTTGGAGTTGTCAAGGCTGATAGTGGCATCTGTGTGACTGTCCTTGCAAGGTTCCATTTGCATAAGAGATAAGAGGTGTGTGCTTTATGAGGAGGTAATTCAGGTCCCACAAGGGAAGTCACCAAGCTGATTTGAGGGAATCTGTTCCTGTTGCTATTTAATTACAGGAAAACAGAGGCTTACCTAACCCAACAGCCAACCAAAGAATTAGCTTCAGTTGCAACTGTTTCTAAGATGATGTTACTGCCTGAAGAGCTTTGTCTTTAAAAGTAATTTGTAAATTCAGGAAAGAAGCTATACAGATTTTCAGGTATTACAGCAGAAAATAACCTGAAGCAGCAGGTCATTGAAGAACAGTGAGAGCACCCTTACAAATGAACAACCCTTCTAACTGTCTATTCAGACATGAGTCAACCCTTCTTTTAAAGACTCTGCATAACAGTTTATGTAGTCCGCATCTACCAGACTTTATGTAGTCTGCATCACCCCCTCCACAGCCTCTTCAGTACTCACTGTATACTGTAAAATGCTGTGTGTATCCACAGTGCTGTATACCTAATAAGTCATTAGCAGACTCATAAATTTTAACATCACTAGGGATGTTAGACTGTGTTGTCTGGCCTTCTGTCTAATGCTGTTGTTCTCTCCACACTGGCATTTGTATAGCTCCTTTTCCTGCTGTTAATGGAGTGGTTTAGATGATGTGAAGTCTGATTTTTTGCACTTCTGCTATGGTTAGCCTCAGGTACCTGAATGCATCTGCAAACAGCCTGGAGTCCTTGCCCTCTGCATGTACAGGGGAGGAGAGTCTGAGCATGCTGCAGCTGCTTTACTTGACCAATAATAACCTCACAGATCAATGCATCCCTGTCTTGGTGGGACACCCGAACCTACGGATCCTGCATCTGGCAAACAATAACCTACAGACTTTCCCCGCAAGGTAAGTAATACTGGTGGCTGAGATAGCACTCACCAGGAGGATTGCCTTACTGCAATTGTACATGAGTTGGTGTTAAAGCAAGGTGCTCTCCCTCTGGCTTGATGACAAAAGCCTGCCATTCCTACACGCACACTGAGAGGTATTGCACGTTAAAGGGGGATTGGCACAGTGCTGTTGGCTGCAGTGGTTCCTGTCCTAGTTGTGGTGGATGTATGCATGGGGATGGGGGCAGTATTTCTTCACAGTTTCAATGGTACTGGCACGCAGCTTGCTGTGCTGCGTTTTTTCACTTTTTGGTCTTGCCAGAAGACCCTCAGTCAGACTTGTCTGAACTCCTGCCCAATGTGTGTCATACAATTTCATCCATTAATTCATGCACCAGGCTTATGATTTGGAGTTGAAATACAGATAAATCTAACTCAGTGTAGCTGGAGACTCCCGTGTGTTCCTACTAAGTTGTTCCAGAGTAGGGCCATGGAAATGGCCAAGTGGCTGGAACACCTCTCCCATAAGGAAAGGCTGAGAAAGTTGGGATGGTTTAGCCTAGAGAAGGCTCCGAGAAGACCTTCTTGCAGAATTTCAATATATAAAGGGGGCTTATAAGAAAGGCACAGAGAGACTTTTTACCAAGGTCTGTAGTGACAGGACAAGGGGCAATGGTTTTAAACTGAAAGAGGGTAGATATAGATAGGACAAAAGGAAGAAATGCTTTACGATGAGGATGGTGAGGCACTGGAACAGGTTGCCCAGAGAAGTTGTGGATGCCCCATCCCTGGAAACATTCACGGTCAGGTTGGATGGGGCTTTGAGCAACCTGATCTAATGAAAGATGGCCCGGCCCAAGGCGGGGAGGTTGATGATTTTTAAAGGTCCCTTCCACCCCAAAACATTATGTGATTCTATGATTTTCCAAGCATAGCTTAAGAAAACTTCAGCTGTCTATGCATAATAATAAATATATTTGGCCTTTATAGTTTCTTAGTATGTGAGAAGGGTTCCTCTGAGCCCTTTCCGAATTCTCAATGCTTTTATGGCTATGTAGACAGCAGAACTTGGACACTGCTCTACTGAAAATCATAAGCAGATAACGTTGGTTGCAACCATCTACTTGAGTCCTCTTCTGGTGACACCTTTATACACTGTTCTGAGTACCTGTTCATCTGACTCAAGCCTTTTTCAGAGCAATGTCTCTGAGGATTGTTTTCTCTCTAATTGTAACTTGTACAAGTTCCTATGTGCATAACATTACCTAGCTAATTTAAATCACATGCTCTTAAGGTAAGTTCCACCATATTTTTTTATTTGCAAATTTTACTTGGTATAATTTGGTGAGTGTGTATATGTTTTTCTTACTAATCACTGATCTATTGTCATTGAATCAAAAGTGCATCCTCACAGAACCCTACTAAAAGGACTTACACTGAATTCTTAATTCATTATTACTTTTCAGTATATTCTGTAGAACAGTTTTGGGGTATCAAATATATTTTCTTTGGAATAGAGAGCTAGTGCTATACTAGTAGACTTCTGTGTCAGCTTAATTTGTAGCCTCATAAAACCCAGCAAATTCTGTTACATTAGCACAAAAATCTAAGTTTTTTTTAATTATTTATTAATTATGTCAGCACAATTAATTCAATATTGATTACATTTGTGCAAGCTTTGCCATGATTCTTTCTGGTACTGGTCAGGCTAAAAAAACACTTCCATGTAAATCTTTTTTTATTGCTACAAAGTACACTCACACAGCTTAGCTTTTTTTTGGTCAGTTTTAAAATTAAGACACTAGAATCTTCTGCTTTAGTGCTTTAGAAGTCAGGAGTGAAGGGATCTCTCTGTTGGATAAATCCAAGCCAAGCTTGGGGACCCTGAGGTCTTAGTAGAGCATCTCTTAGGACTCTTGGTTGCCTGTCAGTAAATTAGAAACGTAGCTCAAAGGGCAGTGTCTGTGGATAGCTTATCTACAGATTCAGAAAGTGACAAGTTCTTCCCCATAAGATAGAGTGTTCTTTTGTTTCTCTTTCAGCAAACTCAGTAAGCTGGAGCACTTGGAAGAGCTGAATCTGAGTGGCAACAAACTGAAAACAATTCCCACAACGGTGGCAAACTGCAAGCTACTTCACACACTTATTGCACACTCTAATGAAATCAGCATCTTTCCAGAGATTCTGCATTTGCCCCGTATTCAGGTATTCTTATGGAGAAGGTAGAGAGGTAACAGGGAAAAGTTTGGGTTGGAGAGGAAGACTGTCTGCTAAGGGGAGGAACTGGGGGTCTCAGCATTGTGCTTGATCAACCTGAGAAGAGAGCACAGAACGTGCATTGTAGATCTGTCACCTTTCAGAGTTGATCAAAGATGGCTCATCTCTCATTTATCTTTACCATCTGTCTCTGACTTGTTGTATTTCTGGTTTACCATTTGAGACAGTAGGGAGTGTTATATAGGTAGGCAGGTTTGTATATATGGGCCTTCTGTTATCTTTAGTGTGACCTGTTCTTTCAGTATTGGAGTCCTGGCTGTGGAGGTTGTAAGTATTTGCTGCTTATAAATTATCCTTCTACTAATAGGTCAGACCTGTTTTCATGACCTGTTTGTGGGTTACAATCAGTAGTGGGGTCACATGATGTTTGAAAGGAGCACTGGAGGAATTGATCACATGAGAGAACAAAGAATATTTTCTGTGTCATTGTGGGTTTTTTTGATACTGCAGTTTGTGGATTTGAGCTGCAATGACTTAACTGAAATCCTAATCCCTGAGGCGCTGCCAGGTGCCTTGCAAGAGTTGGACCTGAGCGGAAACACAAACCTGGTGCTAGAACACAAGACACTGGACATCTTCAGGTGAGCCATGGAGATGCCAACCCAGTAGTGACCTGCACAGGAAGGGTAACCCTTCCCAGGAGGGGAAATGGGATAGTAAAGTGTGTACCACAGCACTGCATAATGTTATAATGTTCCCTGCCTGAGGCAACTGAAGCTTTCTATCTTGTAGGAAGGGAAAAGTCTGGGTCCAAATCATTAGAGCAAGCAAACAATTTCTCAGGTGGTATGAGGTTCTCCCAGCAACCAAACATGTCCAGAAGGCCAAGACCTTAATCTCTTCTCCTTGGTGCAGTTCTTTCCGCAGTCTGCCATCTAAAACACTAGACTGGACAAGGTCCTTTGGCCACAAGCTGTTCAGTGGGGTCTAGGAGAGAATAACTTCTGTTCTTCTCTCTCTGTAGTCACATTACTACACTGAAGATTGATGCTAAGCCCTCCCTTACGGCGGACTCAGCACTCACTTCTACCTTCTGGAGCCATGGAGTAGCTGAGATGGCAGGCCAAAGAAATAAGTGAGTATTGTGGTCTGCTGGACGCTGACGCTTTGTCTTCTCAGGGTGCTAGGTGGAATGCACTGCTAAGCATCCAAGCAGACTTGTTCTGTTCAAAAGCTCATCAGTCCCTCTGTCTCTCCTGATGTCTTGCTAAGTCTTGGTAGCTCAAGCCTCCACATTGCCCTTTCCTTCAGTTTTCATGCTTATCCTGGGATGCTTGGACTTTGCTTCCTACCCTAGCAGAGATGTTTTTTCTTTCTCTTGCCGGCTGTGCCCATTGCCCTCTCCTGAGTGTGGTCAAGGAGCGTTTGGGAGTTGCAATAATAAACTGCATCTGTACATGTCATGGGGCAGTGAATGTAGGGACAGAGGCTTTGCTGCCCTGTAAGAACAGCACTCATGGCGAGATGCCTGATGGCTGTGGTTTTGGGGACCTTATAATCTTTTGTGACATACTAACTTTGCTTGTATGCTTTTCTAACAGGCTGTGTGTGTCATCCCTAGCACTGGGGAACTTTGCAGAGGGGGTGGAGGCTGTGTATGGCATGTTTGATGGTGACAAGAACGAGGAGCTGCCACGCTTGCTGCAGTGCACCATGGCCGATGTGCTCCTGGAGGAGGTACAGCAGTCAGACACCATGTTCATGTCCAACACCTTCTTGGTCTCCCACAGGTAGGACAGTGAGCAAGCTGGTCCTGGTGGGACCTGCATAGGTATATCACTTAATGTGTTAGGTGGGGTGAGGCAGCCCTCCAGAATGCCTGTTGCTGGAGTCTGGAGCCTTCCTACACCTTCTCCTCCAACAGGAAGCTGGGCATGGCTGGACAGAAGCTGGGTTCTTCTGCTGTCCTTTGCTGTATTCGTCATGATGTGGCTGATCCAACCAGCAACTTTTCTCTGACGGTGGCCAATGTGGGGACGTGCCAAGCCATTCTGTGCCGAAGTGGAAAACCACTGCCTCTCTCCAAAGTCTTCAGCCTTGAACAATGTTCAGAAGAAGCCAAGAGAGTCAAGGAGCAAAAAGCCATTATAACAGAGGTTGGTTTGGACCCTCTTCACTTCAGCTTCCACCCTCCTGTAAACGCTTGGTACAAATACATGAGTTCTGCTGCCTGCACAATACTACAGGGGAGAGGATGGCATGAAAGCATGCGAGTGACTTGCATGTTGCTTCATGCTCTGCTTCTCTTGCTGATTAGCTATTCAAAATGACACGTTCCTAAAACACCCGTTAAGGCCTGAGACCTACAGGTACAGAATGCCAAGGATGACTTGTGGAAAGAGGGAGGAAAGAAAAGAGGTGTGGAGCTAAAGGAGGGGAGGTCCATAATACTGTGCGTGGCTTGGGTGAGTCTGGAGAAGAGCCACTAAAGAACAGAGCAGGGCCTGGGAAGTCATCTTGTCTCAAAACCCACAAAATATCTTCGGTGTTTCTTGAAAAGTATTACTCAAGTTAGCTCTCTTTGGATTTCTTCCATGTTTTACTCAGTGAAGGTACAGGTTTAGCGGCCCTTGAGACATGCAGAACCCAGATATAAAGTATATTACAGGTAAAAATTTTCACACAAAAAAAGAAATGTTCATTGGTTTTATGTGAAAGTATTAAAATGATTTATGGAGAACCCTCTTAAGGTTAACTTTCTAAAAACTTGGAAATAACAGGGAAGTTCCAAAGGACTGGAAAACATGTCATTGGTGAAACTCTGAGAAATCTGTGTTAGTTTTATGCTCAGTGGGTCTTGTAAAAAGTATCAGGTTGTTTGATAAAAGTGTTTTTGACAGGGATAATCTGTTAAGGTGTTATAGCTCTGCAAGGTGCTCTATTCTATAGCACTCTGACTAAAAATAACTGTGTAATCAATGTAGCATGTTAAATGGTTTAAAAACTGGCTGATGAATGGATTCTGAAAAATAAAAGTTAAATCATTGTCTAAGGAGACTTCCCTGCATGTGTCCTCTGCTGGTTTTTAATACTTAGCAGCAGCAACACTTAACACCCAGAGGATACAGAAATTAAGAACACTGAAATTAAATTCAAAACTCTGGGGTAGCTGTGTACTCTGTATGCACTGACTTGGAAAAGGGACTGAGGGTTGTAGGCAATCTTCCATCCAGGAGACTAGCATCAGGCTGTTCAGGGGACTATCACAGGAAGAACAGGAAGGAGGTAATACCTGCAGGTTACAGCAGTAGTGTGAGATGCCTACTTGTTCTTTTCTTCCTCAGGATTTAGTGTCCACACTTCAGAATGCAGTTATATGTCAATAAAGAGGGAAATAGTTCAGAAAATACACAAAAGTTATTTAAATGACTGGATAATCTGCCTTGCAATGAGAAAGTAAAAGTCACTATCTTGCTCATACTGAAAAAATAAGTTTTATGTAAGACTCATGAGTGGGATTCTCTGATCAATGTGCTGCAGGTAGTCTACTGCATGTTTCAGAATAGCTTGCTACAATTCTTCAGAATGTGAAAAGTCTTGTGGGATAAAAGTATATTATTGCCAGCATGAGTGATGAGTGATTACTGTACCTGGTGATCAGATACAGTGAATACCTGAGCTGTGGTAGCTGGACCTAGATCCCTTTCTCTTATACTGTAGTTGTGCACTGGCATTTCTCAAGGCTCCATGTCAGTATATGGGCAAGGGAAAGCCTGCTCTTCAAATGATCCAATAGCAGATCTAATGGTACTGCCTTGTTTCTCTTGTCTGCAGGACAATAAGGTCAATGGTGTGACTTGCTGTACTCGGATGCTGGGCTGCACATACTTGCATCCTTGGATCCTGCCCAAACCACATGTCAATTCCATTCCACTGACTGTGCAAGATGAGCTGCTACTTCTAGGGAACAAAGCTCTCTGGGAACACCTTTCTTATACAGAGGCTGTCTCAGCCGTGCACCACCTACATGACCCACTAGCTGCTGCAAAGAAACTCTGCACTTTAGCCCAAAGCTATGGTTGCCAAGACAATGTAGGTGCAATGGTGGTGTGTCTGAACATCAGTGAGGACAGCTGCACGTGTGAGATGCATGGCGTCACTCTGCCAGGTCCTGGGGGATTTAGTTCTACCACCACAAAGCCAGCAACACCTTCATCTAGCAGTGGAATTGCTTCAGAATTTAGCAGTGAACTGTCCACTTCTGAGGTTAGCAGTGAGGTGGGCTCTACTGCTTCAGATGAACACAATGCTGTTGGTCTTGATGGCAGTTTGCTACCACGACAAGAGCGACGTTGCAGCCTACATCCTGTGCCCCCCTCAAGCATCTTTCAGCGCCAACCTTCCAGTGCTACCTTCTCTAGCAACCAGTCTGACAATGGTCTGGATAGTGATGATGAGCAGCCTGTGGAAGGTGTGATGACAAATGGCAGTAAAGTGGAGGTAGAGGTGGACATCCACTGCTGTAAAGGAAAGGACATGGAGTTTGAACCTCCTGCTGCAGAGTACAGCTCCTCTGCTCCAGAGCCAGAGGATGACTCTGGACTTGTCCTCATCATTCGGAGACAGAACAGTGTAAACTGCAACACTGTGCAGAGGGGGGTCAAGGAAAAATGTGAACTGCAAAAATCTCTTTCCACATGCTGTCTCTATGGAAAGAAGCTTTCCAATGGCTCCATAGTGCCCTTGGAGGAGAGCCTTAACCTCATTGAAGTAGCCACAGAGGCACCCAAGAGGAAGACAGGTTATTTTGCTGCTCCATCCCAGATGGAGCCAGAGGATCAATTTGTGGTGCCACCTGATTTGGAGGAGGAAGTGAAGGAACAAATGAAGCAGCATCAGGAGAATGGAGCAGATCAGGAAAAGAAAGAGGAACATGCAGCAGCTCTGCCAGAGGAGTTTGACACAGCTTTGTAACCCTATAAGTACTGCTCACACGTTGTCTTTCCCAGGAAGCTCTGTCCTATAAGGGTTGTCTTGCCCTCCAAGGCAAGCTGGGATCTGCAAGGAGTACAGGCATCTGCTGCTTCCTTAATGGAGTCGAGGAAGAATTTGGAGTACTAAGGTCTGGGCTGTCCGCTTTTTACTGTAGAGTCTCAGTTGTTCTATGAGCACACAGACCAGCAGCTGAGCTCTGTGTTAGGAACTGTCTGGAAATTGTGCAAGCACTAGGAAGAAGGCAGGTGTTCCAACACTGGCCTGTAACTCCTTGAACCGCGAGGTTCTGCCAGTTCTGCAGGCAAGGGGCTGGCATATGTGTGTGTGGGGTGAGGAAGCTGCTGTGAGGGGGCAATGTTCAGTGTTTGGAGTCCTGTGAATATTTCTGATGCAGCCCTCCCCTTCCCCCCTCCCCCCAGCACCTGACTTTGTTATTCCTTGAAAGAATACAGCCAGTTGCAATGAAGATGACCCAAGAATGGTTTCCTACGTTAATTGCAAGCACTTTTATTGATTGCACTTAAGCTCCCCTTCAGCCCAGCACTTTATTATTTAGCGTTAGGGGAGAGAGCGCTCTTCAAAGAGTGCAGTGGGGGTTTTTCCCAATGTATATTGTTAGGGCAGTGGAGGGCTCAAGGTACCAGTGTTCTGATGAGCACTGGTGCAGGATAGAGCAAGGGTTATGATGGGATCAGCCTGTGCAGGATGAGAAAATACACAGCTGATTGATAAGCAGGTGCCTACTGATGCATTTGACATGGAGCATAGGAAAGATGATCTCTGGACTGGTTGATTAAGGTAATGTGCACAGCTAGTGCTTGTAGCTGCAGAGCACAGACCCAGCTCAGCAGTAGCTTGGCCACCTCCATAATGGATGCTTCACAGTAGAGGCTTCCTGTATCCAGAAGACAAGGGATGAAACCCAGAGCTCATGTTTGTTGCAGTGAGGTACTCGGCCTAAGAGGAAACCAAGTTGTAAACAGTGGTATGCCACTCCAGAGCCAGTGAGCAGTGAGGCTGCCCTTCGTATGCTGGGGAAGTGTTCAGTGCTCTGTTCCCCCAACATAAACCTCTGCACTGTCAGCTATAGCATCTTTGCTTGCCTATGAAAACAGGAGTCATATTCCAAATCCACAGCAACCTGCATTTCATGGTACGTGCCCAATTTGGCCACAAACAAGGTGAAAGCATACTTGTTTCTGCTTAGCTTTCAATGCAAAAGGAAGAAATAGAACTTTTCACCTTAACATCTTTATCAGCACTGGAAAAGATGTTTAAAACAGTCCCACTAATGGTGAATTGGCCAGTCTGCACTCAGCAGACGCATTGTGTTTCCGTTAGGATTTTTGGTGCAGGGTGTAAGTTGGTTGCCTATGTTGCCATCTTCTGTAAGCGTTGTGAAAAGACCGCTACACCTCTAGTATGCAGATCTGTCTTCCTTAGCTGGCAGAGAGCTGGACAGCAGCTGCCCCCGGTCATGTCAGTGGTGCAATAATCCTGACTGTAACGTGGGCTAGTGCCTTTTCTTCTTTATTAATTATATTTATGAAGAAAACTTGAAAGTTTCTTCTCAAGAGCTCTGAGGGGCTTGAGTTGTATATTTTTGGATCAAATTCAGGCCTTGCTCAGAAGGAAATACTGTGCAGACTACTTGTGGGATTCTGTCAATATAGATCTTTTGACAAAATCTAATGGAGTTTTACAGAGATTTCAAAGCACCTTGAATTTCTTCTCACTAGGAAAAAATGTATTTTTACCATGCATGAGAATGCAACATTTTGCAATTATACCTTGTGCTAGTTACAATGTAATCATAAAAGAACTCAACTTTTTGAAAAGTTTAAAGTCTCATAAATTTTGGCTGTTTAAATGCCTGTTTCATTTGGAAATTGAGAGAAGGCTAATTCTTAGAATCATAGAAAGCAGCATTTGAATCCCTGAGGCAGGGATTTCTGAAACAGCAGAAAAGATTCAAAAACTAAACCCCAAAACCTCTTTCATGTTCTCTTCATATAAGTATGCAGAAAAGGCTCATCCCAATGTATTTGACTGTAACTTTTAATTCTGTCACTGGTGATAATTCTACCAAATATCTGTGCCCAGCCCAAGACTTTCTGATACCTGACAGGGCTGCAAAGCAGCCTCTGTTCAGTATTAACGTAATGCAGAAATACACTCTTCTTTCTGAATAAGACTGTGACAAACCTTGCACTAGGAGAGTGGCAGATGTTAATGCAAATCAGGTCTCTATTTCTTGCACTGATGTGGAAAATCCAGTGTGTCCTTGCCAGTCTGAACCAGTAGCATTGCATGGAGAGTTGGTATTGCCACAGGGAGTTAGTCGTGAACAGCTCTACCTAGCTCAATGGGAAAGGACTAAGTAAAATAAAGTTCTGCAATGGAGCATGCAGATTTCTGAGCTGCTCGTCTTCATGGTAGTGGCAGAATGGAATGCAAGGAATTCCTGCTTAGCCTTTTTCTCCAGTGTTGTTTCTGCTTTTGAAGCAGAAAGAGTTTGATACAGCTAGCTCTCATTTTCTGTGGCTGTGGACTGTCATGGCAGAACACGGCTTGTTCTCTTACACTAGGTAGAGCCCACAGCTTTTTCTGCTTAAGCTGATACTATGAACTATTTGTCTTACTCTGGGCAGTGCAGCCTGAGTGCTTCCCTCCACCACCACCTTCTGTTTTCCTGCCTCCCTAGAGGCAGCAATCTTCTCCTTTGTCTTCCTCATCTTACTTATTACCACCATCTTAGATTTCAAGCTCCCTAGGAGCATTGCTGTAGGTGGAACAGGTATGAATGAGCAAGTCTAGTGAAGGACTGATAGCAGGTGATAGAAAATGTTTTCCCAGTTCTCTTCCTGTTCTCCTCCAATCTCTTCCCTGATTTTTGTATGTCATTCTTGCACAGATACATCATCTCCACAGAGCCGCATCACTAAGAATGTCCCATTCGTTAACAGACTTGCTATTAGAGGGAGGTTCTCAGCTTGGGGTTATCAGGCTGTCTTGTCCCTGCTGAGCAATGCCAGACCTGCCATGCTCCATGTGGCCACAATCAAGTTAGGCTGGTTGGTTTGTCCAGCTCTTCAGTAATGCTGGCTCTGCTGATGAGCACGCTCGTCGAGAACAGGTACTCTAAAAGCACTGACCTGTCTGCCCTGTCCAGAAGGGCTTCCACAAAAGGAACCCATAAAGGTTATATTCAGTGACAAGTAGTTGGGGCCCAAGTATTAAGGATAAGAGATAGCCTCCAAGTTGCTCCCAGCACCAGGGACAGGCCTGGTGGAGGCAGTGCCACAAATTAATGGGACCTGATCAGAATCCTCAAATAGGTGGGAGGTTAAAATCCTGTTCCAAGGAGGAGTAAGTATTTCCCTTCCTTGGGGACAGACTGCTGTGAGGCCTGAAATCCTTCTCATTCAGCCACAACTAAGGCTCTTGGACTTAAGGAGTTTCTGTACTCTTGGATGGTGATGGCTTTCGTGTCACTTCCCTAAGGCCTTCTTCAGGCATTAGGTTCATTTCTTTGTTTTTGTGCAATCGTCTGCTGTTCCGTTGCTGTTGGAAGACTCCAAGTGTATTTTTTTCCTCTTTTGTGACATTTTAAAATGTTAACTTTTTTTCAACTTTACTCATATGACCCAGTGCATGTTAAAGAAATATTGCAATGCACCAACTGTTTATTAAATAATCTTTTTTCACGTTTTTTGTTTTAAAAAGACTAGTTTCTATATCGCACTCTAGCATGCACTTATAATAATCCCCTGGTTTATCGTCTATGGGAGTAGGTTGTCCAATGAATGCACCTTCAGCACTGTGGCCTATGTTTGTATTGCTTTGGAGAGACAAATAACATAAGATTGCGGGAAAACACTATTCCATTCTTTATTCAGATGTATAGAGCAGTCCAGGAAAGAAGAATATTTTTGCATCAACTTTTCAGCTGACTTAGCAATAAAGATTTTTACTTTCATCTAACTATATATTCTGATTCCATTACTGCGCTGGAGGGAATTTGTGCAATATTCCAGTCAAACATAGCTGTGGCTAGCAGTAGCTGTGCTGTAGGGTCTCCTTCATTGAGCTCTGTGTCTTACTTCACTCATCAGCCTTCCATACAAAAGCTACTTGCAGAACACTGTAAGGGTGGAATTCATAATACCATTTATTAGGCAGCTTTCTGTATCCTGCCAGAGGAACCCTGCCTGGTGAACTTGCTCTAAATAGTATTGTATAGCTTTCTAGAAGTTGCTGCAGCAAGCAGGAAATACAGAATCGTTAAAAGAAATAAGACCACAGTGGACTGTCCACATAAATCCCTGTGCTGAAACTTTCAATGCACCTAGCTCCTAAAAGGGAGGAGAAATCAAACAAACCCCAGAGTACCTGGTGTGTTGCTATTTAGTATTTGTTTTACTTTTGTATCTCTAGTTTCAACAATGTTCCATGGTTTTGGTAATTGCTAGGATTTAGTCACTGGTGCCAGTGAAACTGGAGATACATCCAAGAGAAAGCACATTTCTGGTATGTTTAGTTTGGTGGGGGTTTTTTTGGTTTTGGTTTTTTTTTTTTAACTACAGGCAGAACTGGTCTGTGAGACCAGCTGGTGGTTCCATCTTCATATCAACAATGCACATAGTGGGGCATTGCTCTGAAGTGACACTTCACTGAGGCATGATTTTGTGATTCTAGTGCTACTTTTCTTTTCCCTGTTAAATTTCCTATAAAAGTTTTTAATAAAAGTAGATTTCACTTTTTTTATAAATAATACAAGGGCAGCATCTCACTTCCCCAACTTATACATTAAAAATGTATTTTGAAAACAATACACTTCTTTCTTAAACCATCTGTTTGAGCTCTTAAAGCTTTTCTCTCATTAATCCCAACTCAGGGCATCTTTTTAAGCTAAAGAGTTGTATACAAGTTATATAAAAAGACCATTTTGTACACAAATGTGACCTCTCCAGGAGAGTTTGAAAAGGCATTGTGTCACAAATTAGGCTGAGTGTATTAATCATTTTGCAAGTTTATTTCAGGATTCTCTGATGGCTGTATAAATGCCACATTCAAACTGCCCTGTTAGTTCCAAGAGACCTACAAAAAAGCAATAATTATCTGCCACAACCATGGGCCTCAATCACTCAGTTTTAAGAGCTCTGTTCTCAGTGAACAGTTGCTGTAGTTTCAGCTACAGAAAGCTGTTCAGCAGCAGAAGTATGTAGTAGTAGTACTTGTAGCAAGACCTCATTGGAGGAGAACAAGACACGCAACAGGGGGGGTGGAAAGGCTACCTGTGAAGCAGGCAGCTTGCTAGTCAACTACCCGAGGACAGTTACTCTCTACTAAGAGACACCCACCAGATGAAGACAATCCATCAGACTTTGTGTCCACTAATGCAATAATGCAAACTCAAGTTAGGAACAGCTTGGCTCTGCCATATTTAGAGCTATACTCTCTCAGTGTGTGTTCTGCTGCAGCATTAAAGAGGAGGAATCATTCTAAAGCTTGTATAATTGTACTGGCTTCTGTTTCAGGTTGTCAGCTGCTCTGTACCCCCTAACAGCTAGGCCTGCACTAAGCAGGTATGCCATGACAGCTATGCAGCCTGAGAGGCCAGCAGCAATCTCTGCCCCATGCAGGCTGCACCTGAAGCCCTGATAGCCTTTGCTGTGATAAAGCTGCTCTCTCTCTTTGCACACTGATGAATTATAAACCCCCAGCAGAAAATGGAAGAAATAGTACAGAGCTGGCACCATGCCAATTGCAATTACTATGTCCAGGATGCATTCAAGTAGCAGCCATGCTGGGAAATGCCATGGTAACTGTAGAACACCAACCAAAATAAGAACACAAGAGAAGACCAGGAGACATCCTCCCACAGCCATTGCTGCCCTTGCAATTGGCAGCTTTAGTAGGTAGAAACGCTGGTCAAGCTGCTGGGCTTTTTCTCCATCTGCTCCACTAAAGCCACTGTAAGCCCCACCGTACTGGTAGTAATAGATGCCTCCCAGGCTGGGAAGGCCCGTGTAGCCTCCTGTCGAGCCGTAGGACACGGAGCTGCAGACCAGGATCAGCACGGCAAGTAGCGCTTCCACGATCTGGCAGTAGGCTGCACGAGGAAGGGCAGAAGGTGGGGCTGCCGCCAGAGCGGAGGACCGCCGAGCCCGCGCAGTCTGGCGGCCAGGAAGGAGCCTCTCCCCGGCACGGGGGAGGGGTCCTCGGAGGGGAAGCCGGGCAGGGCAGTCTGCTCCAGCGGGACAAAGGAAGTGGCTCCCGCGCCGGCCCCCTCCCGCCTCGCTCACCCCTGGCCGTGCGCAGGTACCGGCAGCGACGGCACTCCAGCAGCCCCGGTGCAGCGGCGTGGCTTCCCGGTGGCCCCGCTCCGGGCATGGCACTGAGATATCACGTGCGGAGATAGCAACGGCCCGCCCGGGCCCCTCACGGCCGCCCGCCCCAGCCCGTCGACAGCCCGCCCGCCGAGCCCCATCCTGTCCCCCG